>CAHIKZ030000768.1:1507500-1522500 GCA_903632075.3 Acanthosepion pharaonis
ATTCAGAGGCGACAGGCTGTTTCATGCTGGACGCAATGGTCAGGTCGCGAATGGTGGGTTTTCCCTCGACTATTTATATATATATGAGTCAGTGGTGCATTGTGGGTAATCTATTCTGGCGGTTATTTTTGCGGGAGTGCCTTGTTTGTTTATTTATTTATTTGGCTTAATATATATATATATATATGTCTGTGTAAATACATATATATGTCTCTCTCTCTCTCTCTCTCTCTATATATATATATATATATATATATGTCTGTGTGTGTGTGTATGTGCGTGTGTTACAGTGTGTAGCTTATATTTTATAAAAATTCTAAGATATTTTTATATAAATATATCTTTTAACTTCTGTAGAAATCTACTAAGACATTTTTACTGTAATATTTGAATTATACTTCAGTCCAGTTCACTTTAACAGATAAATATATATAACAAAAAAATTCGTGAATTCATAACATTTCAAAATTCATACACTTGATTCTCACTTGATCGATTTGAACAAAAACTCGAGCGTCACGTCATCGCACGCTCCAAAATATAAAGTTAATTGCCAATATATATATATATGCCAATATATATATATATATATATATATATATATATATATATATATATAAGCACGTAAAACGAATAAGCTCAACCACTGAGGGAGAAAGGTTCAGTGTGTAATATTAAAGGTTTGGAAGAAGGACAAGCATTAATTTTGTTAGACTAATGTCAATGATCTTCCAAAAAAAAAAAAAAAAAAATGCATTCCCACCAATCAGCCTTATGGTGGATCCTGGTTGTTTTCTTTGTCTCTCTT
Organism: Acanthosepion pharaonis; assembly: GCA_903632075.3. Taxonomy (NCBI): domain Eukaryota; kingdom Metazoa; phylum Mollusca; class Cephalopoda; order Sepiida; family Sepiidae; genus Acanthosepion; species Acanthosepion pharaonis. The sequence continues at coordinate 1,508,309 of CAHIKZ030000768.1, forward strand.
TCTCTGTTCATCCTTCTCTGCTTCTCTCTCTCTCTCTCTCTCTCTCTCTCTCTATATATATATATATATATATATATATATATATATATTCTTGCAGTAACGAACTTGAACTTTATTGGCTTGAGTTTTACTTTTGTCTAGGGAATCGATTTTAATTTGCCACAATGTATGAGTAATCAGTCAGTCAATCAATGAATCAATCCAACAGGCAATCGATCAAGTGAGCCATCGATCAGTTTCTAAGTGCGTCATTCCTACGGGAAATATTTTGTTGTTAACACCTTCGATATGACATGATATAATCTTCAGAGATCTTTCAATCCCTTTCATTTTTGGTTTCTTTTTTTTTCCTTTTTTCGTTGGGAAAAAGAGGAAAAGAGAAACGTCTAAAACTAGTTCAGCGCCAACTGCCAGTAAGTGCATTTCGCTGATGAATTCTAAAATGACTTCAGATCAAGTCCCTTCAATGGAGTATTAATTTGTTTCTTTTTTTCACTGAAAAAAGAAACCCAGCTATTCTCTCTCTTCCTTTCTTATATTATCACTTGTTATTTTCTTTCTTCTATTCTCGGCTTTTCTTTCTTTTTTTCTCACTTTTCCTTTCTTACTTCTTTTTTCTCTAATGCGTTCTCCTCTTCTCTCTTTTCTTTCTCGTATTCCGTTAAATTTCATCTATTTTCCCATTTTTACTTTCTTTATTCCTTCCTTTCTTCTATTCTTCCTTTTTCTTTCTTTCTACTATTTTCACTTTTTCTTTCTTTCTTTCTTTCTTCTTTTTCACTTTTCTTTCTTTTATTTCACCTTTTTCTTTCTACTATTCCCCCTTTTCCTTTCTTCCTTCTTTTTCACTTTTCTTTCTACTATTCCCCCTTTTTCTCTCTTCTATTCTCACTTTTTCTTTCTTTCTGACTAGACAGAAGATTTTCCCGCAGTAGGTTGTCGGTTTTTTCTACTGTAGACTGGTTGCCAACAAAGGCTAAAGGACCCAGTCTATGCAGTTATTCAACACATAGTTGGAAGGACAAGGGCTGGATTCCAACTGTTACATATAATGTAGTCGAAATATAATTTATAAATGATTTTTTGTGGTTGGTCAAGGAATGTTATATACTAGTTTCAGTCTGTTATTTTTTAGCGGCAGTGTATTTTGGCTCATACCTGCTGAGGCTGACCTTTAAGGTCAGATGGTAGACAAAACAGGGAAGTCGATTTCGCTTCGCTGAGCCAAATACGGGAATGGGTTATAGATTAAGGTGTTACCGGAGTTGCTGTTCTGACGTCAGGCTAAGTAGACGTGTTAGACTGGGTTTGTGCACCCCTCCCAGTGGGGAAAGGTCTTTCGAGAGTTGGTTGTTACACGCCAAACGAAATGAACGTGCGCAATTTCGTGTTTGAAAGCGTCTCCCTAATATGGGGTTTAGTAGCCTCCATTTGAGATGCACACATCGCCGTGGTTAATAAAATAATAGTAAAGTTAAATATTCCCTTTGTTGACGCTCTTTCATCTCCAGACTCTATAAACCATTTCGCTAACCAGCTAGCTGAGACAAGATGAGACAAACAACCAACACCTCCACCTTCCCAATGAAGCATACACAATATACCTATTTGCTGTGCATTGACCAGCTTCTTTCCAACAAGGAAGGGCGTAAGAGAACTGGCTTCTGAGCCGTTGGCCTTGGGTCACGGAAACAAATGACCAAGAATAGACAGGATTGTCCGGTATTCTGGTTTTGTTTTTAAAAATGTTTGTGAAGCGTGAAATACTAATCAGAATATTGTTGTCAATGTTAATTCTCTTTCAGGAATTGTATATATGTATGCCAGATGGTTCATGCTACCGAAGCCCAATGAAAAAAGATTATAAGGAGCACGCCTTGCATAAACGAAATTGTAAAGTGTAATTTAGGATAAATAGTAGAAATAAAATTCATAAATGAATCATTTTGCTGCTTGAGTAACGAATGTTAAATATAATGTAGTTGAAATATAATTCATAAATGAATTTTATTTATGGTTAGGTAAGGAATGTTATTTTTTTAGTGGCAGTGTATTTGGTTCAGACCTTTTGAGGCTGACCATTAAGGTCAGATGGTAGACAAAATAGGGAAGTCGATTTTGATTAGCTGAACCGAACATGAGAATGATTTTGTTGATATATTTTCATCGCCGGACTCCAAAAACATTTCGATACGCGGCCAGGAGAAGACGAGCGTGAGTAAATATAACATTATGGAACCGACCCCCGTCAACCGAGACTCCCCCAGAACGAGGGGGCTATGCAATAATATATTTCACGAAGGTATTTCCAGGTAAGTGATTTTAAGAGACACAACTTGAATTCGAACTCGGCTCTCCGATTTCTCATTCCGAGCTGATATACATTAAACCATAATATTCAAAATCATACAAAAATTAATTACAACCGACAAAGTGATGTTTAATATTTTTATTGTAATTTGCCAACTTTCTTATAAGATTTGTTTATCAAGACCGAAATTATAGAGATTTTTGCCAATTGTAGGATTTGCATATGAAGATCGAAATTATAGAGATTTTTGCCAATTTTCTTATAGGATTTGCATATCAAAATCGAAATTGTAGTGATTTTAACCAATTTTCTTATAGGATCTGTTTATCAAGATCGAAATTATAGAGATTTTAGCCAATTTTCTGATAGGATCTGTTTATCGAGTTCAAAATTATAGAGATGTTAGACAATTTTCTCATAAGATCTTTATATCAGGTCGAAATTATAGAGGTTTTTGCAAATTTCTTACATGATTTGTATAACAGTAACGAAATTATATAGTTTTTTGCCAATTTTCGTATAAGATCTGTATATCAGGACGAATTTATAGAGAAAGTGCCCGAAGTTCAAGATTTTTCTTTTGTTTTTAATTTAGAACATCCCACTCATTGTCAAGAACCAGGTGTTGTATGTGTATTACACTAGATTCTGTTCGCTCCATCCGATGACAGTCTGTTTCGTGCTTAAACGCAAGCTTCAAATTGACGGTGGCCTACATTTTGAAGCATGAAACAGACTGTCGCTATTGAGTGTTCAGTGTTAGATTTACATATGTCTGATATTGAAAGTTTTTATGCATTGCATATACCTTTTTATAAATTCCAGTTGCATAAGGGATCATAACATTCATCTACAGATTCGGGGTTAATGTACTTTTATTAAATTTGTTTGCGAAGATGTATTCTCGCCATTTATATCATTAACTTCTATATCTGTTTTTTTGTATGAATGATTCATGTAATGTAAATTAAACTGCACCTCATACTTGATATATATATATATATATATATATATATATATATATATATATATATAGATAGATAGATAGATAGATAGATAGATAGATAGATATGTAGGTAAAATGAAAACAAATGGAGAATAATTCCTCTGTCCGTAATATTTTATTTAAAAGGGGGCTCAATACAGTTATCAACTACAAAATGCTGACAGAGCATATAATTAGTTAGCCTTTTGTTAAATTACATCCCTATCTCTTTCGCTTTTACTTCTTATGAAAGTTGAACGCCAGGCTTATTTACATCTTACGAAATAATGTAACCATTTGTATCTGTCCATAATGAAATTGTCTAGGATTTATATGCAGACAACTTCGTGTCATGACCTATATTGGACATTTTTTTTTTTTCGGTGAGTTTGAATTTATCGTGGGTCACATTCGATTGGTTAATCAGAGTAAATTCATGAGCCAATTTTTAATTCAGATTTCTGTCTCGGAAAAAAAGGAAGTATTTTGTTTTTGAAATTAAATTAATCGTTCAAACGCCAGTAGTTTAACATCGTCCGAGCAGACCAATTACTAGTGTTGTGTGTCGATTTCTTAACATGTTTTCGTTTTAATATCCTAAAATAAAAAATATATTTTATAAATATATATATATGTATACAAAATATCTACCATATATATATATATATATATATACAAAAATATATATCATATATCTATGTATGTGTATATATATATAAAAATATATATATATATATATATATATATATATACCAACGTTTATACCAACGGCTTTCCATACTTCATACTTCTCCAATTCACTGAGTGGTCATGTGTGACGTCATGAGATGCGGTGCGATTTTCGCTTCTAGCGTCTTATATGCGTGTGTTTGTCGTTGCTTAGAAATCATCTATGTAAACAATGACAGACTATCATCACTGTCTTGTCTGTATATTGCTTAATATGTTGTAATTGACATTAAAAAAATATGGATCAATATTGTGAATTTCTTTCTTCGTTCAACGATAATGTTATTAAACTTATCAGATGTTACGAAAAAAAATTACATAAAATAAATAGACAACACTTGTCTATATTATTTTATGAAACGTGTATGAATATATATATATATATATATATATATATATATATAACCAATCATATTAAACATTTTTAATTTTGTTTGTAATTAATGATACACCATTATTACAGTATTTACTACAATATATTAATTTATATCTGCCAAGAAATTTTCATTTTGTTAATGTTTATTACGCAACGACTTACAAGAGAATAAGTGAAAACATTTAACAATGCGTTTAAAACTTCAAAAAGAATTAATATTTTAATTCTAACGCACCATTATGTTCTTTTGGGCCCTAACTGACTAAATATAAAGAAAGTGAAAATATATATCGCTTACATATAGTTACAAACCATTTTATACTCTATGTCACTTATCTTTCATACGCAGTCTTTGAAATTACAATTATAATTTTACTAAAAATACCAAAATAGTATTATAAATATATTTTCTACCATGAAATTGAAAACATTAATTAATGGGTAGTGATATTGTAGAGCACACGAAGAAAGAATTTATGAATCTTGGCCAGTTTCTTGATAAATTTGCTCTGGAAGGGCGACAACTAATTACGGAAAATTTAATAAAGTGTCGTCCATGTGCGCTGATTTCAATAAATACATTTGAAAGTACAAACAGAATCTGATATTGTTAGCTATTTCTTCTCATTGGAATTAAATCGTTTCTGTAGAATGACGGCAGTACTTGCACAATGAAGAGAAAATCAGTGTTGTTATACGCTGCTCTTAACAAACGGCATCAATTTGCTTGAAATGTCCTGAATATCAATGTTTTAAATTAATAGACATTCTGAAAATTAGACATTTTAAAATGAGTCGTTAGTATAATTTGATGATTTTTATTTAATTTGGGAAAGTTAAAACGACTCTGAAAAACTGCAAAAATGAGCGGCAGCTCTCAGCGGAATATGAAACAAGAAATTCCGTGAAGGATCCTTAAGGATTCTAATTCAAGTCTGAGATCAAGAAGAATTTATTTCATGTGCCCACGTCTTGAATAGTCACAGCGAAGAGGCTATATTGCATAACAGAATCTACTAATCATTTTTCTATTCTGTTTTATTATATAATTCTATATATTATTGATAATATATGATGATATAGTTATTTTCCAAGCGTAGCTTAGATGTTGCACAAGGCCGAAAGTATGGGGCACCTAGTGAGGATCGAACTCACTACACAGTTGTAATTGTTCTAGCGAGACAAACTTGCTAACCTTTACACCACCTGGGGGTGCCCAAATATATGATGATATATAATATTATATATTACATTATATAATTCTTTTATATATTAATTTATATTGTTTTAATGACATCTCCTTGGTACCACAAACGTATAAATTTAAGCGATTAAATAGATTAGCAATTAGGTTTCATCGTTTTACTGCTGAAATAGCTAAATGCAACCGCACGTTCTATTCTAATAGTTTCTTTTCTCGTACTTCTCACCTGTGGAACTCTCATTTTTTTTTGTTTTTTTTTGTTTTGTTTTTAGTGCAATATTCCCAAATTTAAATCGCAATGGTTTGCCTTTTTGAAACCTTTTCTTTTATTGTTCTTTGCCTTCCGGAATGTCTTCTCATTCTCTTCCATTCAGAGAAACTCATTGCATCATTGTGGCAGTAGCTCATTGTTTGGGGTGAAATGATTAAAAGCAATTAAGATATAGTTTATGGTTTTGTCATATAACACTCTTAATATATTAGAGTACATAATTATATATTATGCAATATTATAAATAGATAATTATAGAATATTATATATTATGTAACATTAAGTATGTATTATTATACTACATTGCATAATTCTAAGTATTACTTAATATATTTATCATCTTATATAATTTTATATAGCATATTATTTTAATATAATACTATCTACTTTTGTTATATATTATTTCTCTATTTCTGGTATATTTTTAGATATTATATCAACACCATAAAATATTAGCCTGCATAATTTTACGTAATATAAAATATTATTTCATTGTTACTTTTATAAGGATTATTTTATTTATTATATAACATTACGTCTAATCTGTATTGAACATTGTATTACATTTTAATGTTTTAAAGGTTTTCACTTTCTTACTTTAATGATTTCTCGTTTTTTCGCCATTTTTTTTGTCTTTTATTTTGTATTTTCTTTATTTCAACGATATATGAGCTTTTTTTTCTTTACTCCTTTTTGCCTTGTCTTTCTCCCGTTTGTTTTCTTTTTTCTTCATTGTTTTTTCTTTCTTTCTTTTCTACTTTTTTCTTTGTTTCTTCTCTCTTTCTTTCTTTTTTCTTTTTTCTTTCTTTCTTTTTTATTCCATTTTATTTTCTTTCTTTTATTCTTTACTTTTTCTTTTTTCTTTCCTTCTTTTCTACTTTGTTTCCTTCTTTCTTTTTTATTCCTTTCTATTTTCTTTCTTTTATTCTTTCTTTATTCTTTCCTTCTTTTCTCTTTTGTTTCTTTCTTTCTTTTTTATTTCTTTCTTTTTTATTTCTTTCTTTCATTCTTTTATTCTTTCTTTATTTTTTCTTCATTTTATCTTTCTTTCTTTCTTTTTCTTTCTTTCTTTTTTTCTCTTTCTTTATTTTTCTTTCTTTCCTTCTTTTTCCTTTCTTTCCTTCTTTGTTGCTTTCTTTCTTTTTTCCCTACGCTTTATTTCTTATTCTTCTTCCCTTTTCCGTTGGTTTTCTTTTCCTTCTGTTTTTTTTTTCTTCCTTTTCCTTTCTTCTCCATTTGTCTTTTCTTTTGCCAATCCTTCTTTCCTTCATTTCCTTTTACCCATATTTTTTCTTTTTTTTTCGTTTTTATTCCTCTCCTCTTCTCCATTATTTACTTTTTCTTCACACCGCTCCTTCATCCCTCTTTCCCTTTATCCTTCCTTTCGTCCTCTCTTCTATCCACCCTCCCTTCTTTCCTTTCTATATACCTTTCTTTCACCCACCTTTCTTTCATTCGTCCCTTCCATCCACCATTCCTTCTCTCCACCCTTCCGTTTAAGCTTTCCTTCCACTCCCCCCTTCCACCCACCACTTTTCATTCTTAGATTTACCCACCTTTCCTTCATATCTTAAATCCCACCTTCCTTTCTTCCACCCTTCCATATATCCTTTCTTTTCTTCTTTTCAACCTTAGCTTCCACACTTCCTTTCTTCCACGAATCTACTTTTATAACCACTCACCCACCTTTCCTCCCTTCCTTCCTTCCTTCCTTCCTTCCTTCCTTCTTTCCTTCATTCCTTCCTTTTTACCTTCCTTCAGCTTACCTTTCATTCCTCTTTTCTTTCCTTCCATCCACCCATCCTTCCTTTCAATCTTTCCTTCCTTCTTTTCAACCTTTTCTTCCACCTTTCCTTTCTTCCACGAATCTACTTTTCCTACCATATAACCACTCAGCCACATTTCCTGCCTTCCTTCCTTCCTTCCTTTCTTTATTCAGCCTACCTTTCATTCCTTATTTCTTTCCTTTCTTTCAATCTTTCCTTCTTTCTTTCCTTCGTTCTTTTCAACCTTGTTTTCTACCCTTCCTTCCTTTCTGCAATGCATCCCCTTTTATTTCCTTATAACAACCCATCCACCTTTCCTTCCTTCTCTTTTTCCTTCCTTCCTTCCTTTCAACCTTTCCTTCCTATTTTTTAACTTTTCCTTCCACCCTTTCTTTCTTGCAGGCATCCAATTTCCTTCCATATATACAAACAATTCCTTCCTTCCTTCCTTCCCTCCTTCCTCCCTTCCTTCCTTCAACCTATCTTTTATTCCTCCATTCTTTCCTTCCTTCCACCCTTCCTTTCAATCTTTCCTTCCTTCTTCCTTCTTTTCAACCTTTTCTTCCACCCTTCCTTCCTTTCTTCCACGCATTCACTTTTATTTCCTTATAACAACCCATCCTTCTTTCCTTCCAACCCTTTATCCTTCCTTCCTTCTCTTATTTCTTTCCTTCCTTCCTCCTACCTTTCATTCCTCCCTTCCTTCCACCCTTCCTTCTTTCCTTCCTTCCACCCTTTCTTCCACCCTTTCACTTTCCTTCCTTCTTTTCTCCCGCCTTTCAGCCCTTCCTTCTTTCCTTCCTTCCACCTACCTTTCATTCCTCCCTTCCTTCCACCCTTCCTTCTTTCTTTCCTTTCTTCCACCTACCTTTCATTCTTCCCTTCCTTCCACCCTTCCTTCTTTCCTTCCTTCCACCCTTTCTTCCACCCTTTCACTTTCCTTCCTTCTTTTCTCCCGCCTTTCAGCCCTTCCTTCTTTCCTTCCTTCCACCTACCTTTCATTCCTCCCTTCCTTCCACCCTTCCTTCTTTCCTTCCTTACACCCTTTCACTTTCCTTCCTTACACCCTTTTACTTTTCTCCTGCCTTTCCTTCCTTCCTTCCTTCCTTCCTTCCTTCCTTCCTTCCTTCCTTCCTTCCTTCTATTCATCAGTACATTTCTTTATTTCCTCGTCCTCTTTATCATTTCTTTCTTAAGAAAATCTATCTTTTCTTTTTACTTCCATTTCCCTCTTGTTTCTTGATCTTTTTTCCTTCGTCTTTTTTTTCAGAAAAGAATTTTGCAAACAATTAATCGACTCAACCCATCTTTCTAGTATTTTGAAACGGATTTCTCACAGTAACGTTGCCATCTCGTTTGCACTGAAAATAACACTAACGCCAAAACTATTATAGAAAAAAAATTAATTTTCAATTCAAATGAAGGCCCCCTCAAATCTATTGAGACGCATTTAACCCAATCCACGGGGAACTCGCGTTCATTAACAATATATCCATTGATTTGTATACATTAAATCCTTTGACAGAAATCAGATCTAAAGGAAAGAAAAATCCAGGTTCTTTTTGCACACCAACTGCAGACCTTGAAAGCTTATTCAGTCAATTTCTTTAATCAGTTTCGTAAATGCAAAGGTAAAAAAAATGTTTGCCTTTTATTAAAAAAACGATTTTCTAAACCTGATATCCTTTCAAAGGGCATGAAATATTAGGAATAAAGTTTCAAATACGAAGGATCAATGAAAAGAATGGGCGGGAGTTTCTAATATTTCTTTTAAGCTGACCTTGTAAGATTTTTTTTTTATATTGAATTCTTATCTTTTGAAATTATCTAGAATATCAACAGACTTTTGGGAATTATTATTTGCCAAAGAAAATCTTTGAAAGCTGATATAAACGGGAGAAATCATTTCTTTTATTCTTGTATTTAGTACGAATTACAGTAAATAAGTGACATTAGACAGGTCTCATAGAAAGATATACTTTAGAAAACCTCCACACATATACACAAATAACAAACACGCACGCACACATACGCATATATATATATATATATATATATATATATATATATATATAGTCATCATCAGACAGACTGTTCCGCTTTATATCACAGTTTATCAATATCGCTAGATATGCACCGCTTCAGACCGGGACCGAAACCCAACCGATTTGGTGTCAGTCAGAGATTCTAACCCCTAGGCAGAGGGAAAGGCAATTTTTTGCGTATTTATTTCTGCATAAGCACATCAGTCACTCGGAGAACTCAGTTGCTAAGAGAGTCTTGCATCATAAGCAGGGATAGTGACTATTTACAAATTCGTTACTCCTAAAGTACTCGACCGATTAAATAAATTTATCGAGAGCTAATATATATATATATATATATATATATATATATATATATATATATAACTGATATTGAATCACAAACACGTTCTAGCCATGAATAAACTCCAACCCCAGACAGCCTCCCCCATCCTGGGATAAGAGACCTTACGCTCGCACCAATTGCTAACACAAACCCACTCTCGTTAAGAAAGTGTCTACGAGAGTATGACTGACATTGAAAGTAAATTTAAAACAATGTCCCGAGGCAGACACTTAGAGACTGATGATAAAGCCTTATACAGAACGGCTTGAAATAGACTATATCTATGTTAAGGTAATTTTTGTTTTTTGCTGTATATATATATATATATATATATATATATATATATATATATATATATATATATATATATATATATATATATATATATATAGGATATATGTATACGGAATAAATTCAATAACCAACAATTACTATTCGGAAAAAAGTGCTCAATACAAGTATAGCAAATATATATATATATATATATATATATATATATATATATATATATATATATATATATATACTCAATTAAAAGCCTAGAAGTAAAAAAGAAAAGTGTGTCACAGTGACGCCCTGACATTTATTATATAGATGATAAAGAGGAAAGGTTTCTTTACCTTATTTAGATTTTTCGGACTATTGTCCTCATCTTTGTCGTCATATTTATTACAACGTTTCGGCCGTTGTACGCTCCGGTCTTCTTCAAGTGGTTGGAATGTCGAACTTAACCCTTTATTTCACTCACTGGGGTAGAGTGTTCTAGTTCTACGTGTCATGTTTAATGGATGTCAGTTATCAGTTATCTCCTGTTAATTTCCCTCAAAATGTTCTCCATTGCCTTAACCGGGTATTGAACTCACACTCTTTGGGTCCTGTCACTGAATCTAACCAACGCCTTCATCCACTGTGCCATGTGTCCTTGAGTTGGCGTTGGTTTTTGGATCTAACCAACGCCAACGCAAGGACACATGGCACAGTGGATGAAGGCGTTGGTTAGATCCAAAACCTTTAGAATAGACTACCCACAATTCACCACTGAACCATATATAAAAATAGTCAAGAAAAACTCCAACTCATGTGGCGTGATGATTGCGTCTAGCATAAAACCGTCTCTCGACTCAGAGTGTTGACTTATATATATATATATATATATATAGAGAGAGAGAGAGAGAGATTTATGTGTGTGTTTGTGTGTGTGCGTTTTTGTTTGTGTGTTTGAAATGGTTGCTCAACACCTCTCGCCCTAATCAAAATGCACTTACACAACATATTATGTATGGTGATTTGTTCAAATTTTTTGACGTAAATCGAGACATAAGGCCTTGCAAATTGACGCTATTGAAAAGTTCCTCATGAATTGACCAATGACCATGCTCAGCCGCACGTGAACATTTGCAAACAACTTCTGATAAACCTGGAAAATTTCCACTTTTGGCGCCGAATTCAAACTAGAGATGAAAACTGCGTCTATGTTTATGATTCTAACCAGAGAAATCAGAGGCTTTGGTGAGTCAAGCTTTCAGAACCTACTGCCAAACAAGTGAGGTTTGAACAGATGATCCTGTTGTATGTTTGGTGGAATTTCGAGGAGGTTTTGTGCTTTGAGATTGCCGAGACGCTTCTGCCTTGAATGCTGAGCTTCATGCTCAACAACTTCATGAGGTATATTATAATTTGAAAGGCCGCTACCAAGCATTTGTCAATCGAATACTCGTACTGCTACAGCATGACAATGACCCCCGGACAGAGCCGTAGTAACCATGCAAAAACTTGAGAAACATGAGGTATTGGAAATGTTGCATCGACCTACCGACACAGCAGGCTTTATACAATCAGATTACTTCCTTCTCATTTCCTGCGTGGACGGAGGTTGAAAAATATGGATGAGGTCGAAAAAGGGTTCACGAAGTATTTGGTCTCTAAATTAACCAACACGAATAAGCGTGGAGTTGAGCTTCTGGCATAACGATGTCAACAGACAATTGAATAGAATGGGAGATATTTAAATGAATAAAAGCTTTTCGTATGTAAAATGATTGAACTATTAATTAAAGCTTGAAATACAAAAAAGCTTTTCGCATAAACCTGGTACATATATATATATATATATATATATATATATATATATATATATATATATATATATGCTATAACGATATATATTTTTATATATGAGAGCAGTATTGAGCAACATGGGAGAAAATGGGTGTTTGCTTAAATTTCTTGAGTTTTCTCCAATATATTCTTTCTGGCAATCCGAGCATTTGATAGAGTAAATTTATACTTTAAGTTTCTTCGAAAGTAAGTTGATTGCTTAGGTAAAATATTTTGGAAAGAACTATATTCGACAAATTCTAAGAAGCTACATGCCATCACCCCACTAAGAGGCAATCCATTGGTAATTCAAAATTATGTTTGTAAAAATTGTTATTAAATGTAAAATAGTGGTGAGACAGTAGATCATTATTATTCAGTTATTATTATATCTTTGATTGCGTTAGATGCTTTTTAAAGAGATTTAAACTTTTTTTTTTTTATCCGGGACATTAGTGTAAATTAATTTTATACAGGGTGTCCATAAAGTACGTATGCACTTTAGAAAATTTATAACTTTATTTGTATTTGCGATAGAAATAATTTGTAAAAGGGATTAGAAAGAACTCAATCTATATTTTTTAAGGTTTTATTGAAATTTTATTTAAGTTTCAACATGTCCTCCATCATTAGCAATACAAAGGGTAATACGATTTTGCAGAGCATGGAAAACATTTGTCATCTGATTTACAGTAATGCCTGAAATCACATTATTTATTTTAGCTATTCTTAAAACTAGGTACATTAAACTTTATAACATTTTTTCCAGATTATTTCTATCGCAAATACAAATAAAGTTATAATTTTTTTAAATGCACACGAATCTTATGGACAACCTGTATTTAGACTGGCCATGAGTTTGTCAGCCATATTTGTTTCCTTTAGTTTTTCAGCAAGTTTCCCTTATATATATATATTTTTTAAATATGATGGAATTATTATTTCAAGGAAAGGGGTTAAAATTTTAACTATGGCGCTATCGAGTTTGTGGGCGACGCTGCCTATTCCTGAAATGTTGGGGTATATAGAGACACCAGCTTTGTAGGTCTTAGAGAGTCTGTAAAGTTTGAATGTTGTAGGGTGATATTCTATGAGTCTATACCACCATATGTTTTCATTTTTAATTAGTTTCCTGTTTGCCTTGTGGATTTTTTTGTTTTTCAGTAGTTATTTTTATTCTTTTATTTTTTCGTCTACATCGGTATCGTTAGATTGCCAGAAAGAATATTTTGCAGAAACCTCAAGAAGTTTAGGCAAAAAACTATATGAACACAAAGGAGACGTTTTAAAAACAAACAAACAAACAAAAAAAAACACAGAACGCATTGGTTGTTCAGCTTGATGAAACTGAACCCCATTTTGACATAAGAAATACAACTCTAATTAAAAGAGAAAATAATTCATTAAGACGAAAATGTATAGAAAGTGCTTTAATCTCGTTCTTTCAACTGTCAAGATACACTCATCCCCTAAATGCCCTAACAACACTATTTCCAGTCATATTTTCCACGGTTACTGTAATAGAATTCAGACTTCAGTGAAGGCAATATTGATAGGTTAATAAATATTCAAGAATAACTGACTATTCCATTGATTTTTATTAGGCCCGTTATACAAATTTATGCCACTAGCCTGATACCCGTCCTACCAACAGAGAAAAGTAAATTGTAATGGAAGTGCTCTTTATAAAACTTCTGTATAAACTACTAAATTATTAAATGAAAGGTTAAACATCTTCAGCCATAACGTCGATAACCGGCTCTGATGTCACGATTGATTAATTGATTTGTTTGTGTAACGGCATATTAACACTTTATGAGTCATTTAATGGCAAAATTTAATTTTCTTTCATATATTATATGTTATTCTGCTTTCACACGTGTATACATGGTAGATGATACGCAGCATTTGTGCATATACTTGTTTGCGGGTTGATTTTGTTTAGCGGCATATCAACACCTTATGTGCCATTTAAGCCGAAATCTACAGATTTTGAACGTAATGTTATATTTTCATAGTAAAAGTTATGTTTTTTTAAATATATAGTTTGTAGATTATAAAATATAGTGCTGATAATTTCACT
>CAHIKZ030000768.1:1527500-1612500 GCA_903632075.3 Acanthosepion pharaonis
AATACTCCAATGCTGTTATTCCGTCAGTGGTATTATAATATTGAGTGAGTTTGTGTACTGTGTGACCGTCAATTATTTCTTCATGCTTTATGCAGGATTTCTTATATTAAAGGAAACATATCATCCTTCTGATTAGATCAACAATGTCCGGTCATTATTTAGACCGGTGACCACTTGGGAACACCGGATGGATGTAAGCGACCCTTTAAATCCGGAATATGTTTAAATAAAACAGAATGGGTTGATAAGCCGTATAAAATCAGATGATATTAGCAAACTTCAATGCAGACTTTTCCCATTCAGTTTCTACCTCTTTCTCTAAAGGTAAACTCGCCGATGAATGCATTGGGCGAGATTAAGATAAACGCGACGAGTCAGCTGATAAGGAACCCGAAAAAACAGTAATTAGGATTTTCGAAAAATTGAAGGTACGTGAGAATGAATATATGAAATGTCGTTGCGCAAAATTTAAAAATGTAACATAACGACAATTTAACCATCGCAATCTGTGTCCCATGTACATGTGTACGTGTGTGTGTATATATATATATATAAGTGGCCTGACGATTATGTCTAGCATGAAACAGACTGTCGCCTCTAAGTATTGACTTCTATGTTCACTTTTATATTTAAACATGCTCTATCTCTGATATAGAGCACTTTATCCCATAAATATAGCACACCTTAAGACTATATTTCTTCATATATATATATATATATATATATATATATATATATATATATATATGCATGAATGTATACATGTCATATTTTTATTTTTCCAGTGAATAAATTTCTTTGCATGTATGTATATACGTGTGGTGGGGTTTGTGTAAAATTATGATAGGTAAAAATATTTATTATTTATATTTATTTTTAAATTTTTGAAAAAAGGGGGTTTGTTTGTTATATTTAAAGCTGGTTATTTGTTTGTTTTTGATGACTGTGTATATGTAACAGGTAGAAATTTGTAATCCTTATTGGTTATTTTATATGGTGATATTTGATATTTAATATGCTGGGTGAGAGGGTATTTTATGTTAATAATTATAGCGGGTCTATATGATATGGTAGTAATGTTGCAAGGGATTGGAGATAATGATAATATAATTAGCTAATAGTTATTGTAAATTGGTAGAAGTGATTAGTAACGGTGGTGAGAGAATAATAAAAACCTATAAATGTAATTATTGTGGTGCTAGCTTGAACTAAAGAGTGGGTGTTGATGATTTATTTTATTTTGTTTTCTATATTTATTTTTATTTATTTTGGTATATGCTGTTTCTAATTTTCATCAATGGCCTTTCTGATTTCATCATTTCTCAACTCGATATCTCTGCTTATGACATAGCTACTTAATCCTGTCCTAATAGTAAGCCTGATTGGTTCGATAAAGTCAAATTGGCAGCTAATCTAAAAAAATAACGTACAATCTGTTGTTAAATGGGGCAAGAAGTGGCTTGTTAATTTCGACGCCTTAAAAACGAAACCACTCTCTTTTTATCATCTGAGAGAACCCTTTTTATCTCCTATCAGCATATGGCTGATGCTAACCCCCAATAGAGTGACTCATTGCACTTTCTCAGACTAATGTTTTCAGCTACAAGTGGAAATAGTACATTGAATCAACTGATAAGTCTGCAGATACGAAATTTGGTTCATAATATCGTGCTAGACAATTTATTCTCGACAGTATCTATCTTATATATTTACCATTCGTCCTTGCTTTGAATATTGCTGCCGCATCTAGTTTTGAGTTACTATGATATTTAGAGCTTCTTAATAAAATCCAGGGGGAGAATCTACAATGTTATTGGTCTTAACCTGGCATCTCGTCTTCAGGCCTTTCCCACCGCCATAACATAGCTTCCTTGTTCCTTTCCTATAAATACTTTCATGCTAATTGTTCCGATGAAATTTACTCTATGATACCTAGACTTTATGAATTTAAGCGCAGTACTTGATTGGCGGTAATGTCTCATCATTTTACAGTTCGAATAGATGTAGCCGTAAGTTCTATGCTAATAGTTTCTTCTATGGTATTTTTCGCTTGTAGAACTCCCTACCGGCTTCTTGCTTCCCAGTTAACGTTGATGTTCAAAAATGTAAATGTATCGTCAATCGTTGTTTTCTGTCTTGTTAATTCTTATTCTTTTATTGTCCTGTCTCCTTAATAGTAGTTTTTTTTTTGTTTTTGTTTTTTCATATTCTCTAAGACTCAGTAAACTCTTGCATCCTAGTGACTTTATTGCCTTGCATGGGGTGAAATGATTAAAAAAAAAGAAATTTTCAGAAATTTTTTACTCGCATGTTTTTTTAGTTTGCTCGTCCGGTTGAGTTTTTGAAAATCCTCCGACTAAAAGGAGATGAAATCTGACCAGATTTATTTATCATTTATCTTCGCCAATCCCTAGGCGCCATATTTGAAACTGTTTTTATAATCTTCTCACAGAAAAAGAAGAAAATTGAAGCAACAAAAATGTGGCTCTACTGAAGGATGCTGAGAATACCATGAAGCGAACATATGAGCAACGGCGAAGTTTTAGAGAAATTAGAAACAAAGAAAACTTTTAATTATACAGTTGAAATTACTAGAAAACATAATGAGGAAAGAAAACATTGAAAATTTGATACTCAAAAGACAGTTGTTCTCATCTTTATTGTCATGTTTATGACGTTTCGATCGTTGTACGCTTCGGCCTTCTTCAAGTGACTGGAATTCGAACTAAAATTTTTATTTCGTCCTCAAGGACACATAGTCCAGTGGTTGAATCCAGTGACTTGACCCAAAGGATTGTGAGTTCAATACCTGGCTACGGCAGTGGTGAAAAAAAAAATAACTGAAGAGTTGAGTTAAAGTTAATAACTGAAACATCTGGAAAAGGCATCGCACGTGGAACTAGAACAATCTACCTGATGGACGAAATAAAGGTTTCAGTTCAAAATTCTAATCACCTGAAGAAGGCCGAAAGGTCGTGAACATGAAAATAAAGATGAGGACAACAGTCCGAAGAATGTAAATAATATAAATAATTACAATATCTTATCTCAGAAATATAGACGGATTCTGAAGAAGGCCGGAGCGTACAACGGCTGACAAATCGTGAATATAGCAACAAGGATGCCGACAACAGTCCGAACTATGTAAATAATATAAATAATTACAATACCTCATCTCAGAAATATAGACAGATCCTGAAGAAGGCCAGAGCGTATAACGGCTGAAACATTGTGAATATAGCAACAAGGATATCGGGCAGCAGTCTGAACAATGTAAATAATTCAAATAATTACAATACCTCATTTCAGAAATATAGACAGATCCTGAAGAAGGCCGGGGCGTACAACGACTGAAACGTCGTGAATATAGCAACAAAGATGCAAACAGCAGTCCGAACAATGTAAATAATTTAAATAATTACAATACCACATCTCAGAAGGATGTTGAGAATAACATGAAGCAAAGATATAAGCATCTGCGAAGTTTTAGAGGAAATAGAAAAAAAGGGAACTTTTAATTAACACCAGGAAGAGACAGTTGAAGTTTCATATAATTCATAATGAGGAAAGAAGGCTTGGAAAATTTGATACTCAAACGACAGTTTCAAGGCAAGAGGGACTGGAAAGAACGCATAACGTAGTGTTATCATAATTTACCCACGCACGCATGGACTCTTCCCCACTCCAAAAGGCAGTACCTTTTGGAGGGGGAAGTTTCCATTAGTCATCTCTGACTGTCGGACCGAACATTCTTGCTGTAACACTCTCGTTTGTATATGTTTGTATTACTGTTTCTGTTAATATATTTGTTTAACTCAATTCCTCTCTTGTGACTTTACTTCTGGCCCTAAAAAGGCCACAGGACGTAGTGAGCTTGAGGAAATGGATAGCGAGACAAGGTTTTGGAGAGATAACAAAGACAAAGTTTATTAAGAGCAATAAAGGACAGGAAATTGTGGAGGCCCGTCCTGAAGAGACACGGCACATAGAAGAAATAATAGTAATAATAATAATAATCATAATAATAATAATAGATTGCCTTGAATTTCTTATTAGATAAATCTGTGAAAAATATTAATATTTTTCTAGGATTTAACTTACTTTTGGTTACATTTTACCGCATCTAATCTGTCAGCAGCTGTTTGTGAATAAACTTTTGTATCAGCCGTCTAGACAATGGACGTCATTTAGAGAAAAACATAAAAATCTGAAGATAGACTGCAAAAACCATACAAATCTTTGATTATTTTCATAACACTGGGATACGAATACCCATCATGATAGGCAGTCTAGTAAGAAAAAAAAAAAAAAAAAAAAAAAAAACAGGGCATAATCTTGGAGGCAGGGGATTGTTAGAAACACCTTAAGATCACTTAACGCATTTCGCCCAGTTTCTGACTGAGGGCGCTGATAAGTATCTGAAAGTGACGCCGATGTCGTCTTGACTGCTTCATCCTTCAAAGTTAAAAAAAATAATCCGCTTGTCACACTGCCCTGATAATCCGAAACTCAATGAACTGTGATCTCCAGTGCGTCAACCACTAGGAGACATGCCCAGTTGGTTACGGTCAGGCAATTGACAAAGCTGATCTGTGGTATTGAAGCCGGCAATTTACTATAGTCAGCCCGTTATGCCCCATGCATGATACACGCTTAGGCGATCATGTATCATTCGATACATAATTGGAGATGCAGGTTTTTTCGCGCAGTAGGTAGTCATTTCTTTCTGCGGTAGACCAGTTGCCATCCAAGGCTATAGAACCTGGTCTGTCCTGCTATTTACCCATAGCTAGGGAGAGAAGAAGAGGATTCATACCTTTCTCAAGGGTATTAGCAAGTAAGTGAATGTAATGGATTCGACTGGAATTCGAACTCGACTCTCTAATTCCCTCTGTTTATAATAGCGGAACTTTATTCAAAAACACAAATCATGTACATGTAAACAGCTACAATCTATTAAGATTATAAGCCACGAGAGGTATGACTGGTGTAGCACCCGGGCATTTAGCATCCGGGCATTTATCATTATTATTGTTGTTGCTGTTGCTGTCGTTGATGTTACTAAATTTGTTTTAAGGTTGTTTGTTGTTGCAATTGTTTTAATTTTTGTCGAGTATGTTTCTCTCTTTCGCTTTGCAATGTCACATAGAATATGGGTAATGACTATCGATGTGAAATCTGTAATCAACGAGCCGAGTTTAGGCTTCGTCGTAATTTGTTGCGTTTGAGAAAGAGCATCCTTCTTAGAACATTGTGGACTGGCGCTACGAAATCACACGCAAAAAAACTATACCAAATATGAGAAACGATATCACTTGTTGACTACCAACAGCAGCAACAGCTAAAATGGATAGCCCATGTAATTCGGAGAGACAATAATGATATAATCAAGATGTTGACATTCCACACTACTTCAAATAAAAGGTTAGGAAGGAAACCCCTGTCAATACTTGAAAGGGTGATAACAGCTACTGAACTCGATAAAAACTGTTTCCAGAAAAACTGTTACAAATTAAATATTTTATAAACTTGTAAACCAGTATTGGCTGCTCGGACAATGAATGCCGAATGTTTCCTCATAGGGAAACGGAAAACATTATAATTATAGTTCTTTCTAATACATTTAGGAAAGCCTTCAATCCATTTCTCATCCTTTAAATATAGGGAAAATAATAGGGTAGACTGGTCTCTTTGGCGTCGGGTGGCTGACTGTGTTAGAAATAGGATAAAACTGTGGTGAAGGCAAGGGGAAAACACACGCTTTCCAAAAGTTATAACAATTCAGAAAAAATCAAGGGATTTTTGGAGAGCCATGAACGCTTACGATCTGTTAGGAACTATTACAAACTACTGCTTACGATCTATTACGAATAAGGTAAAAAAAAAAAACAGAAATGGCTCGATCCTGATATGTGATCTCTACTTAGTCCATGTTGTATCCAATGATCCTTAGAAATCGATCTGTGTGTAGCCTTGAAGGAAAAACAACAAAAAAATCATGTAGGATAAGCGGGCGTGGTTAAGCGAAATTGACAAAAAATTCAATAATAATAAGAACAGGAAGAAGAAGAAGAAGAAGGAGGAGGAGGAGGAAGGGGATGAAGAAGAAGAGGATGAAGAAGAAGAGGAAGAAGAAGAGGAGGAGGAGGAGGAGGAAGAAAGTAAAAGAGCAGGGCAAAATAATCCGAGTCAATGCAATATATCATGCAAGTCAAAAAGTAAAAAAATAAAATGTTCCCAATAAATAAATTTCATACTTAAAAGGAATACAGCCAAAATATTACAGCCTTCTATTCTTCTCGGTATCAAAGAATTGTGGGCATCAAATCTAGAACTGACCAATTTCTTTTGGCTAGCAATAAATCCTGATATGCATCTGAAGAACTTGTCTATAAATTTCATGAGAGCAAATTTTAACTGTCATTCCTGGAAATCATAACCAAAAGACGTTTACATTGGTTACATATTACTTTATTTTATTTATTTATTTATTTTAAGCATTTCCCTCCAAGCAAGACGGGAGTGTCACTGACACGCAAGGGGTTACAGAAAGTGGGAGCAAGAGTAAAAAGACGTGATAGAGGAAAGGATGGAAAGAAGAACTGGGAATAGATCTAGCTATCTGGAGATGTCGATTGACATTGCATTTGAATATTATTGATTATATCTATCAAGGAAGCAAGTAAGAGGAATGGAGTTTCACAGACGGGAAGGGCGAGGCATGACACTATTGGAGTAGAAGATACGAGTACATTTAAACATTTCGACACTGAAAGGGTGGGACTGAGATGCCAACCTAGTAGCACGTTTAAATTCAGGCAGTTTGGGAACTAGCGAAAGTAGCTCGTCGGAGCAGTTACCTTGAAAGTATTTGTAGAAAAGACAGAGGGAGGTGAGGGCACGTCTGTGAGAAAGAGGCATTGTAAAGGAGATGCCAGATCAGGGCCAATCATATTACATATCCGTGTTTAGATTTTGTCGAGGACCTTAAAAAGAACAGCGGGGTTCCAGACCATATATGGCAGCAATATTCCATGCAAGGGCGAATGGTTGATTTATAGATTTGAAAGATGGACTTGAGGCGAGAAAAACTTTCTGGCGCGACACAGAGAACCAACTTTCCTTGCGGTAGATGAAGCTATTGATTCAATATAATTATTCCATCTAAGGTCAGCGGACAGTGTGAGACCAAGCAGTCGCAGAGAGGTGCTCTCGCGGAGTTGAGCATCAGACATTCTAATCGGAGGCGGGGAGGGTTCTATGTGGTGGGTAAAAGAGAGCAGTTTTGTTTTTGAGGCATTAAAGTTAACCAGCCATTTCTTGCCCCAGAAACAACAGATTGGAGATTTTTTTTTTGAGACCAATGGACAGGTTAGGTTTTTTCAGCGATGCCGGATTTGCTATTGAGGCAGGAGTAAATTGAAGTGTAATCTGCATAGATGCCTACTTGGGAAATGATGACATCGGGAAGATCATTAATAAAGATCAGAAACAGTGTAAAGTCCAGGATAAATCTTCGGGGAACACCTGTGTCATATTATTAAGAGAGTTCATATTATTTACGCAACGACAAACAGCATCATAAGTTGGATGACTCGGCAGGCTTCGGTCTGGAAACGTAATCTGATACAGCCGTGCAGCCTCGCATCTATTGCCATTCGTGCAGTCGTATGTAAAAGTCATATCTGTTTGATTATGATATGAATAATATCCTGCTATTACTAAACGGCACATTTGTCAGTTAAACGTTGAAAGACAAAAGAAGAAAGTTGTCTGAAGGTTGTGGTTGAAGCTATTGGCGATTTCATTGAATAAATTTAATCTTTAGTATTTCAAGATATTTTTGTGTAATTTAAAAGTCAGATGTCAGTGTTATATTCATTTTTTGCGTAATTTAGACAACAATTCATCCAATATATATATATATATATATATATATATATATATAGGATATGGATATATATATATATATATATATATATATATATATATATATATATATATATATATATATATATATATATATATATATATATATATATATCGAGACTCTTCGCAGATGCGAGTTGAGTCACTGTCGGTCACTGGGCGTGTTTCTAAAAATAAACACGCTAAAAATCCACTACGACAGCTTAATGGTTAGAATCTCCGATTGACACCAATTCAGTCGGGTTTCGATCCTAGCTAGAGGCAACCGGATGTCTAGCCACACTGATGAGCTGCGGAACAGTCTGTCTGTGGATGACGTTATATTGGCTCCTGAATATGAATTTCAGTTGAGCTCTCTGGGGACGAGATGTGGGTTGGTAAACAGTGACTATTATAGCTATATGCGAGACTCTTCGCAGATGCGAGTTGTGTCACTGTCGGTCACTTTTCTAAAAATAAACACGCTAAAAATCCACTTTCATCCCTGCCATGCGCCGACAGCTTAATGGTTAGAATCTCCAATTCAGACCAATTCAGTCGGGTTTCGATCCTAGCTAGAGGCAACCGGATGTCTAGCCACACTGATGAGCTGTGAAACAGCGTAACAGTCTGTCTGTGGATGACGTTATATATATATATATATATATATATATATATATATATATATATATATGATGGACTCTCCTGTCTTTCAGTTCAGTTTTATGATTATGTCTAGTACACGACGGACATACTGAAGGGTTGACCGTTATATGGGCTGATGTATTGGCCCGAGATATAGTATTAATTCTTAATTCTCTCTCTGTGAAAAAAATTTAAACTAATTTGGACAGGGCAGACAAGAACGAGAAAGCGAGAGAAAGGATTCATGGTTAGCACTTCAAGCATGTCAATTTCAAAATAAATAATATTTGTAACAAAAAGGAGTTCTTTTATATGCAATATTCCATTAATACATTTTCATTTTTCACAAAATAATACACATTATTTTATTACTGTATTTTAGAAACAAGAATCAGAATAGAAATCCATAAATTCGTTAAAATTACACACTTACAGAAATCTATCTATCTATCTATCTATCTATATATATATATATATATATATATATATATATATATATATATATATATATATATATATATATATATATATATATATATATATATATATATATATATATATATATATATTAAAACAATATCAGAATAGAAATCCATTAATTCTATCTATCTATATATATATATATATATATATATATATATATGTGTGTGTCCATCATATATATATATATATATATATATATATATATATATATATATGAAGAAATATACTCTTAAGGTATTTATGGGATAAAGTGTTCAATATCAGAGATAGAAAGTGTATAAATATAAAAGTGAACATTGAAATTAACACTTAGAGGCGACATGCAGTTTCATGCTAGACGCAATCGTCAGGCCACCTGACGATTGCGTCACACACACACACACACACACACACACACACACACACACACACACATATATATATATATATATATATATATATATATATATATATATATATATATATGATGGACTCTCTCCCGTTGTTTTCGACGTATGAATGTCTTTCTATGCAGTTTTTTATGTTTATGTTTCGTATGAGACATCAATCCTGCACGGGATTTGCAAACAAGTCTACATGAAGGACAGGCTGAAAGGTTGACCGTCATTTGAGCTGATGTATTAGCCCGAGATTTAGTGTTAATTCTTAATTCTCTCAGATGATTGAGACGATTCTTTTCAAAATTAGACCTCGGTTCTCGATTTCCTCTATAGTGTTGTTTGCAGCAATTAAATTGTATTTGAATTTGTCCTTGAAGCGTAACAAAGGACGGCCTACATTACGCTTCAGTCAGTTATGTGCCATGACTGATACACACTTAGGCGATCATGAATCTTTCGATACATGACTGACGAGGCAGATTTTTCCCCGCAGTAGGTTCTTTCTGCGGTAGACTAGTTGCCATCCTGGCGTGCCCTGCTATTTACCCATAGTTTGGAGAAGAAGAAGATTCATACCTTTCCCAAGAGTATTAGCACGTAAGTGAATGTAATGGATCCGACTAATCCTTTAGATTCGCTTACGTGCCTTGGAAAATGTATAAATCCTGGTCTACCGTAGAAAGAAATGGCAACATAGCGCGGAGAAAAATCTGCCTCGTCAGTTATGTATCGAAAGATACATGATCGCCTAAGCATGTATCACGCATAGCACATAACTGACTGACTGCCTAAAATTTTGCTATATGCAAAGTCTTTTTTTAAGAGACGATGGAAAATTTGACACAGATGAGACTGTGTTCAAACATAAAAAGAAAAGTGTAGTAAAGGAAAGAAAGAAAAAAGGACTCTCAACTATACGAAGACAGAATATCGTTAAGAAAAGAAACACGAAAAAGTGAACTACCAATTAGATTCCTGAAAATTAAGTAAGCAACTACAGAAATATTAACTGTCGTGAGAGTTTATAAACAAATAACGCAAATTGTGACGCAGAAATTCAAAGATGCATTTGAATAGCAAAAGATGCCTTCAAAGAAACTTAACAGTTAAATTTCATTAGAAACACAAAAAAAAAACGAACTTCAATGTAATAAAAATGTAGTGCGGGGAAAAATCTGCCTCGTCAGTCATGTATCGAAAGATACATGATCGCCTAACCGTGTATCACGCATGGCACATAACTGTTTGACCTAACCTATTAAATAAGGAAAAAAAAAACAATATGAATAATTTATACCGAATCTCAACTGCGAAATATTTGACTAAGACATATTATTAATTTCCAGCGTTATGTTGGGTGTCCATGAGGGACATAACTAATAAAACAGAAGTATTGGGACGTTAACGAGCGGCTATCTAAACACCTTCTGGTTTGTAAGACTAAATCCCGGATGACCTTCGCCTGCGCGCGATTTGTCATCATCGGGTTGGTCTCTTATTAAATGTAAACTTCAAGGTTTAGCAGTACGTCAAACTGAGCATCTGCAATCGTGCGTTGCAAACGAATTACCCAATTGGAGTGAATTCGTTCATTAGCAAGAACTCCCAGGTTGCAACCTGCAGTTGATTAATAACTCTGAAATGTTTGCAATGAAGAAATGATAGGCAGTCACACTACATACGCCGATTCATTAGCGTAGCATCTTCGACCTTCATTGGGCAACAAAATACTCTGATCTTATATCAAAGGATGATCAAAGTTTATCTCAGATTTGAAGAAGAGATGACAATAAAGCTTTCTTGAAATCATTATAGATTTCTCGATGTACAGAGTGTTAACTATCCGATCTGCAACACGTAAGATATAGATATATTTAGTTACACACACAAACACTATATATATATATATATATATATATATATATATATATATATATATATATATATATATATATTATTATATATATATATATATATTTATATATATATATATATATTTATATATTTATATATATATATATATTTATATATATATATATATATATATATATATATATATATATATATATATATATATAAAATTGAACATTGAAGTCAACACTCAAAGGCGACAGACTGTTTCATGCTAGACGCAATCGTCATATATATATATATATATATATATATATAGTGTTGACTTCAATGTTCACTTTTATATTTACACACGGTCTATTCAGCACTTTATCCCATAAATATAGCACACCTTGAGAGTATATTTCTTCATATATATATATATATATATATATGAATAATAATAATTATTATTATTAAAAATATGTCCCCATAGAAATTAATGTTTCGAAACCGAAACAAATCTCAAAATTTAACTTTAAAATTTAAACTTAAATTTCGAAACTCGGTTTCATTCTCAAGCGATGGTAAGAAAAAATCGATTTACTCTATTTTTAAGTTAAGATGGCGGTGTTAAGAAAATTCCCAGTTTTTATTAAACCGGTGTTTTTAAGAAAAGTAAGTGCTAAGAACTATAGATTCTTTCTCCATCTGTTCTTTCATATATATATATATATACACGCACACACATAGGGTGCGATGGATAAATTGTTGTTTAAATTACGCAATAACTATGACATCTCATTTTAATAGATATATTTATCAAAATTACACAAAAATATCTTGAATTGCTAGAGTAAATATATTCAATAAAATCGCCATTGGTTTCAATCACGTCCTCCAGATGACTTCGGGATCTCATGGCGACAATTTAGTTATCGCACCGTCTACTACTACCGCAACAAATAATAATAATAATAATAATAATAATAATAATAAATTCCCTGGTGATATACTAGGCATCGCTTCCAGTTGATCTAATCTGACTGGTGTTATCGTGGATAATTTTCAAGATTTAAACTTACTAACCAGTTGAGTGAAACACGTAGGAGCAAAACATGAGCGGGAGCGGTGAGGGAGTAATTCCCGGCTGCTACCCGAGGTATGGCCTTCATTGTTTAACACCTTGATTCAATATGTTATCATGTATATATTTTGTCTTGGATTAAAATGGCCTCGTGTAAATACCACGTTCAGTTGCACATATTTGATTGTCAATTGCACAACCTTAACAAGTTCGGCTTGTCCATTTATGGTTAACACACAATGCATCTCTATTCAGATTGGCGAATTCGCTTTCCGACTATGGGACGCGGGTACGAATCTCATCATAATCGTTTAATCAGGAAGGTGACTCCTTATCGGCATGGGGAGGTGATAGCTGCGTGTTCACCTTTGCAAATTGTCTGAAAACCAGACCACGAGTGAAATTGAGTAGACGGGACTCCGCCGTTGGTTATGTTGGCAAGAAGTCACAAGTCATCGTGACCGATGGTTTGTGCGTACTGACCTTGTTCAGACTATTGATCACATTAGATTATGATCTCTCCCCCAGAAACTTAACTAAGGTTCGCTCAGAATAATTGAAGTATGAAACTCGGGTGAGCTCTGTGGGGTTTTAACAAACACAAGTGTGCCAGAGCTGTTGGCTGCAATGGGGATTAGCCGTCTCAGACATACTAGGAGAACTTGGGGGTTACTTAAAAAAATGGAAACACCTTCAGTAGAAGACCGTGTATGTGGACTAGGTCGCCGATCTGAAGATATCTTTTAACAGGGCTTGACCTGCAAATTTATACGATGATTTTATCAAATCTTGTCATGATATTGGGTATATTTGATATGTACCCTTATCAGAAAGGGTGATGGGTATATTGGACTTCGTATCGGAGAGCCGAGTTCGAATTCCAGTGGAATCAAGTCATTCACTTACGTACTAATACCCTTGGGAAAGGTATGAATCCGCTTCCCCAACCCGGACAGACCGGGTTCAATAGCATTGGATGGCAACTGGTCTACCGCAGAAAGAAATGGTTACCTACTACAGGAAAAAAAATCTGTCTCGTCCGTCATGTATCGAAAGATACTTGTTCGCCTAAGCGTGTATCACGTATGACACATAACTGACTGATATTTGCACCCCAGCATTATTTTGTTGGCGTCCCACTCCCTCACTAAATAATAAATAATAATATATGCATATTGAAATAAATAATTCAATAGAAATATTATGCGTAGATTTTAATCCCGTGTGA
Organism: Acanthosepion pharaonis; assembly: GCA_903632075.3. Lineage (NCBI taxonomy): Eukaryota > Metazoa > Mollusca > Cephalopoda > Sepiida > Sepiidae > Acanthosepion > Acanthosepion pharaonis. Next base: position 1,541,062 of record CAHIKZ030000768.1, read on the forward strand.
ACAAACAGCGGGACACAGAAAAGCTGGGATCGGTCCATCGATATATCTAAGAAATCCTCATGGCTGTAGCTAAGGGGATTTTATTTCTTATGTTATTCAGGGAATCTATTAAGGTTTGTTCAAAACCTGCAAAATGGTGATAAATCAAACAAGTGTGGGAGTCCTTGGAATTGTTTTTTTTCTTTTCACCCCAAGCAAAGACAAATGTTTCGATGAGGCTTACAGGGAATTAAAGCGAAAGAGAAGACTGAGAATAGCGACGATTGCGGAAAGGACAAAAGATGAACGGGATTCAAGGAGATAGAAGATGGCGATTGACGTTGAATTTTAATTTTTGAAGATTGCAGTTATTAGGGAAGGAAGGAAACCGAAGTGTGTTCCACAGGTAGGAGGTGCATCAAAAGTAACTGTTGGAGTAGAAGTTGCGGTTGGATTTAGCTATTTCAACCGTATACGGGGGTGGGCCTAGACTTCAATCTAGTAGCACGCTTAAATTCACGTAATCGAGACACCAGGGAAAAAAAAGCTCGTCATGAAAATATTTGTAAAAAAGAGAGACGGTTAGCCAAATTAATGCCGGTGAGAAAGTGACTGAAATCGAGATGCCAGGTCAGTATTGATTACTATATATATATATATATATATATGTGTGTGTGTGGGACACTCACAAAGCATATAACTTGTTTAACATTTTGTTAAATTACTACTTATTTTGTCTTAGAAAATGACACTTACTAGTGCATAAAGAATGTATCCATCAACATCCGCTCCTGTTTAACGTGCTACCATTGATTTAAAATCTAAGGGCCATGCTCCATTTACAGAATATAATTTCTTCGCTTAATTTAAATTTAACGTAGGTCATATTTGATTGGTTGATCTGAGTAAAGCCCACAAGCCTTATAACCACCCTCTTTTTTTCTTGTTTCCTAAAGAAAGAGTGTAATTTGCTTTAAATCTAAATAAAACTTTTACTCGCCAGTCATTTACAATCGACTGATGAGATGCATTGATGTACATCGAAACACGACTGCAATTGTGTAGCGATTTTTACATGTTTTTGATGTAATATCCTAAAATAAATAATATTGATCTACTTTGCATTGATCCCTCTTTTAAATTTGTTATGGAGTGGTTTCACAGTGGAGGCTTGTATTTGTACTAAGTCGGTCCTAAAATAGGTTCGACGTACAAAACGTTAGGAACTTCATATAATAAGTATAACCCAGAGAAATCTAATTGCGGTCGCTGATACTTTAGTATCCGACTAACAGTCGTCCGGCATCGACTGACTGACCGACTCACTCAGCGACTGCCTCGTTACTATTACTACCCTACTTATTATAGGTGGGAGAATTTATTAACTATAGGATAGGTGTGTTCCACTGTAACAAAATTAAATGTTACGAACGTTGGAATTGTATTCTACTCGTTCTCATCTTACCTGGATATATATATATATATATATATATATATATATATATAACTCATCCACGCACGGACGTACAAACATACTCCGATAAAAATTGATTCTGAGATATCCACACTTTCCAAATCACCCTTCTATTTTATGTTCTCATGAAATATAAAAGAAATGTCTTTTCTTTTATGCAGCCGAAGTAAATCTAGACATTTTAAATATATATGGTTTTAACATGAAAATTAAAGAAGTTTTGTTTTACTTTAAATGGGAAAACTACACAGATATAATTTGCTTGACAAATTATCAAGAAAAATATGTAACTGTACAGATGTCCAAGTGAAGGAAAATAACGATGATTTTATTTCTGGAAGCGGGTAGTGTACAGATTTGATCCTGTTCAAACACAATGTCAGTACTTTCTTCCTTATAAATGTGTGACATGGAAAAATTCAAACAAACAACTGCATAAAGAAAGGCACTCACAAACATACAAACCAAATCGTTGTTTGGTTCTTCGGAAACCATAAAATATTCCTCTTTTCAGATATCCAAAACCAATTCCATTAATTATCAACTTGCCTCATCTTTATCAAAAAACAAATTAAAAAAGTAAACATCAATAACCTCTAGAGACGACCACTGATCAGAAAAATAAACGAAAAGCTGACAGCCCGAAAGTCATGGCATCTGTTAGCTGAGAAATCCAATTCTGTCATATGTCATATGTCTATATATGAAGTATTGTATTATCAAGAATATAATGCTTAGTGGATAAAAATGCTGGTTAAATCCAGTGATTTAACCAAAGACTTCAATATCTTGTTACAGAAGACGTGAAAAATAGGTAGAGTTATTAAAGAGAACTAACTGATAGTGATACGTCCGGAAGAGGTATGACACGTGGAAGTAGAACAATCTACCTCGGTGGACGAAATAAAGGGTTCAGTTCGAAATTCCAATCACCTGAAGAAGGCCGGTGGTTGCAACGTCCGAGACGTCGTGAATATGGTAACAAAGATGAAGACAGCAGTCCGAACAATGTAGTGTAAATAATTTTGCCGTGCTAATAATTATATCTTTGATCACTGAGTAGGTAAATCCATGGAATGCATTGTACATTTTCGAGTACATTCTGCTGCACCAGCGTTTAATTTGGATGTGATTTAATGCAATGGTCGTATCAGCCGATGACGAACATGTACATGCATCTCCTGTGTGCACACTCGCAATATTCATTTGCTGTTGATGCCAGTCAAAAGTTCACATGCTCGTAGATTACTCACAGACGTTGGCGCAGTCGTCAGGTCCTCATTGATGTCATTGCTACACCCTAACAGCTACACAACCTACTTACCTATTATGTTATATATGTAACTGCTATACAACTATTTTGCCTATTATGATATATATTTACTTGTTTTCATTTCTACATGTGGGGAAGGACAAAGGCTTTTGGGTGAAACCAAGGTAGCGGAATCGACTGATTTCCTATATATATATATATATATATATATATATATATATATATATATATATATATATATTGGTTTCAACCTTTCGGTATCTTCGGTAACCTAGCGCTTTATTTTAAAAATTAAAAATTATGAACACCTGAAGTGCCAAACTGTGACACGCCCATGTAGTTTTGTCCTTCCAACATGTAGAAATAAAAAACAAGTACACATATAACATAATAGGCAAAATAATTGTGTAACAGTTACATATATAACTTAACAGGCAAATAGGTTGTGTAGCTGCTACTATATATATATATATATATAGTCTTAGTGGTACAGAACTTGAGTTTTGGTGTAAAAAAAACAATAGGCTGCATTCAGTGTCGACTGGTTTACTGTTTTGTCCCAGTCTTTTCATCTAAAAGTACGACAGTCACTGTATATCAAGTCACGCAAACCGTATCTCTGTAAACAGCGTGATTGTTTTCTAGGGCTTGCTATCATTAGCCTCTCGTACTCCCTTTTTTTTCTTTCTTCTCTACTCAATCATTCTCTAATTTGGATTTTTTTACTCTTTTTTTCTCCCGATTAAAACTTTGTAGAGACGGAGCGAAGCCGTTTGTTTTCCGCTTTCATTTTTTTACCATCTGTTTTTTTTATTAGCCAAGTAATATTCGTAATATTCAACTGAATGTTTTTACACCAATATATATATATATATATATATATATATATATATTAGGTACGGTTGATTTTGGTATTTTTTTCAAAATCAACATTGGACAAGTCAAGATAGATGGGACATAATGAAAGAAAAACTTACACCAAATTTTAGATTCATAACGTTAACCTCGTTGAGGAAATGCAATCAAAAATTGGCATTGAAAATGCGTTTAAAAAGCCATTCATTTTGGCAAAATCTGATTGAAAATGTTATTTCAACAGTAAATAGAAAAAAGTTTCGTATTTTAATAAGTAAATTTCACATAACATGAAAACTCATCCAATCCAAATATTTATATAATCATATCATCAAAATTTCCAGTGTAAGATCTTTTAGAAACAAAGGCAGGTCTTAGTTGATGACAAGGATTTTACAAGAATGTGTGTCTATGTCTTTCTTCAAATCCATAAACAACATTCAAATATCGATTTAACTGTTCTTTCAATACTCTGCTACTGTGAAGGATAATCAGGCAACTCTAATTTTGTGTTATTAAAAAAAGATGCTTTGATTTCATTTTCTAAAAATGTTTCAGTGGTTGCAAATTTACAAATTGCATTTTGAGATAGATTGATTAATTCTGACCAATGCAAAGCTTCAAGGTTGATAGCTGGTATTTTATTCAATCATTTTTTTTTTTTTGATAGCTTTCTATTTTTGAAAGGATAAAAAAGTCAATTTCTATTTTAATTAAGCAATTCATGCTTATTCCCTTCTATTTTTTTAGTGAATAAAACTTAAAGAACTATACTTTAAATCCAGATAAATTAGTCTATTTTCGTATAGTTGCTTACCTAATGAACAGACATTTTTCAAGCCCTACTTGTTTCACTTCAAATTCATCTGACTTCATCATCGAAGTAAAACAATTATATTGGATGGTCTTGAATGTAATATTTTGAATTTATTCAGAATATTTCATAATACTTTCGATCGTATTGAATATATACAGTTGCTGGATATGGAATTTGCTACCCTTCTTAATCACAAATCACCTAACTGCATACACTTCATTAAATCTATTACCTCTGTAATTTTGTGGGCGTACTATGTTGCGTTTTTCTCCAGACATTTTAATAAAACTGTCGCATTCACTAAAATAACTACTGGCTAATTAGCTTATTAATTAATTAATTAATTAGCTTGATTAAAATGTATACCTTTCTTGCTAATGTACTATCGGGTTAACTTCTAATTTTCGAACCCATTACTTGGGGGGGGGCTCTCCAACACTATAAATACTACGCGATAATTATTCGCAGCCTGTTCTTACTTTACCCTTATACGACATGTAAATCTCTCATAAAATGCGTTACCTTGTTGGGAAACGCATGAACAATATATATATATATATATATATATATATATATATATATATATATATATATATATATATATATATATATATATGCAGAGGAACGTACGCACATTCCTCACTTCACGTACTTTGGAACAAAGAGATTCCACATTCGTTTGTTACACACATTATTGTCTTTGTCACTTGTAACACTTTGTTAATACATTATCATTTGTTTGTACATATATATCAGTTCTTGTTGTTTCTTTACGTGGACTCACATCGCGAATACGCCATATTTGTTGTGGGTATTTCAGGAGACACATTATATCTCAAAGCGTACACCGGCCTATACACTATAAATACTCTGCGACAATTATTTGCAGCCTCTTCTTACTTTTCCGCTTATACGACAACATGTAAATCTCTCGCGGAAAATGCGTTCCCTTTTTTGGAACACGCATGTACAATATATACACACAAACACGTACGAGAGCACATTTACTCACTTCACATAATCTGAAGCTAATAATTTCTACATTCATTTGTTACATACATTGTCTTTGTCACTTGTAATCTTTTGTTGTTAATACATTACATTTATTTGTACATTGTTGTAACCTATAAAAAGGTTACTGAATGAGGAATAACCAAAACGGAGGTTGGAAATGAAATGGTAATCTTTATAACATCAACAAAATAAAATACTCGCCAGCGGCTTGAAACAGGTAAACTACTGCTAGTGGTGGACTACGTAGACAGCATATGACCCCCCCACACCTTACAATAGCGTCCAACGTATTTATGAGGATTCGGACACATACATTAGTTTTCATAGGTACGATATATATCATACATATATATTGCTTCTTGGTGTTTCTTTACATTATTTCTTTTGGTGGACTCGTACTCTGAGTCTGCCATGTTTGTTGTTGGCATTTCAGGAGACACATGCGTTTATCTCTGAACGCGTACACTGGCCCGCAACAAAACATTTGAAAAAATATTATTACTGTTGTGTAGGAACCTACCACCCCTCTTGAAGATGAACTCGTCTACAAACAAGGACGTTAACTAGTGGCATGTCAAAAGACAGTCGGAGAAGTTCTGAGCTGAGGTGTTACTTTTTGTTTTGACACCGTTTCTTCTCCTGACCGGTGCTAGACATTTTTTGCTGTCTTCAAAGGACTATTTTTGAACTTTTCTGACTGCCTTAATTTAGTTAAGTTTTTTGATTTAATTTTACCGTGATTTTTTGACTTTTTGTTAAATTTGTCATTTTCGAACTTTCTTATTTTGACCATTTGTTTTTTCCTTTTTCCCTTTTATTTACCGTTACTTCTTTTTTGTTATTAATTACTTCTTTTTAATTTTTATTTTCTTTTACGTTTTACTTTTCTTTGTTAAATCTATTTTCTTCCAGTGCCCACACCCCGGAGTTTATCTGTTTATTTTTCGTCTTTACGTCCGACCTTTTTTTTTCCCCTTTATTTAGTTATTACGTGTTAATTATTTCTGTGTTTTTTTTTTTTTACCCGTTAAAAAATCTACGTTTTATCTGTTAATTACGTGTTTATAATATTTGTTTTTTTTGTTTGTTTTTTTTTGTTTTTTTTTTGTGTGTTTAATTGGTAATTTCTGTCCCTCCTCTTTTTTCCCCTTATTTAACGTTTTCTTTGTTGGGTTGGCCGTTTTTTTTAGCGGCAGCCATTTTGTAAATTGTTATATTTTTAGCTTCGCGTTTTTTCTCGTATTTTTCCGTTTATAACTATTAGTTTTATTGTGTAATTTGTTGCTTTCTTGTCTGTTGTCCTTTTAATTTTTGTTCTTTCTTCGTTTTTGTGAATCTTGTTCACATTTTCTCGTCTGTATATTTGTTTTGCGTTTTTCGTTTTTTTTTTACCTGTTTACATTTGTGGTTATAATTTTTTGCACACGTCCTTCTGTTTGATTTTTTTGTCTGTTGATATTTGTTTAATTGTTGTCTTGCTGATAGGCCAAACTTTATTTTTACCCTCCCTTTTATCTTTTTTTTTCTCTCTCCTCCGCCTATAAGGCGGTTCCCACCCGTATTTATCCCTCCTCCTTTCTTATTATTTAAAAATGAAAAAAAGGAAAAAACACCTCCTTTTAGGCTATTAAAAAACGCCCAAAAGTCTATTCGCAAACACCTTTTAACCCTACCAAAAAGACCCCCCGGACAAGGACAATTTGGAGGATTTTCCAGTTTTAATACCACTTCCCTAGCAAAGTTGAAACTGTTGGGAAAAAAGATAATGAAAAGGAAAAAATTACTTCTACGGAAGCTAAGAAAGGCATTAACATGGAAATAACTATGGAGGCCAATAATGGCCAAAATTCAGAAAAAACCGAAATGAACCGCAAACTGAGCCTGAGGCCGGGAATCGCCCTCTTGTTGGTCGTCCTCCCAAGTGCATTATCAATTTAGCGGAGTTCTTGAGCGTGCCAAGAGTTACGCCCACCTTGTTGTAGAAGGTGGACTTTTGGAAGACCCCCAAGAATTAAAGAAAAATTGACAAAAGAATAGTGTCAGTTTCGTCGTGGACAAGCGTACGCGCAAAATTTGTCGCTCGACGAAAAACACAGTGCTGAAAAGCACTAGAATCCTTCGGGTTCAAGCCCTTAGAATAGTTAAGGGACCTAAATTTTTCATGTGGGACGTGCTGTTGCTCACACCAGAAGACTGCGTCGCCGCGGCTAGCCGCGAGCTAATAAACAAAGAGCTTATACTGCGTACGGAGTACGAAGGCCGACGTAAGACCAGCGTAACGGTATACGAGGTCCCTCCTCAGGTGATCGGGGAACATCTCGCAGCGTTCTTCTCTCAGTATGGCGAAATTCTGGGAGCTTCCTGTGATAGCCTGAGCGGGGGGTGGAGCTTTGACATCATGTTGGACGAGAAAGCCTTCCGCTCCATCCCCAACTGTCTGGATGTTGGCGTTTTGAAATTACCGGTCATTGTGACGGGTCGAAGACCGGTATGCTGGAGGTGTGGAGGACTGGTCATCTCCTCCTCCTGCCCAGAGAAGAAGGCCTCTGGAAGTCAAGCGCCAGTTACTCAAGATCCCTCTGACCGCGTCTCTAAATTCCGCCTCGCCTGTAATGGGCGTACCAGCCTCCGGGACCGGGTCGGTTAATCCTCCGGTCGGCGCGTCATCGGAAGCCACATTCCCCAAAGAGCCTTCGCCCGCTGCCGGTGCAGTTGTGGAGAAGGGGAAGGGGGAATGGCTGGTTGCTGGTAAGGCCAGAGGGAAGCGCCGGACAGCGGGTCCTCAGTCCCCTGAAGCCCCAAGGAAGAAAGGCACATACAGCCCCACTCCCTCTAACAACGTTAAGGGCGATGCCCTGGTCTCTGAGCTTACTTTCCAGGATACAAAAAGAAGTTCGACCCAGGTTTCGAAAAATCAGAAAAATTAAGGAATTTAAGAAACAGCTGGATTCAAAAAGAAAAGACCCGATCCTTCAACGTCCTCTGCTAGACCCCCCTTCACCAAAAAACAACCCTCACCTTCGCCTGCTTGTCGCCATCAAAAGCCACTCCCCATAGTAGAGATCCCAGCCCCTATAGACATAGATCCTATTATACCCTCTAAATACACCCACTCCTTCCCCGTTAAACAAAAAAATCCACCCCCTTCATACCCCCAAGCAATCACCGGTAAAAATACCGAGATGCCTCCTCCTGCTCCCAAGCGGCAAAGAAGCCCAACACAGCAGGCAAAAGAAGAAAAAAAAGAAAGAAAGAGAAGATTTATTTTCAACACAGGAGAGGAGGTGTGCCGTATTTCCCCTGCCCAGGCCGAGAGAGCCCGGGACTATAGTAACAGGGTCAAAGATCTGAAGTACCTGCTCTCAATTAAGCAGTTTGCCGACCTAGATATTGAGGAGCCTAAAAACTTCCCAAATGCCCAGAGGGTCCTGACAGTTATTAGGTCAGGACCTGCGGCAAACCAAACCTGGGCGATGGTAGAGGAAGCCGTAAATGCGTGTAAGATGGCTTTGCCCATCGCCATAGTGGAAAATGAAAAATTAAAAAGTTAACAGTTCTGTGCAGGGTGGGTCCCCGTTTTAGTTCACCCATCCCTGTATAGAGCTCTTAAATTGACCTTCCCCTGGGATATCGGCGGTATCTCCCAAGACGGCACCATCAAGAATGAGATGGGCCATGGGTCTATGGGGGAGGCTGTCGGTATCCTTACCCGGCCATGTTTAATGCTGGTAAACAACCCTAATCGGACTTCCCAATGGCTCTCTGGTTAGCTACGTTAAATGTGCGGGGCCTGAGGTCCGAGTCTCGCAGGGCGAGGCTCTCTCGTGACCTTCAGCGCCTCGGGGGTGAATGTTTGTTGCGTGCAAGAGACCCGGTTTTCTTCTCATGACCATGAGGATATACTGTCTAGGGGGGTTCGCCCTTTATTCAGCATGTTTTGATGGTCGTTCGAGGGTGTCTCTTGGCTAGTGAGCAAGTCTTTGAAGGCTGCATGTACCCTTGTCTTCGCAGATCCGGCGGGCAGGCTTTGCGTGCTGGATGTTACTATAAAGGATAAGGCTTTACGTCTCATTGGGGTTTATGCGCCCAATGTTCCTGCTGAGCGGCCTGCTTTGTTTCGGCAGATCGAGCCGTTTTTGACGACTTCTCGTCGGGTAGTCTTAGCGGGGATTGGAATGCCGTCCTTGACCCCGAGATAGATCGTATAGGTAAAAAACTGGTATCAATAATCCTGATGTGAAGGCATTTCGGGACTTTATCGGCAGGTTCGATCTTGTCGATAAGTACCGGAATGAGCACCCTCAGGAGGTAGCATGGACTTGGACAACTAGTGGCAACTCGGATCCTGGCTCGTTTATACGGATCATAGGCTTGTCCGGGTCCGTATAAACTTAGATAAGCCTAATGTTAGAATGGCTGGTTACTGGAAATTTAACTGTTCACTTTTTGGTGAGCAGGATTTCCGGGACCAGCTGCTACTAATGATTCAGAGGGAATTGACGTGGGCGGTTGTGGGTAACGCCTGGTGGGGGAAATTAAAATCTAAGATTAGAACGTTTGCTGCCGATTTTAGTCGTCGACTCAATCTAGATAGATTAGCGGCGCAAACGGCTTTAGAAGAAAAGGTCGATCGGGCTGTTAAATCCCGTGTTAGTGGGGACATAGTCTTAGCTAAGGCAGAGTTGGCCTCCTTGCTTATCAAGAAGGATCAAGCTCTGGTAGTTAGGGCTAGGCTAAAAAGAATGTCTTCTGAGGCGACGAATATGGCCGCAGAATTGCGTGCAGAGGAAAATCGGAACGCGGCTAAGCGACATATAGCGTGCGTCACATTGCCGGATAAGCGGACCGTGACTACAAGCGCGGGCATATGCGAGGCCTTTCGGCTTTACTTTCAGGATCTTTTCACCAGGAGCCCGGTCTGAGCTCTGCTCAGTTCGACGCCTATTTGGCTGACTTTCCTGCCTTTGAGGCAGCTGAAGCGGCTAGGTGCGAGGGTCCCATAACGGAGTCGGAAATCTGGGAAGCGCTGAAGCAGGTTGACCTGGATAAGTCTCCGGGACCAGATGAACTTCCCTACGAAGTGTACTTTGAGGCTGTCGCCCGTTTTTGTTCCTTTGCTGCAGTTGATTTACAACCACTGGATGAAGCAGGGTCTTTACTCGACGCTTCACCGGGGTGTGACTGTTGTTGCGTAAGGACAAGAACGGTGGGGATGGGTTAGGGAACTTTCGCCCTTTGACGATGTTAAATACTGACTTAAAGATTTTGGCGAAGATCTTAGCCAACCGTTTGCAGCTTGTCCTGTCTCGTCTGATTGGCCCCGAACAGACTTGTGTTGTGAAGGGCAGGACGATTCAGGATAACCTTCATATGGTACGCTTGATCTTAGAACAAGTCGACAGTGAAGCCGCGCTGATCAATTTAGATCAGTCCAAGGCCTTCGATAGGGGTTGACCATCGGTTTCTGGAGGCTGTCCTGTCGGCGGCCGGTTTCGGAGCCGAATTTCGCTCCTGGATCCGACTCTTGTATGCGACCCCGGTGCGCTGGTGGAAGTGAATGGGGTAAGGTCGGAGCCTTTCGTATTGTCTCGCTCCATTCGTCAAGGTTGTCCGCTATCGCCCTTGCTTTACGTTCTTGCGTTGGAACCATTCCTTCGCAAGTTAAAGGCGAATCCGGTCCTGCGCGGAATTACCTTGCCTGGCGCTACCACCTCGGCCAGGTATTCTGCCTATCCTGACGACGTTTCGGCTCTTGTGTCGAGCAGAGCCGAGATTGACGAAGTCAGCAAAGAAATAAGTGGGTATGAGATGGTAACAGGGGCCAGGATCAACCGCGATAAGTCTGTGGGCTTGCGGTTGGGTGCGTGGAAGGGAGTTTTCTTCCCGGATCTTTTCCTCTGGACGGATGGGCCGATCAAGATACTCGGCGTCTGGTTCGGTCCTGATCTCCAGTTGGAAATGAACTGGTCGGAGGTACAAGGGAAGGCCGAGATCGCGGTTAATCTGTGGTCTCGGAGGAGACTTTCCTGAAGGGAAGGGCGGAAGTATGTGTTTCACACATCTATCCGATCCTCCTCTACCGACTCTCTGTGCTTCCACTCCTGCATGCCCGACTAATATCATTAGTCCGGACCTTGTTCTCTTTTCTTATAGAAGGGCAAGGCCCCTATGGTATCTCGCGAGGTCTGTTGCCTCCATCCCTCTGAGGGCGGTCTGGGGATGCCTAGCATTGAGATCCGTCAATATATGCTTCTGCATTAACTTTCTAGACCGAATGTCGTGGGTCGAATGAGGAGGTGCCTTTGGAAAGAAGACGTCCAGAAACATTTTCCGTCCCTGAAAAGTGTGCACTCGTGCGAAGAAGAGGCCGGTCGTACACCACGTGCCGAGTGCTTTTTTTATCGTGAATGTCGTCGCGCTCTGAAGCTCCTCTTACGGGTTTCGGATGGTCTCTCCAACGCCCAGGCGTTGTCTCGCAAAGGCATTATATCAAGTTTTAGTTAGGGGGTCCGTACAAAGATGATCTGATTGGCGAGCTCGGTCTTACGAAGCGGGAGGCTCGCTCGATATGGCCTTGGGCGCCCGGGTTGAAATGCCTCAATAACGATGAGGCATCACCACCTGGCTGGTGATTCGTGAAGCCCTCTGGGTCGGCAAGAGACTTTGTTCAGCAGGCTTGGAGAAATATCCAAACTGTCGTCGCTGTGTGGGGGGAAGTCGAGACTATTGGTCACGCCTTCTTTCAGTGCAGGGCGGTAGTGCTGTTGTGCAAGTTTGTTGAAGGCCTCATGGTTCGCATGCTGCACGGAAAGTTTTTTTGTCCTGGAAGCCTGTTGTGTTTGTAGCAATGTGGTGCGCAGATGACGAAGGCTGAACACTATGTGTTCTGTTGCTTACTAGGGGTTATGAGAGTCGTGATTTGGACGACGCGTCAGAAGGGATTCCATGAGGGCGAGAAGTTCACTTCTTCCCCAACTGATCTTGTTCTTTAAGCATCAGCTTAAAGTCAAGATCAGGACGGAAAGGCGGCGGCTCACCTCATCGGAATTCAGCAAAAAGGTGGGTGATTCTTGCGCTGAATGTGCCGAGTAAAAGGGGCTGACCTTGAGTGGCATCTGGATGCCGGTTAGGCATTAAGGATATTGTTTTCCTGGGTTCAACATAGGCAACCCATCCCGGAGTTAGGTTATATTAGGTTTTTGTATTTTTTCTTTTTAGTTTTTCTATTCTGGTAAACTTAGCTAGGTGTATTTGCTCATTGGTCCCCCTTTTATTTCTGTCCCATTTTCTTTCCTTTAGTTTAACTCCCCCATCCCTCCCTCGTTTTTAGGTGGTCAGTGATGTCAGTTCTCTGGTAGATGCGGGGCGCCTTTCGTTTTCGTGTGTGTGTTTTTTCGTAATTGTTGTTGTGTAGTGGATGAGTGTGTGCCTGTGTGAATGCTTGGGATGAATGAGTGTGGCCTTTTTTCATAAGTCCTGCATCGATTTCGTCCGGTTAACTGATATTTCTGCCACATTCAAGAGTTTGTGGGGGGTTTTATTACTAACACTAATTTTATTTGGTTTCTTGTAAATATATTTTGTCATTTTGTATATATTCATTGGGGATCATTTTTAGAGGTTGTTGTTTTTTGCCCCTCCCCCCACAGACAATATTTTGTACATAAGGGGATTATTTAGGTTTTTCATGGAGTCAAAGAGGCATTTTGGTGTATGTAGTAAGAAAGGTATGAATAAATGTGTTGTTTTGGTGAAAGGAATATTGTTCTGTATGATAGGGTCAGTGGTTGTGGCTAGCTAAGTTTTTAATCTAAGACAAGTGATGACCGTCCTTTACCCCAACCCCCATTTTGGCCTTGTGCCGCATTTGTAGATAGTACAATAAATAATGAAGTTCTTGAGCTGAGTTAGTTATAGACTACTCAGGCGATATCTGTACCAACTTACCAACCGAATAAACCCCATTTTATTGTTACATGTTATTTGGCGTTTGTCTTTATTAACCCCAAATTAACATCATAACAATTACTCTAATATATGTAACTAGATTGGCAATGTATAGTTTACCTAAAATATTTGCAATTAATATCCATTTTTTTTTTTTTTACCTTAAATTTCTTAAGAGCTTCCCATGTAAATAAAAACAAGACTCCCGCTGATATGACGGTGTAAAGGCAAATAATAACCACAAAATTTATATCCAGTTCAATCAAAATAAAAAGTGAAAACAATGTTTCTTTGTCTTATTTTTGCTCCGAAATAAAACCATCGCTTAAAAAAGTTGAGATATATTTATGATTTATGAATAGTTTTACTGAATTCATTGCAAAAAAAAATTCTTTCTGGGGGAAACATGAACTAAAAGAAAAAATAAGTTTTAATTGAGTTTAACATCACCTGCGATTTGAATACATTAATATTGTCTTTTTTAACTACACGTAAATAATTTATTTTAAAGCACAATTTATAAAGTATGTTATTTCCTATAAAATAATTATATGTGTACTATTTTCATGTTTTATCTTTTCCCCGTATTTTAAAGAAATATTAAACCTCAATTTTAAATTGAATTTATATCCACTTAATTTCTTAGCATGGAATAATCCGATCTGGTTATTCACTTCCGTTAACACCGTAACAATCTCCAAGATAATAATTAATTTGATTTTAATTGCATTTCCTCGAATCGAATCGAAATTTTAACGTAAAATATTTTGTGAGTGGTTTTATGATATCAAAACTGAATTATCTACACTTGTCCAAGAGTCTGTTTAAAAAATAATCGACTTACCCTAATAGTGGACTGTTTCATTTTCTTTTTTAGTGGGGATATCAGCTTGACTTATCCCTGCGTTTTACATTATTAAATATCAACCATGATTTTTTAAGTAGGACTTCACAATAGAAACAGGTTGATTTGAATTTCACTGTTTTAGAAAATAAAACCTGGGACGTCAACTCAGACATGTATACCCACACACAAAAAAGTCAATAATAATAACACACACACACACACACACACACATATATATATATATATATATATATATATATATATATATATATATATGTATGAAGAAATATAGTCTTAAGATGTGCTATATTTATGGGATAAAGTGCTCAATATCAGAGATAGAGCGTGTGTAAATATAAAAGTTAACATAGAAGTCAACACTTAGAGGCAACAGTCTGTTTCATGCTAGACGAAATCGTCAGGCCTGACGATTGCATCTAGCAGGAAACAGACTGTCGTCTTTAAGTGTTGACTTCTATGTTCACTTATATATATATACGCATATTTCATTAAAAATGACAGACAAGGTATTAAAATTAAGCTTTTTATTTAATTTTTCTTGAGTTCGAACAAGTGTTTTCTTTTTTGCACACAGAGTGTGTAGAAACAGTTAAAATGTTCTATAATTCAGAGCGCTTTCGGCTATACTTTTAGCCATTTTCAAGGATGATTTTATTTGTTCAGTTTAATTGAGTGTGTGTGTTGTGAGTATGTTTTTGTTTTACAGAGATGCTTTATTTTCAGAACACAGCACATTGTGGCTGTGTTCGTAGTCAATATCATTAAGTGTTGGCTTTTCTTTTTTAGTATTAAGGCTTCCATTATTTTTAATCTTTTTTTTACATGTGGTTATCATATTTGTGTTTTCTGCAAGTATGTTTCGGATGGAGTCTGGTAAGTTATGTGCGTGTTTAAAGATACAAAAAAAAAGATTAACAATAATGGAAGCCTTAATAATAATTGAAGGATTGCTGCCTAAATACGCTATATATATATATATATATATCGTTTCATCTCAAGTAATAAGATAATGTTACTATAAGGCAAGGGTTTACAGGAAGCGAAAGTGAATAGGGAGACTTTAGTGGGGATGATTGTGGAAAGAACAAAGAAACGCTGTTCAAGAAGACAGAAGATGCATTTAAAATTTCAGATATTGTCGTTGACAGGGAAGCAAGAAATCAGAAGGGATTTCCACAGTTGAGAAGTGCGAAAAAGTAAAATGTAGAAGTGGTAGATGAACCTAGCGAGTTCAACAGTAAAATAGTGACACATAGTTACCAATCTAGTATCATCCTTAACTTGATGTATTTGGTGCACCGGGGGAAAAAAAAACTCATCAGAACAATTGCTTTGAAAATATTTGTAGAAAAGACACAGGGAAGTCATGTCACGTTGGTGGAAAGGTGACTTACATTAGAGACACTTTATTGAATTTTTGCAAGATTCTTCAGATGTAAAACACAGTTACCAGATCAAAAATGTCGAAAAATATTAAATTATTAAATCCACGGACAAATGTTTGATTTATAAATGGGTGAGATGAATCCTGACGATATATATATATATATATATATATAGAGAGAGAGAGAGAGAGGATAGATAGATAATAAATATTCAAAGCACATATCTTACGAAATCAAGTGTTACAGGAACAATATTCATCAGAGGAAAATAGACTTGGTTTATATAATAATAAAATATTTCTATATAAATAAAATATTATTTCTATAATAATAAACTAATTCTATAATAACAAAATATTCTGCTTAATTTTTTATTATTGAGAAATTTATTGGCAAATGTCTGATCGACTTTAAATTAATTTACTGGTTAACTTGTTTTGTCTTGGCGTTAACAATATTTCCGGAATGAAATCCGGTCTCAAATGAATGACAAACGAAGGAATGAAATATAGCAAATAAATGTATTGACGTAATAATACAATTGGTAATACGGTTAGTAGTTCCAGAAATGCGGTTAGTAGCAATAATAATATATATATATATACAGTCTGGGAAATTCAGTATCGAAGTATGACTTCCTTCTGAGTCTACGTGCTCGCAACTGTGACAAAGCGGTTACCTCACACTCTCACTCTCACACTGTATCACTGTCACTCTGTTACTCCCTGGGTATTCACCGGCAGCAATACAACTACACACTGGGCGAGTTCACTTTTATGAAAAAGGGGTGGAACCCTTAACACAATCTTTGTTATATACATATATAATTAAGTAATTCATCGAGTCTAGAAGACACTTCAACAGAATTCAGAAAGCACTGGACGGTCGTTTCGTCCTATATTTGGAACTCATCAGCAGTGCGCATCCACTACCGAGAATAAAAAACTGGACAGTTACGTTATCAGGCAAACGTCATACCAATCGTTTCAATCGGCCTCGGTGACTGAGAGGTAGCGAATCAGACTCGATATAGCGCCGCTCGATCACATATTCCGTCAGAGAACACATCCGAGTTTCTCTTTTAACCATAGGACTGTGCCCCCACGAGCCACGATTACTATCCCCAAGCCGTTCCACCCAGAGCATTAGAGGCCGGTTCAAGAAAATATATAAAAGTGATAGAAGTTGCCATAATTATAACTAAGTGATTCCTCGAGTATAGGCCTGTTAAAACAGTTTTGATCTGAAGAGATGAATATATGGTGATATTCCCGAAATAAATTATAATCGAAATGAATCTTTAAAGTCTTCCTCTTGATTTTTATTATTATTATAATGTTCTATAGTTTACATTGAGATCTCGCTGGATTATTTATCATCGTTGGAATTTTTCCTACCAATCACAAATCGGACAGCATTTTCTGAAGTAAATAAATAAAAATTTTCACAAAAACAAACCACTAAGATCTTCAATAGGAAAACGATCAAAATAAGTTATGCCTGCACTAATAACATGTACAAAATTAACAACTCTCATACTAATTATATTTTAAGTAAATTTCATTGAACTAACAATAAACTTAGTTTGCCCCCCACCGTAATTTTATAAATAGTGAAAACTGTCCAGTTGAGGGAAAATTCAGATCTGCTAAGGTGAAATACCAAGCAAACATTTACCCACAAAAAATAGGTTAAATCACAATTTTTACATAGGAATTTCCGTGGGAAAATGGAAACAAAACTTTACACCCATAAGCAAATTTATACCAACCGTAAATTAAAATATCAGACAGCTCTTTCCAAAAAATTTGGGAATTGAGAGAGAAAGGTCTGAAGATTATCTGGAATATTCTAGGTTCCGCTCATACTTCTAATAATCTTAGGAATTGGTGTAATCTATGCTTAGGAGAGAAAATTAGAATAACAAAATTCAACACTCAAAACAAACTATTAAATCAAAGGAATTAATTAATTTTCAAATGCCGTCATAGAAGTAGGTATAAACTTCTATATTTTTTTATCTTACTTTAATTTTAATTATTTAAACCTTATTACTATAGTTATTTCTATATTTTTCTTTTCTATATCAATCCTATCTTATAACCTTCCACTACTTTATGAATTCCCTTTTCTTGATTACTTAATTTTATATCCTTATATTTTTTAAAAAGTTTTTTTTTTGTATATATTACTTGGTATGGTTTATATTCTTAATAATTTAACTTATCTATAAATTTTTAAATGGTCAATATAATTATGTTTATTTTTATTCATTAATATTCTAATGCATTTTTTTTAATATAAACTATTTAAAACAATTTATTATTAATCTTATTATACCTGTATGTAAGCGATTTTGGTACTTTTTGTAGGAATCAATTTTTTATATAATTAATAATTAACAATTTCGTTTCAGAAAACACCTTTTTTGGCCTTCCTTTAGTTTCACTTCATTTTTCTCATAATTACAATTTGAGGTATTAAGGTTAATATCTGGGTTGAATTTGTGTAGCTTCTTTCTTTTTTATAATTCCGCCCTCCCTTTACCACCACTAGGACAATCTGTCCTGTCTGGTGTGTTATGGCCTGGCTCTGTATCAATTTTTCAACTGCTGTCTTTGTTAAATATTAAATTTTAAATCTCTAGTTCCAACACTGAATACAGTCCACGATCTATACTTATGAGGTAATTTTCAATTTCTCTGTTATATAATTAATATATATATATATATATATATATATATATATATATATATATATATATTAATAAATATGCATATTATCCCTCAAAGATAACTCGATTCTTAGCTTCACGCACGACGCAATATGCAGGTGCTGATCGTTAAGTAATTTAAATTTTAAAGAAATAACTGGTTATCGCAATGTTGGCGCACGTATATATTATGCTGGGATTACAGTTTTTGAATTTCAAAAAGTATATATTTGATATTGTTGTGGTACGATCCATCTAATTTACATAGTGGAGTACCGACCATATAAATATGGTTGGTACCGGGAAGAAAGGGGAGGAATCAAGAGACTCTGCCTGACTGCGACTCAGTCAACACATTCTCCAGGAACGATCTTACCAGGAATATACAAAAGACTATATGTAAATATTGTGTACACTTTCTTTTTTCAATACATTTTGTTTAAGTACATTTTGTGTTGTATTATTATTATTCCATGCTTTATTCAAGTTTCAACAGATATTTAAAGTAAATGGGATTATATATATATATATATATATATATATATATATATATATATATATATGTGTGTGTATATATATATGTAAAAATTATATATATTTTAGAACTGTGAATATTATTTTTTTATATTAAGCATAAAGAGAGATTATTTGTTCGTAAAAAACAACGATAAATTAAATTAAAATTAATTTGCATCAACGTATTTAAGTAGATATTAATATTTATGCCTACATTTAACTACTAATTCATTTCTCGCGGTTAATAAGTTAGGGTTATTTAAGTATTTTAAGGTAAATATGTTTTGAGGAAGACATAAATTAAATCTCTTGCCTTTCCCATTGTAAGATTTGGTTCAATATCTCAGGTAGTAATAGACGTATTTTTAGAACTGGAATTATTTGAAAATCTTCAGGATATATTTGTGATAAGTAGGCCAAAATACTTTCAGCTTATGTTTTTATTGTAAATGTTTACCGTGCGAATTTGTTATATAGTGAAGTGCCTGAAGCTGGGATGCCAGATCAGAACCGATAACATTGCAGATTCTTATTTGGATTTTGTCAAATCTAGAGATACAAGAAGCATTAGACCACACAAGACAAATACAATATCATTTCTGTTTCCACTGCATTCTTTTTCAAGGCAATGAAGATGAGGATAACAGCCTGAATAATGTATATAATGCAAGTAATCATAATACCTCAACTTGGGAAAGTAATGAATCCGCTTCTTCTTCCACCAGCAGGACAGACAGGGTTCTATAGCCTTGGATGGCAACTGGTCTACCGCAGAAAGAAATGGCAACCCACTGCGGGAAAAATCTACCTCGTCAGTTATGTATCGAAAGATACATGATCGCTTAAGCGTTTATCACGCATGGCACATAACTGACTGAAAAAAAAAACCCGAATCACAGACTCAAAAATAAATAACAAAGCCAGAAGAATAAAATCACCGCGACCAACTGACGTATAGGCGAGGTGGTCCTAATTCAGGCGACTTCATTTTCTCGCAATAAGATAAAACCCCAAGGTATTAAAATCACCATAATCGAGATAAATAAAATACTACGAAAAGAATGATATTTTTTTTTTACTAGAGCTATTTTAAAACCACTTAAGCCAATAACCAAACTAGAAATTGAAAAATAATTTGACTTCGCTGATAAGTATTTTTTTTTAAACACATTCGCCATATGACCGATAGATTTCATGGAAAAGTACTTTAATACGAACGTAACTCCGAAATATTTTTCTAGTATATTTTATTTATTTTGAAAGAGGATGCAGGCTGTCTTGTAGTAGATATTAAATTATTTCTTTTAATAATCCTTCGCTTTTAGTAAAATATCTCAGCTGAACGCCATTGTGGAACAATGTCGTCTGATATGAAAATATATACGAAACACTATGTATAAGTGTTATGGGAACTTACCCATAATAATAATGGATTCTTCCTGACATTATAAATACTGCGCCTTTCAAGAGGTATGAGGAAATTGTAAGACGAGGAGAGATAATTGAGAGCACATTGTAAGGACATTGGAATAGTGATACTTGTCGAGACAACATAGTTCACACTAACCAAATCTGATAGTCATTACTAATTCTTCTACTTCTTTGTATTATATTTCTGTTGTAATATATCTTTGTATTCCATACTTGTGTTCGTGTTATTCTTTCATTGGTTCTAACCTTGGACCATCACCGTGGTACAAGGAATTTGGACCATAACAATAAATGAATTCCTCCATGGAATAAAAAGATTGCATCTATTGAAATTCATCAATCTAACCAACGCCTTTATCCACTGTGCCATGTGTCATGGTTAGATCCAGTGATAGACCCAAAGAAGGTGAGTTCAATACCTGGTTAAGGCAGTGGAGAACTTTCAGAGGGAAAATTAGCAGGAGATAACTGATAACTGACATCCATTAAACATGGCACGTGGAACTAGAACAGTCTACCCCAGTGATCGAAATAAAGGGTTCAGTTCGAAATTTCAACCACCTGAAGAAGGCCGGAGCGTACAACGGTCGAAACGTTGTGACAAATATGGCGACAAAGATGAGGACAATAGTCCGACTAATGTATATACTGTACATAATACCTCATCTCAGAAATATAGACGAACATAAGGACGTATCCTCATCGGTGGCATTCTTAACATGGAATGAAAGAGGCGGTTGAAATTTCTACGATATAATGAGGAAAGATAGGTTGGAGAATTTAACCCTCACAGAATATAATGAAAGCAATCACGACAGAGGGAAAGAGCAAGTAACCTGCGTAATGGGACCGTCTAAATGAATGGCAGAAAAAGGGACACATAATGAGGAAAGTAGGTTTGGAGAATTTGACACACAGGGGAGATATTGAAGGCAAGACAGACAAAGGGAAACAAAGAAGAACCGATTAAGTTTGTGTAATTGCATGGCAGAACAGTCACAAAGGATGAGGAAAAAAGTCTTAGAGAATTCGAAGCTGACAGGAAAACAGGAAGGTGAGATCGTCAGGAAGCAGAAAGTAACCAGCCTAATGGTTTCGTATAAATGGATGACAGAACCGTCACAAAGGATGAAGAAAAAAAGTCTTAGAGAATGTGAAACTGAGAGGGCATATTGAAGGCAAGAGAGAGAGAGAGAGAGAGAGAGAGAGAGAGAGAGAGAGGAAACAGTAACTTCCTGCATAGTTTTATATTTGGATTGCAGAACAGGCACACAATTAAGAAAGAGGACTTAGAGAATTTACGCTGACAGGACATGTGAAATTAACAATAAGGTTACTCAATTGCTGTAACCTTATTTTTAATTTCACTTAAATATCTTTGGTTGCCATATCAGAATATGACAACACAACTATGAAAAAAAAATATTGTTCAGGGATCAGTCACCTTCAGTGGCAGAATAAACATTTTGTATAGCAAATAAAGTCATATACAAAGTAATAAAGGTAAAATTCAACGTTTCGAGTTTCTTTAAACTGTTTTTCCTCAAATTAAGGAGTGTCCAAGACTGGCAACTGCTAGTCGGAATAGGTCCATAAAAATAAATCATTTGTTAGAATTACAAGTTTTTTGGGTTTTTTTTTAACTTTTTGAAGATTCTTTTAATACAGAGAATTACTATAGTCTGTTGTTAACTGGAAGAAGTAATGGTATGTTAATTTAAACGCCTCCAAAACGAAACTTCATTGTATTAATCTTCTGGAAGATCTCTTTCTGCCTTCAATCAACATGGCGGATGACAACCTCCAGGAGAGTGGCGCGTTGAGCCTATCGGTTTAAAATTCTCGGCTAATATATTTTTATTTTTATTTTAAGCATTTCGTCCCAGCAAGGCAGGAATGCCACAAGCACGCATAGGGTTCAGAGAACCCTATGCGTGCAGAGAAAAGACTCGATGTAGTGGGGGGTGAGAAAAGCATAAAAGATGAACGGGGTCCAAGACAACAGAAAATGGCGATTGACATTGCATTTAAATTTTTGAAGATCGTAGTTATCAGGGAAACCAGTAATGAAAGAGAATTGCACAGTCTGGACCTGCGAGCGAATAAACTCTTGGAGTAGAAGTGGCAGTTACATTTAAATATTTCGACAGTAAAATGGTGGGACCTAAATGCCAATCTAGTAGCACGTTTAAATTCATGTAGTCGAGGCACCAGGAGATAAAGCACGTCAGAGCAGTCGCCATGAAAATATTTGTCGAAAAAATAGAAGACCATATCCTTCAAATCTAGAAATCAACCATTCACCCTTGCATGGAGTATTGCTGCCATATATGGTCTGGTGTCCCTTCTGTTTGTCTCAAGGTTCTTGATAAGATCCAGAGACGGATATGCAATGTAACTGGCCCTGATCTGGCATCTCGTCTGCAGTTGCTCTCAAAAGACGTGCCGTCGCCTCCCTCTGTCTTTTTTTTTCCAATTACTTTCATGGTAAGTGCTCCGATGAGCTGCTTTCGCTAGTTCCCAGACTTCATGAATTTAAGCGTTCTACTCGGCTGGCATCTCGCTCTCACCCTTTCACTGTCGAAATATACCCGTCTCTTCTACTCCAATAGCTTCATGTCTCGCACCTCACGCCCGTGGAACTCATTCGCCTCTTCCTGTTTCCCTGATAGCTATAATCTCCAACTATTCAAATGTAATGTCAATCGACGTTTCCAGATGCCCTGATCTATCCCCTATCCTTCTCTTCATCCTTTCCTCTATCACTCTTATTTGCTCTCGCTCCAACTCTCTGTAAACCCTTGCGTGCTAGTGGCTTCCCTACGTTGTAATAATAAATAGGTCGACAAATAAGAGGAAAATAGTCCGAATAATGTAAATAGTGTACATAATACCTCATCTCAGAAACAGAGACATATACTGAAGAAGGCAGGAGCGTACAACGGCCGAAACGATGTAATAATAAATATGGTGACGAAGATGAGGACAATTGTCCGAATAATGTAAATAGTGTACATAATGCCTCATCTCAGAAACATATACTGAAGAAGTCAGGAGCGTACAAAGGCCGAAACGATGTAATAATAAATATGGCGACGAAGATGAGGACAATAGTCCGAATAATGTAAATGCTTTCCGGCCAACTTTGTTCTTCAAAAATTTAAATGCAATGTTAATCGCTGTCTGCTGTCTTCTTGATTACTCTTTTATTGTTATCACGTCTTAATAATGTTTCTCTTTTTCTTATTATTATTTCGCACTCATAACCCTTTGCGTCTTAGTGGCTTTATTGCCTTACATGGAGTGAATGGATTAAAGAAGAACTAATAGCTAATTTCTTTTTTTCATTAATCTAAGTCCGTGCGTGTATATAGGAGGGTGTTATTATGAGTACCTGAATAGGTCTTTTAATTTCTCATGTAAAATATACAGTGTTTTTCACCGACACGTAAATCACAAAATGCTGGTCATTTCCAAACGATTGCGAGCGGGCAATTCAAATCAAACGTGCTTACGAAAAGAAGCGAATCGCTAACTTTCCTTCCCGGAAGATAGAACTTGATTCTTTTGAATTAAGCTTTTGAATAAAACTAATTCAACATGTCTTCTCGTTTACTCACATCTTTGAAATTATACGTCGTTTTTGCTAGCAGACATCTATTGCGGGCCACGTTCTCACCACCGTTTCTTTGAAGCTCTCAAATTTAAAAATAAATAAATAGATATTGAAGATATGCGGAGAACATGTGACGTTTTCGCTTATTCTCTATTTTTGATGGCCCACAGCGGAGATCCTCATTCTTTTTCATCCCATTGACCCTTCTTGACGCTATTTTTAGAGGTAATCGTCCATGTCCATTTGTAAAAATATAAATTTAATTATTTTACTTACATTACTTTTTAATGTGATGCTTGTGGTTGATGTTTTTCTGCTAGACATTTAATATTTGGTTTGAAATTTATATGTTTTTGAAATTTTTACGTCTCCTCGAGTGCAGATGCCAATTTTATTCCTTTGCTTTGGTTAGGATTTTATTGATTGCAGCGAATCGACATTTAACCAAATAAGATGTTGAAAAGCATAGCAGTATTTTAGCCATTTCAGACCACATGTTCAGGTGGTATCCGGTAAATTAATAGAAATCAATTGCTGGACAGTAAATTGCTCGACAAAATAATTTATCAAACTATCAATTGCTCGAAAGGCAGTTTGCTCGAAACCTGTGGTTAAAAGAAAATAAAACTACATTGTTTCTAATATTTACTATAAGATAAAAGAATTTAACTTTATTGTTGTTAACTGAAAAGTTAAAATTAAAGAACGAGTCCATTTCTAGAGCAGGTCTTATTTTCTTTGTACATTGCTTTGTTATCATAGTTTAAAATAAAGGGTACATTTTTATTATTACTGTTATTCTTTGTGATTTGAAAAAATAAAAAATATAACTATTGTTGCTAATATTTACTCTATTAGTATGAAATATTATATGCAACACTTCTTAAATATTCTTCAACAATATTTGTTGTGTCATAGTCTGAAATAGAAAACAAATATAGAAAAAAATCAGGAAAATAATCAGTAGTATTGTAGGTTAATATAATACCAACAATAGACAATACAGTGATGAGTATTAACAATTAAGTGAATACTGTATGACAAGTCTAATGACAATAGATATGGTTGCTATGGGAAGAAAGAGAGAACCACACGTAGAGAGAATAGCCTTGCCACCGTGTGTTGAGCAAAGCCAAGAGAGACAGTCCTAGATGACTGACTGCTAAAGTGAATGTTGTGGCTCGTTTTATATCCAGCTCCGTTGACGTGTCGTGAGACGGCACAGTTTACGTGGTGCTTCGAGCTTCGAAATTAATTCGAGCAATCTGCCTTTCGGGCAATTGATAGTTCGAGAAATTATTTTGCGAGCAATTTACTATCGAGCAATTTACCTAGATCCTGATCGGATACAGATTTTCACTGTATATGAAAGCCATAATTCTGTTATTCCGTAGCTTTCAGATTTGCACTTGAATTCACCATTGTTTCAATTCAATAAGTTCTCGCTGCATATTTTCACTGACTGCTTCTATGTCATAACCAAAAGGATCCATCATCTACAGAATGACCTCAAACGAAAATAAATCTGAAAAACTTCGACTTCAATTTCAATAAATATTCTTAACGGAGAAGGAAATCTGGATAAATTAGTATGAGTTAATTTGTAGTGAATGGTTTCGTAAACTAAATTAAATTGGGGATAGAAGTTATGTACGTGTTTCAATACATGTGTGTGTGTGTGCGTATTTACATTTATGTGTGCATGCAGGAACGTACATGCAGGTGATTTTGTGTGTGTGTAAGTGATTTTGTTTAAATAAGAGTAAAAGGTAAGCGTTACAGATTGATTTTTTTAGAAAGTGCTAGTATAGGATAGATTTGGGTTGGGTACACGGGTAGGTTTAGTTAAAGATTTAGTATCGCTATGGGATTAGTATTTAATATGTAAAACATGGGCTTAAAAAAATGAAATAAAGATACCAGCTCACCTCGTTATGGATTCCGGAAGTAGTAAATCTAAACCGGATGGAGTAAAAAAGACAACACTATATAGTAGAGGAGCGTGAAAAGCCCTGTTTTCATTGGATGACGCTGACTGACATATGCCAATAAGAACGGTCGAAGTCCGGCCTTCCTTGTTTTTTTATGATTACTGTTTTTGTAATGTCGCGGTGCGTAGCACAACGCTTTAAAAGAGGTGGCCTGACTCGTCTAGAATCAGGTCGGGGTTGCTGTTTGAGCCGATATGATGCAAAACCCGAAATCGGCGATGAGAACAGTGCGTCATTGAAGACGACCCTTGATGCATCTAAAATGTATGATTTAACTGCGTACTTTCTACTAGTTTGTTCTGAGAGGTGTTCTCTTAACTAGGGCATATTATTTAAACTCTTATTCTGTATATGAACTCGAAATAAGTCTAATTTTTCAGAAAAGGTTTTCAGAACACGTTTCAATCTATCAATGTGCAGAATTTAGCAAGAATCTGGAGTGAAACTTCATTGAAATTTTGAAAAATTCATGCTAAAAAGTACAATTTCACATTTGTGATGCTCGATTTTCTCTGAAAAATTTTTCCCACACACATTTTCCAAGAAATTAACTATTTTACAAAATAGGTTTACAAATCTAGCCAGACAGTTCCCTTTCGAAAGCCAAAATGGACTTCGGTATGGATACTAATTCCCATATGCTGTTCTTCCGTATCAATACAAAACTTTTGTAAAGTCTGTTTGCTCTGAGATTTTATTTTATTGACTGTTTTAATAACTAATCTCAATGACTCATGAAGATCAGGGTTGATATTTTTGGCAATTAAATGATGATGATGCACCACGCAATACACAGCAAGTATAGGACATATATATATATATATCTTTAAATGCGCAATAAATCCCTTATGCTTACCAAACATAAATGGAGTTCCGTCTGTTGCACAGGATACCAAGTTTTTAAAGGGAACTTGATTTACGCCAAACCAATATTCAAAAATGAATAATCCAGTGACATCAGTTTCTAAAAGTTTCACGAACAACTCCTCAGAAAGTTTGCAGTAATCTGTATAACGAACATATGCCATAACAATAACTCTATTATTGCTTACCGTATATTTAATCTGAATTAAGAAATAAATGTTTTTTTTTTTAATTTCTCAGCTAATGGGTTTCTACATCTAACATTTCATCATTTATTCTCCAGACTGAATCATTGATCAGTTGCAATGCTCTTAAAACATTTGCCGCATCTTGCTGCAACATAATTTTCATGAGAATTTCAAAGGAAGGTTTAATAACATTTTCAGAAATAGTATGTACACTCCCAGTTCTTGCAATTACTTACACTATCTCATAAGAGGCAATCAAGCATCTTTCTGTATATTTTCCGAATAACATAAAAGAGTGTTCCTTTGGTTAACGTTTTTGTTTAAATTCTCAAAATAAACAATGTGTTTGTTTACTTTGTCTGGATGTTTTCTTTTTAAATGCTATTTCTTTTTTAAGCGGTTCCATCGCTTCCTTACAGAATGTTGCAAATATGTCACATTGGTCCCCTTTGATCAAACGGGTTTTTCTACAAAGCCATAACCCAGATACTCCTCTATATACTCTCTACATTTCTTTTTGCTACTCATGATTAATGAAAATAAGGCTAAAAATATAGGCACCAGAACAGCCCAGAACCGAGAAAACTCGACGTCAGGAATTGTTAACTTTTAAATTTTTTTAATTTTAAAATAAATGTAAATAAAATGATTGTAATTATTTTTTTAATTTTTAAAATCAATATAAATATAATGATTATACATTGTTTAAATTAATACAAATAAAATAACTTAATCTAATTTTTTAATCTTTAAAATTAATATCAATAAAATGATTATAAATATCTTATTTTAAAAATGTTTATAAATAAAAAGAGTAAAGTGAATGCTTTTATAATTTTACTTGATTTTTTCTATAGAAATTAAAATAATTGATTAATTTAATCAGGTTAAAATCCAAAAACCCAAATTTGAAAATTCAAAAACGCAGTTTTGTTCTGGTGCCGAGTTGGCGATGCCAAGATGTCCCCCCTTGAAAAATATAACACTGATATAATATTTTCAACTCAAAGTTATTGTCACTTACAGCTGATCAAATTATTAATATTATCACTGTGACTCTACCAACATAAAAATCGGACATTATCCAGTTCTCACGATTACTGTTCAAACATGCAGTGCAATGCGCATGTCAGTGAATGACAGCAGACGACGATTGCCACCAGATACCGAACGAAATGTTTCAAAATCATTAGTTCATTTGAAACATTTAGAGATGTGTAACAGTTTTTAATAAAAAAAAGTATTTCTTTCGGACACAGTATGATGAGCTATCATTAAAAATAATTTATTTCGTCCTTAAAGGCTTAAAGACTTAATTACGTGAACACGTAAGAAAGCATAACTTTAGAAACGTTTACTAAAACATAAATTCGTAATGGTTATTTACGAATGGTTCCACGTACAATGAAAAAAAAAAAAAGAACCCGTTTATGAAAACTTATCGCCCCACTCCCCTCAGAGGAACAATCGCCTCTTGGTGGGGGTGGGGACGATATTGACCCCGTTGAGTATGCTTGCTCTATAGTGACGTCCTCTGAGTTGCTGGATTTTTCGCATTGCATCATCATCATCATCATCATCACCACCACCACCACCATCATCATAATTATCATCACCACGACCATCATCATCATCATCATCATCACTGGCATCATCATCATCATCATCATCACCATCATCATCACTGTCATCATCATCATCATCACCATCCCCATTATCATCATCATCATCATCATCACAATCATCCTCATCATCACCATCGCCGTCATCATAAGCATTAGCACAATCCTCCTCCTCCTCCTCATCATCATCATCATCATCATCATCATCAGTTTCATCTCAACACCTGACCAGTTTCCGCCATATATTCGGCTTGGAAGCTGAGAGAGCTAGCTACTCAGCATGTCTTGGGAAACTAGACCTGTCAGAACCCATCCCTCTCCAAGACGAACGCCATCTGATGTTCTCCAACTTGAAGGATCGCCCTGATCGCAGAGACGCGGCCGTTGCCTCCGTCTTGGTGAGGAGAAACCTCCGCCCTGGCTGTTGACTTCAGTCTCGTAGGGTAGATCCCTCTCCCATCGATGCCTGGATGCATACACTATGGGGCCAAGTCTACACCATCATCCTGTATATTCGCTGGCCCTACAAGAAACTTTATTCACCGTTTGTCGGATCTTGATTTAATCCTGCAGGCTGCCTAGTAAGTCTCCTCACCAGAAAATCCTGGCGGGGCAATCGTTTTAGTCGCCCTTGACCCAACCATGCAGTAGATATTTCTGAGTTACATAATACTAGTAGCAATCATAGTGTACCCTGGCATAACCATTCTATATAGTCTTCAGGCTATTTTATCTATAAATGTTGTCTTTAGAACAACGTTTCCACCCATACATTTTTCTGTCTAGCGGACTATAATTTTTTAAAGAAATGTATTTCTTCGGACTTCCTCATTTTTACTTTTGAGGTCAGATGGTAGACTAAATATAGGGATATCGATTTTGATTAGCTGAGCCGAACGTGTGCATGTTAGTGTTTTCAAGTTTTACACGTCGAAGAGATCAGACGTGGTTATTTCGTGTGTCGGGTTAACTTGATTCCTAGTTGCGGGGGGGGGCATAAAGCGACCCCACGAGTTAGTTAAAAAAAAATACACATCGACGTGTTTAATAAAACAGATAAGTTTAAAAATTCCCTTTGTTGAAGTTCTAATTTTACCTCCAAACAAACCAAGTAACGATCACCCGGCCGAGAGAAGAAAGAGAGTAAGACAGTCAAGAAAGACCTCCCCAGAAGAGAAGTGGGTATACAAAACTTAGACATTATTAACCCTTTTAATCGTGCGTTCCTGAACAATTTCAACCATTCTGCCTGAGTTCCTGTGTCAAATTCGCAATTAATTGATATGTAATGTTTCATGGTAGATAAAAAAATAGTTACAAGGACTTACTCACCGTTCAACGGGTGGCTGGGCATTAAGTCATTTTTCTCTACCACTGTTCAACTGGTGGCTGGCAGTACGTCATTTTTCTCTACCACAGGTAAAGCGGTGGTCAGGGATCAAAGAGTTAATTCAATTTTTATGGTTTCTCTTTGTTTATTATACTCGATATATAATAACTTATTTGGCAACATGGACAACTTTGTTTTTAATACGTTCTTGTAACACTGTCTCATTTCTGTATACTTGGATATAAATGTATTTAACATTGTCTTTTCGCGCCGTTTTATTTCATTGGATTTTTAACTGACTCTAAAATACTTGCTAAAAATAACACTTCGACCTTATTAATACTGTTTCATCGATATAAAAAGGAT
This sequence comes from Acanthosepion pharaonis, assembly GCA_903632075.3. Lineage (NCBI taxonomy): Eukaryota > Metazoa > Mollusca > Cephalopoda > Sepiida > Sepiidae > Acanthosepion > Acanthosepion pharaonis. Next base: position 1,571,311 of record CAHIKZ030000768.1, read on the forward strand.
TGTATAAGAATTTTAATTTGTTTCTGCTATTTTTTGCTAACTTATTTTTTCAAACGACTTTCCTCATTTGCAACATGACGGTTCAGCTGATAAACCATTCACTCCACCGGCTTACATCCAATATCAACAAGTAATGGAGTAATAGATAGTGGCGCGGTTTGAGGAATCGGAGAGCCGAGTTCGAATTCCAGTCGAATCCATTACATTCACTTACGAGCTAACACCCTTTGGAAAGGTATGAATGCTCTTCTTCTCTCCCCACACCCAGCTATGGGTAAATAGCAGGACAGACTGGGTTCTATAGACTTGGATGGCAACTGGTCTACCGCAGAAAGAATTAGCAACCTACTGCGGGGTAAAATCTGCCTCGACAGTCATGTATCGAAAGATACATGATCGCCTAAGCGTGTATCACACATATCACATAAGTGACTGACTGACGTGCTAATACCCTTGGAAAGCCATGAATCCACTTCTCTCCCCAGCTATGGTTAAATAGCTGGACAGACTGGGTTCTGTAGCGTTGGATGGCAACTAGTCTACCGCAGAAAGAAATGGAACCTACTGCGGGGAAAAATCTGCCTCGTCAGTCATGTATCGAAATATGAGTGCATCACGCATGGCACATAAGTGACTGAAAAACAATCTCTAAAACTGTTATTGAAACTTGTAACCGTCCATCCTGTATGAGCAGAATGTCTGGACAGCGGTAAAAATTGGGGTGCAAAGGCATGTTTCAGTCGTTGTCTTGTCGTATTGAACTATTGTATTCTCACTCCATATTCTCATGTGATTAAATCCTTCTTTAATCAACCATTTGTTTCCAATGTTTTATTAAGTCTTACTAACCAGCAACTATGAGCGTTATACGAAATTTATAAGACATATATTTCTAGACGAGTATGTTCATCTTTGTTGGCATTAAAACAATAGTTCAGATAATTTGTCCTTTCCAAAAACAGAAATTATGATCTGTAATTGGAATGAGAGTAGTGATGGAACATGGGCGGGTATCTGAAAAGTAACGGGACTGGTTTTGCTGTGGGAGCCATGGGCGAATAAGCAGATTGTGTTATCATCTAACATGATACATTGATTTGGTTTGGTTTGTTTTACGTCATATCAACCTCAATGGGTTATTTAATGCTTACATTTTTTTATTGCTGGTAATATTTTGTTTTATCAAAAATCTGTTTCTGGTAATATTTTTCCTTCAAAATTGTATTGCTGGTAATAATTTTTTTCAAATTTTTGCTGGTAATAGTTAACTATTTGCCCATAGCTGGGAAACTTAACAAGTGCTACGACCCTGGGTCAGGGTGGACCTTGGAACACCAGCAATTAAAAAGTGGTTCTACGCTCCTGAAAACGTCCTGATCAGAGGCCTTGCTGCTAGATGTAGTTTAACGACTTACCCAGAACGCATGATACATTGGGACTACATAACTGTAATCTTACCTTTCTACAATCATTGCATTGTTTACATGCTTTTGTGACAGGAAAATCTTGGCGGCTTCACCAATTCAATGCACCTGATCACAACGTCCTGAGTATCCAGCAGTCCCTGTCCGAGAAAAACATCGCTGTACAGGAACAACCTCTCTATTCACTTGATCTGACTCTGACTGACTTTCTTCTTTTCTTTAAAATCAAGGATCCTATCAAGGGGGGCCGTTTTAAAGGCATGAAGACCATCAAGTGTGCCATAACCACGAAGCTGAAAGACATCCAAGAAGAATCCTTCCAGCAGTACATAGAAGCGGGACAGAGAAGTATCCAAAAATACATTAGACTCTGGGGGATGGTTTCAAGAGAAAACCATGTTACTTGGAATTGAAATAAATTGTGACATCAGTTACGTTTCTTTTCAGACAGACCTCGTACACTGAATCCATCATGAGAATTCAGATTGTCCTGGACATAAACTACATCCGGCAGCAAAACCTCTGATCAGGAGGTTTTGAGGAGCATGGAACCATCTCTTAATTGCTGGTGTTCCCAGGTACGCCCTAACTTGGGGTGGTAGCACTTGTTAGAGTTCCAGCTATGAGTAAATAAAAAACAGGGAAAGTATGATCGATGATATCCATAGCATCCATGATATCCTTAGCATCCTTCTGTAGAACCATACCTCCGTAGCTTCGAGTCTTTTCATTTTTGAGGAGACCATCCAACATTGATTGCCGTAAAGAAGGAAAGATGTCAAATAGCAGTTCAGTACTCCATACTTTGTTACCAAAGAAATCCTGTTGTCTCTGCCTTGCTTTTGGGATGCGTCTTTGGCCATCCCAGTATCAGTGTATTTTAATTGCCTGATAAATATGTCGAATTGCGGGATGTTACATTGTCTGTTAATGTTGGGGTCTTTCCTCCATTAAATATAGGCTTGATGAATATTGTTGCTAGAAAGAAGTTTGTCTTTTATTAATGTTCCTTCTTGGTAGTTTCCGTAATGTCTTCCGGTAGTTTCCGTAATGTCTTCCGGGAGTTTCTGTAATGTCTTCCGGTAGTTTCCGTAATGTTTTCTGGTAGTTTCCATAGTGTTTTCCGTAAGGTTTTCTTTTTGTTAGAAAAGAACAGCCAAATATGAAAATTAAAATTGGAGACCGTCCTGGGTAAGACGATAAACTACAATCGCGTTCTGGGTAAGACGATAAATTACATACAATATCAAAGCCTCTGATCGGGTGGTTTTGAAGAGCTTGGAACTACCTCTTAATTGCTGTTATTGCCATGTCCAACCTGACCGGGGGTGATATTGGCAAATAGCTAACCCCCAAAACACTATGAATATATAAAAATGGATTTTTATTGAAAAAATACTAGCAATGCTTTTTAAAAAAAAAATAAAAATTACCAGCAATGCATTTTTAGAAAAATATTACCAGTAATAGGTTTAACTCTCGACAAAAACCCTCTTTACAAAAATACGTCAATGAATATATATCCTATTCATACGAACCTATCCTAAATGTCTTGCCGACATTAAATAACCCATTGAGGTTGATATGCCGTAAAAACAAAATAAACCATAAACAATTCAGAATGTAGAATTGATTAAGCTCTAAGAACTTCAAATAACTCGCTGTATTGATCTGTATTGATCTGTATTGATCTGTTATAAAAATGAATAAGAGATTGGTTGGGCTGTGGGTATTTTGTTTTTCAATATCGCAAGATTCTACCAAAATATTAGCCTTAGAACGCGAATCATTTTCTTGAATAGCCTTGTCAGTTCGAGATTTTCATATACATGACATTCATGATATACAACTCGTTCAAAATGTCGTTGTTTTCTATCTCAGATCAATAATTAAAAGTGGCTTCAAGCAGATGAAGCCTGAAGAAAACAGTCTGCCTGCCTTATGTGAAGGGGTTATCAGAGAAAATACAAAGGATCTGCGTTCCACATAACATTAGAACAACCTTCAAAAGCTTGACGACACTTCGCCGATATTTCTCCCGATTAAGACCCCCGCCCCATAGAGGAGAACATGACTAAAGACTATGTCTACGCTATATCCGTGCAGCTGCGGAAAGAAATATAAAAGGGAAACAGGCCGCACCCTTAAGGTAAGGCTTCAAGAACACCAGAAAGCTGTAATACGAGAAGTGAAAAAATTAGGCGTGGCTGACCACATATGGAGAGAGAAGGGAGATCACCGCCCTCTGTGGGATCAGGTTGAGATCATAGAAAAGGAACACCATTTGAAAATTCGTAAACTTAAGGAATCAGCTAGGCCACAAAAATCTCCTGAGCCGACCAAGCATAGAAATAAATACAATATGGGGACCAGTAATAAGGAGTGTCAGAGAAATGCGATAATAACAAAAAAAGTTGCAATATGAGTTCTGGTAAAAATGGTTGCTGAAAACATTAGGTTTATAATACCCAGAAATTTAAACACAAGGACACTCAAGGACACATGGCACAATGGATAAAGGCGTTGTTTAGATCCGGTGACAGGATCCAAAGTGTGTGAGTTCAATACTCGCTTAAGGCAGTAGAAAAACTTTCAGAGGGAATTTAACAGGAGATAACTGATAACTGACATCCATAACATGGCATGTGGAACTAGAGCAGTCTACTCCAGTGAGCGAAATAAAGCGTTAAGTCCGACATTCTAACCACCTGAAGAAGGCCGCAGTGTACAACGGCCGAAAGACAAAGATGAAGACAATAGTCCGAATAATGTAAATAATGTACAAAAAAAGGGCACGTAAGGAATATTTAAATTAGAAACAATCCGTCGCAGGAGTCGCTATAAAAGTATTTTGATATGCTAAAGTTGGGCGTCCTCTCCCAGTTGTCGAAGAATGCTCGGCCGATAAAAGCAGCTGGTGTTCTGGAATCGGGAGAAAAGGAATAAAATTCGTGCATTTTCGCTTTCGTCGGAGAGTGGGTCATTTTTCTGACTGGTTACGTGCCATTTGTGAGATTTCGGCATTTCTTTCTGCCCCCGGTATTCGAGTCTGAACTTACAGTCATTTGTTCTCTGTGTTGCGAAAGTAATCTGCGACAAATATTTCCTTTGCAATCCCAGAACGCTTATAGCCATTTTTTTTTTTAGAGTTTAAGAAGTTTTGAAGATAATAAATATTTACTTACACAGAACCTACTAATTAAACCATAGCTGGTCGGGGAATAGTGGATTATCTATACCAAGGCTATTTGCGCGAAAGTAAATTTAACGATTACAATTGGCACACGGCTCTCCGATTTCAAATTTCGGGGCGTTGTCCCTTACACTACCCACACATTCAAGTTTTACGGACCTGGTAGTCCCAAGTGATCACCCATCTAGATAATGATCACACTCGATGGTGCTTAACTTCGGTGATCTTACGAAAATCGGTATTTCAACGTGATATGCTTGTAACTACCTGAAACCTCTCGCACATCTAATATTACTGCACCTAGTATTCCGAAGTGGTCACCCATCTAGTTACTGACCGGACTCGACGTTGCTTAGCTTCGGTGATTTTACGAAAACCGGTGTGGTCGTAAATAAATGATACTAAAAGAAAGAAAAGGACCAAACATTAACTGTAAAGATAAAGTGCATGCTTTTCAGTCAGCGACAACGCAAGGTGTTAGCTCCACGGTCCTGATTTCAGAATTCGGCAAGTGTGTATATTTCGAGTCAGTTGTGTAGATGCAGAAATCGAAAGGTCCATAAAACCTTCGAAAGATGCCTTTCAGAAAGTAAGCCAAGAATTACGAGATATAACAAATGCCCTTAAAAAAATGATAAGTGGGCAGGACAATCTCATCCTTACATGGTGAAGAAATTTGACGAAAATTGTAATTCAGTCTTACGAATCCTTTGGATAACATAAACAGAGTATGTAAATAATGAGGAGCCCCTACGTTCCCTAAGGAATCGAGAGATTTAAAGAGATTCCAATGTGATTATTTTAAGGTACGTGTTGAATATTTCGACTTCATTATTTATAAGCAGTTTGCTTTGAGTAATAAAATAATTTTATTTGTTTTATGCACGACCGTTAGATTTAACTTTTGTTTTTGTTTTAATTTTTTGCCAAGGATCGGAATTTATTATCTGCCCGGATGTTTGTGATTTGATGAATTTGCATTTATTGGTTGATTATACATGGTATCGTCACATGTTAACTCATTTCAATCAAGAAATTTTTAACCTCATACATACTTAAATATCTAGTTAAATATTGAGTTTGTTTATACTTACGATTTAGTCGAGATTATATTTGAGTCTATATGCAAACATTTGTAGGCTTTATACTTGAGTCACTTTGAAAACATTGGAGGGGATGTATACTTGAGTTTATAGGTACACATTGGCAGAGATTGTATTTGGTTTATAATATTTAAATCTTTATGCAGACGTTTGTTGTCTTTATGCATCAGTCTATAGGGAAACATTGGTGGGGTTTATACTTGAGTCTATAGGTACACATTGGATGAAATTATATTTGTGTTATTCTTTATACATGAGACAATAGGTAAACATTGGAGGGGTTTATATTTGAGTTTATAGGTACACATTACTCGAAATTAAATTTGAGATTATATTTGATTCTATATGGAAAACTTTGCTGTCTTTATACGTGCGTCTATAGGTAATCATTGGAGGGGTTTATACTTGAGTCTATAGGTACACATTGGGCGAAATTATATTTGTGTTATTCTTTATACATGAGGCAATAGGTAAACATTGGAGGAGTTTATATTTGAGCCCATAGGTACAAATTAGTCGTACTTAAAACTGATTTTTTTAGAAATTATTTTATTTTAGTTTCGGATATGATGTTAGCAGATATAAACCTCAAGAGATTTGAACAAAGGTGTGCGCTTGGAAATACCAAGTGCCGTAAACTTGGATGCGTGGGCGGTGTAATGGATAATGGCTCCGAATTGTTACTTGAAGAGCCGAGTTCCAATTCTCGTTGGGTTATATTCACTTGCACGCAAATAACTTTGGGAAAAGTGATGAATCTATTTTTGCTTCCCTCCAGCTATGGGTTAATTACTAAGATTTTTTTGTCACTTAACCATCATTATCGCATTATATGTTTTCTGGGTTTAAATAACACGCAAAGTGTTAATAATCCGTAGAAAGCGAACCTACATGCAAGCTGCTAGTGGCCCGCTGGTGGGCCGCCGATAGCAATGTCAGCGTTCCGCTGTTGGCAGCCACCGGTAGATCATCGACGGGTCATCAGTGAGCCTCTAGCGGTCCGCCAATGGTGACATTGCCGAGACGAACTAGCCGGTGGCCCGACAGCGGGCTGCAAGCGGTAAACGTTAGTGCCATCCAACCAAGTGGCAGATTGCTGGCTTGCGTGTAGGGAGATAATTGTTGCCGTCAACACCCATGAAATTTCCACAGGTCACTCTAGATATTAATAATATTATTAGTATTATTATTTATAATATTTAGACTTGAAATTTCATTTTAGTCAGTTGTCTAAAAATCTGAGATGAAATGCATTATATATACAGAGTGTCCATAAAGTTCATGTGCATAAATAAGTTATAAATTATTTAAAGTGCACACAAACTTTATGGACACCCTGTATATAATAATGCATTATATTATATATATAGAATAATCGAAGCCGGTAATTACTCCCCGACTTCTCACGCTCATGAGCAGAGATGCACGTATTTTGCTGGTTAGTAAGCTTCAACCTTGAAAATCGACCAAGATAACACCAGATACACATCAGATCAAGTGGAAGCGATGCCTAGTATATCATCAGGGTATTTACTATTATTATTATTATTATTATTATTTGTTGCGGTAGTAGTAGACGGTGCGATAACTAAATTGTCGCCATGAGATGCCGAAGTCATCTGGAGGACGTGATTGAAGACAATGGTGATTTTATTGAATATATTTACTCTAGTAATTCCAGATATTTTTGTGTAATTTTGATAAATATATCTATTAAAATGAGATGTCATATTATTTTAGTTTTTGCGAAATTTAAACGACAATTTAGCCATCGCACCATATATATATATATATATATATATATATATATATATATATATATATATATGTACGTATATATATATTCTGGGCAAATAGATAGCATTCCAGTTACATGAATGTTTTGGTCGAAATATGGATTATTTCTTAAGAATATCTGTCTTTTATTTTAAATAATTCTTACTTTTAATTTATTTCCTCAGTAAAGTCGATGATTTCAAATCGTCATTCTAGTTTTAATATTTATGAATAAAATGTATTTTCCATAAAATATTACCTAGGGCAGAACCAGGCGATGTTTTTTTTTCTGTGTAACACCTTCTTTGAAAATACTGCGAATCAAGAACCGCCCACCGATCAATAATTTCAGAATTAACGGTTTTAAATGGTCTTTAAATTATATTTAAGTTTTATCTCGAAACGAAAATAAATGAAAGCAGAACTTCGTTTCTATGGATACTCATTTACATGTGCGGATTATAACAGACAGATTACAACAGATTAGGAGAAAAATAAGTAAAAAGCGGAATCTATTCAATGATTTCCCTTAGCTTCATATACTTTTTACGAGAGCGAAAACCATTGAAGAAAGTTTTTGTAATTCAGAGAAGTATCTGCTTATATCCCTGAAATGTGGTATTATGATTGTCATGATACGTCATCTCAGAGATATAGACAGATATATAGAGAGACATAGACATAAAGGCCGGTCCGTACAGGGGCCGAAATATTGTGAATATGGCAATGAAGATGAGGCTAACAGTCCGAATAATGTAAATAATGCAAGTAATCATAATATTAGGTTGGTGCAAAAATAATGACATAATAATGTCGTTTTTTGACGTATTTTTTAACGTCAAAAAACGACATGCTTACGTCATTATTTTTGCACCAACCTAATACCTCAGCTCAGAGATATAGACATATATTCCACTTTTTGCGAAATAATTTAAAGTCTGGAGCGTGCAACGACCTAAACGTTGTGAATATGGCAATGAAGATGAGGATTGCAGTCCGAATAATGTAAATAATGCAAGTAATCATGTTACCTCATCTCAGAGATATAGACAGATATATAGAGAGACATAGACTTAAAGGCCGGAGCGTACAACGGCCGAAACGTTGTGAATATGGCAATGAAGATGAGGATAACAGTCCGAATAATGTAAATAATGCAAGTAATCATACTACCTCATCTCAGAGATATAGACAAATATAAAGAGAGACATAGACTTAAAGGCCGGAGCGTACAACGACTGAAACGTTGTGAATATGGCGATGAAGACGAGGATAACAGTCCGAATAATGTAAATATTTAGAGAAATATGTATCCTTTTTCCGTAACACTAAGACAATGTGTTATTTTTTTTAATGTGTGATTCGTTCTGGAGAACACTGTTTTTGCAAAACATGAATAGTCCTGTGTATGGTATGATGATAAACTTCATCCGGCAGCATGGCGTCTGATCGAGATTCTTTGTGGAGCGTGGAACGACCTCTTAAGTGCTGTTTTTCTCGGGTTCATTTTGAGAAAGCGTGGTAGCATCTGTCAGGGTCCTAGCTATGGAAAATAGTGAACACCAGAACTAGGGTCAAACCATGGAAATATAAAATTACATTACAAAAGATTACCAGTAATACATTTTGGGAATTAATGAAGCTCACACGAGAATAAAATTTCGGCATTAAATGACCCATAATTAATTCATATGCCGTTAAACAAACAAACCTATCTTTAAGTTTATCATTTTCAATGCTTAGAATATTGCTACCACGTATGGTCCGCTGTCCCTGCTATTTACCTTGAGCTCCTTTATAAGATCCAAAGAAGAATCAGCAATATTATCAGTCCTGATCTGGTGGCTCGGCTTCAGTCACTTCACACCGTCGCGAGGATGCCTCCCCACGCCTTTTCTATAAATATTTTCATGGTAACTGTTCGAATGAACTTTTCGCTGTGGTACCTAGAGTTTTTCAATTTAAACGCAGCACTAAACTGGCGTCGAGATCTCACCAATTTACAGCTGAACTGGCTAGTTTTAACCGTAAGTTCTATGCTAACAGTTTCTTCTCTCGCACTTCTCGCTTGTGGAACTCCTGCCCCATGTTTTCTAGCCAACCGCAGAAATTTAAATGCAATATCAATTGCTGTCTATTGTTCACCTGTTTACTCTCTTCTCTTTCTGCACATCATTAATGTTTCTGTTCCTAATTCTTCCACAGCATGTAACCCGTTGTGTTTTAGTAGCATTACTGCTTTGCCTGGGTGATTCCGATTCCAAAAAAAAAAAATACTTGAATTTGGGAAGATGACCAGTAATTCGAGTTTTGATCACAATTTCGTATACCTGATGACAGTAGTCTTTTTTATCCACCTCGTTTGTCTGCTATTTTAAATTCTTTATCATATTGCAATTTGAGAAAATCTTAAACAAAAACATGGATCCATCATCTGATCTCCGTCAATAATGAAATGATCAAATCTCCAGTCATATTGGTCACTAAAAACATTACCAGCGAAGCTCGACGACTACCCACCGACCTAAAATATTTGACGCCCACCACAACCAGCCAAAGGTTAAACTGTTGGGTGCCGGCGCCGAGTTTGCCAACACATAACATATGGATGAAATAGCATGAGAGAGAAATTTTTAAATCTTTCATTTTTTATGAAGGTTAATTTTAAAAAGATAATTCAGACTCTTGAAAAAGTTAATTATTTTATACTTATTTGCTCTAAAAAAAATTATGCATTTTTATAACATTATTGGGGGTCACAAAATGGACGGTTTCATTAGCACCTGCAATAGGTACTGATAATTATCCAAACATTAAAAGAAAACAATTAGTAATAAGTCTTAAGTACGTAAATTGAAGTTTTATTTTATGCAACGAAAGCCTGCTAAAAATTGTATAAATTAATTAGATGCCTTCTCCCAACTCGGAAAAACAAAAACTAGCGAATATTATAAAACCCTAGGAAAGTTAGATAGAGGGAACGATTTTTGTTGAGCTCAGATTCGAGTTTTTCAGATTATGCGAGATTAAAAAATATATATTAATATATTATACTAGCCATTATCGTTGCTTTCACTGTTCAAGGGTGTATGTCTTATTTTTCTCTTGTATCCCAAATTGCAGCTAGCTTGAAATTTTAAGCTAGTTTAAAAGCAACTCTATCGGAGATTTTCTTAAGAATTTCTTAAGATGTTAACAATTTACGTACAAAAATCCTAGGATTAATTTATCGGAATAAATCGTCTATTTTTCATACAGTTCTTAATCTAAACATTTAATGAAGACAACCTTCTTTTAATCCTTACTAATCCTTTTTTATCTAGATTTCTTTTAAATTAAAATTATTTTTTTATCATATATTTAAAAAAAATTATTTTGAAAGAACATATATTTTTATAATATAGACACAATTTGGAAGGAACATTTTTTTTATTAATCATAAAATCCTTATTTAATATGCGTGATTTCTTTTGAATGAAAGCGAGATTTTTTTCTCATAAGACTATTATGGTTTTATTCTAGATTTGTTTTGAATGAAAAATTGCATTTATTTTTATCATCTAACATTTTAAAAGATTTATTTTCAAAAGAAAGTATATTTCTATCATATAGACTTGATTCTTAAGGGGAAAGAATCTTTTTTTAATCATAAAATCCTTATTTAATATGCGTGATTTCTTTCGAATGAAAATGACATCTTTTTTCTCATAAAAAAAAATTCTTGTTATGTTATTTCAAGAAAATATATCTATTTTTATTCTTTAACATTATTAGCTTGTTTTTGCTTTCACAAATCTCATTTCAAACTTATTTTGTAGTAACTCGCATCTCGCCTTCGTCGTATTATAAAAAATATAGTTTTATTTTGGACGAGAAAAATTACTTGGCGTTGCCCTGGTTCCAAAATATCACAAAATTATGATAATGTAATGGTTACAGTTTTCACTTGCTCAGGTTTATAATGATTTCCTAAGTGTGGCTTAGATGTGACACAAGGCCAAAATTGTGGAGCACCTAATGAGGATCGAACTCACTACTCAGTCGTGATTGTCCTAGCGAGACAAGCTGGCTGACTATTACCACGTGCTTCTTGATACATTTATTATCATTTCATCAGAAATGGATTATTATTATTATTATTATTATTATTTCATTTCGTTTGATTTCTGGTGTGTACTCATTTCTTTCCGGGTCCATGTCAGAAATTGGTTCATGACATTTCCACTGAACAACTGAAAAAAAAACAAACAAACAAAAAACAGCACACATATTTTACATAGATAAAGCCCTTCCATAGATAAAGTAAAGTGTGGGCTGTACACGTGAGAAAATTTTTTTGTGTTTCTGTAAGGCATGGGCTACCAGGAATCCCTTCAATGAGTCCATTGGAATCTTTTCCAATCAACCCCATGACTCCAACTACAACAGAGATTCCAAATGTAATTTTTTTCTTGTTTCTATCCCCCTTTTTTTTAATGAATTCCTTGATAGCTTTTCAGCCAAACTGTACCATTATTATTATTACTATTATTATTTACAGACGCAAAAGTAGTCCCGAGTCTCGTGTGGACATGTCTGTCAAAGACAGTTAACCACATCCAGATTTCTCCGTGAGCTGCAGAACAGATTGGAATATCCAGATACGGGCCTCCCTGCAACTTGTCCAGATCTGGGTCTATCAACCGTCTTACATCAATAAAAGTGACAGGTAAACCAGCAGTGGATATTATCCTTTTGTTGAAACTCATTTCGCTATCGTCGGATATCTGATGTCTTGTAAAGACGTTCCCTTGGCACATTTTGTTCCTGCAGTTACGTACCGCCCGCCGTGCAGTGATTTTTCAGGCAGTAGCTTCACTCGTTATTGTTCATTTCTTTTATTTCTTCCTCCTCTCTCTCCTTTCTCTGTCCGTTCTGCCTTAGTTGTTAAGAGAACAATATGTGAAGTATTTTCTTTTTCTTTTTCTTCTGTGTAAGATGTCCCTTGGGGACGTAGGCAAACATAGCACTCGTCAATATACTATATTTTATAGTTCTAAGCAATATGTGTCCCTAGTAACATCCCTCCGGATCTCTCTTGTTCATTTATACAAGCGTGTTAGGCAGGTTGCTTGCCCTTTTCCTTTGTTCATCTTTCATTCGACATCTTACCCCTGGAATATCAACTTTCTTTTCCTGATTTTTCGCACAAGTCCCCTTTTGTTCCCATTTTCTTAAAAATTCATCGCTGTTCATATTTTTCGTCCATGGAATCTCTAGCAGTCTTCTGTAGAGCGACATTTCTTTGTTGTATCAAAGATTTTGGTTTCTTAAATTTTCTAGGAAAACGCTTTCCAAAATACAGTGTATACGTGAATTGATTTAAAAAAAAAAATTTCTTTCACAACTAAGCGTATTATTTATTCCTCTTCATGTCTTTTCCAACGCCAATATTGCGAAAGGAACACGGGTTATCTCAGCCTGGGTTTGAACGCTGAACGCTGATTTCATTTTCTCACGTCCTGGGTATGACGATAAACTACATCCGTGTCCTGGGTAAGACGATAAACTACATCCAACATCAAGGCTTCTGATAAGGAGGTTTCGAGGAGCGTTGAACCACCTCTTAATTGCTGATGTTCCTAGGTTCACCCTGGCCAGGGGTGGTAGAACCTATCAGGGTTCCGACTATGGGCAAATAATTAGCTTACCAAAAGAGGCCAAAACACTATGAAAGTATAAAAAATAGGTTATAATACCAACAATACTATTTTCGAAAAATGTTTGCCAGCAATACATTTTAAATATATATATATATATATATATATATATATATATATATATATATATATATATATATATATATTCATGAATCATTGATACAAAAAAACAAATATAGAGGTTAATGATTTAAATGGCGAGAATACATCTTCGCAAACAATATAAATAAGATACATCAACCCCGAACCTGTATATGAATGATATGATCCCTGTTTATAAATTCCATTTGCATAAGGTCTTTTAATTTTTACAAGCTTTCGTCTGTTCTTACAGACATCCTCAGGTATGGAAATAGATTTTGTTCTTGTTTTTACTTCTCGGTAATAAGAGGACAACGAAAATAGAGATGTAAACCGAAAAAATGCTATGAGAAATGTGTTATTGTTTTGGAACGTGCGGTCGCAACGCTGACTTTGAATTTAAATTTTAAGACGAAAGCTTGTAAAAATTAAAAGACCTTATGCAACTGGAATTTATGAACAGGGATCATCTCATTCATATACAGGTTCGGGGTTGATGTATCTTTTTTATATTGTTCGCGAAGATGTATTCTCGCCATTTAAATCATTAACCTCTTTATTTGTTTTTTGTATCAATGATTCATGAATTTATAAATTATAATTTGCACCTTTAATTGAAATTAAAATAACTGATCCAACGTGCAACTTTCGGATAATAAGTGTGACATTACTGTAATTATTGAACAATATAGTTCATGCCACATAGACGGAAAATCTACCAGTAAAAAAGAATTCTCTTTTGTACAAAAACGCACAACCAATAAAATTCTTGTCGGCATTAAATAACCCATTGAGGTGTTGATATGCCGTAAGACAAGACAAAGCGAACCATTCATTTTCCCTCTGCTGTTTGTCACTTCTGAGAATTTTTATAAATATATAAATATTTACATTGGAGTGCCTAGACTTAGTGTAATGGTTAACAAACTTGTTTCGCTGGAGCCATTCCGACTGAATAGCAAGTTCGCTGGGCGCCCCATATTTTTGGCCTCGTGCCAGATCTTTGCATTAACGTCTTTAATTGGTATGCTATTTACGCAATGTCGTAGTGCGTAAAAGTACTCCATTTTAATGTTTAGTGGGTAAGATATTTTTATTTTTCATTATTTTCACCAAATACAAGGCACAAGAGCCACTCAAGTCTTCGGGTTACTGAATCAAGTTATTTTATATACAGGAGGATTGAAAAGTAACTCCATATTTTATGTATGAGTGGCCAGCTAGGAGTCCAGATTTAACACCCTGTGACTTTTTTCTTTGGGGTTGGTTAAAGGAGAAAGTCTAGTATACCAAACCAAAGAAATTATATCTTCCATACCACAAGAATTCCTGGTGAAATCCTGTGAAATTCTTGTGCAGCTTGAGAAGCTGGTAACGAAATCTGGTGCCTATATCGAATTTTAAATAAAACTTCGTGCTAAACGTTTTCTTTTCATATCCATTTCTTGTAAAAAAAATTATAATTATTTTAAAATGGGGAGTTAATTTTCAGTCACCCTGTAGATAAGAGTTGATGCTAGATTTTTATAGGTTAAGACTCTAATGATCGAAGAAGCAGCCTCTCTGGAATCTATTTCTCAAAGCAACGTCTCTTGAAAAGATCCTGCCCAAATAGAACTTCCTCCTTACTAATGGAATACGAATGAAATAGGGATGGTTCACTCTTGTGTACATGGCCAGTCTTAGCTGTAAAGGTTTGAACTGGTGGAATTAGAAAATTTAGCTATTCAGAATATTTTCTATGGAAATAGCGACAGAAAAGCGAGAAGCTTGCGCCTTTTTGTCTGTGAGGAAATAAGTTGTAGGGTGGAAAATAATCCGTTATCCATAAGGGTATGTTTAAGCTTTTGAACTCAATCAAGGCTTGGAGAAAGAAGATGGAACAACTTCGGCCTAGATATGACATCAATATTCTATTTTTGCTTTCATCTGGCTCTTGTAAACCTAGAGATCTTAACCCGTAGTGTAAGGCCGATAAATCTGTTTGACCCAGATCCTACACAAAGAGATGATGTAATTTTCAGAACCTCACCAGTTTCAATGAAAATGACGGAAATGTTGTGTAGATTTGGGAACTTCTTTCTTTTTTTTAAATTTTCGCCCAATACAAGGCCTAAGAGCCGCTCATGCTAGAGTTAATGAGTAGGAAGGATCAGGGCAAAATAAGTGCAAATTATGAGGAAATGTATGATAGTTACCGGTTGAGCCTAGACTTGAAGTAATTGTAGCGTTGCATAATGCATCAGCTTTCGGAAAGAAGCTCTCTGAATGGGACTTCCTCCTTACTAAAGGAATAGAAAGAGAATAGAGATTATTCGCTCATGTGTAATTGGCATGGCCGGTCTTAGCTGTGAAGGTCTGAATTGGCCGAAATAAGAAATGTAACTATTCAGAATATTTTCTATGGAAATAGCGACAGAAAAGCGGGAAGCTTGAGTCTTTTTGTCTGTGAGGAAATAGGTTGTAGGGTGGAAAATAATCCGTTATCCATAAGGGGATGTTGACGTTTTTGAACTCAATCAAGGATTGAAAAATGAAGATGGAACAGCTTCCACCTAGATATGGCATCAATATTCTATTTCTGCTTTGATTTGTCTCTTGTAAACCTAAAGATCTTAACCCGTAGTGTAAACTCTTCGGACTTCAAATTCCATGTTCATATCTGTGTTATTTTACTCTTATAGACTAATTTCTACTTTACAGGACTTCGCCGTTTAACTGGACATAAGAGGCATACAACCAATCATCGTCTCTATAGTCATATATGATACAGGTATTAATGAGCACAGTGAAGTTTTTATAATCGATGTTAATTGCTCAAGCCTACTTGTTAATTGTTCATTAATTTCTTTACTTTTTTACGGTTTATCAACCTTCTGTATGTTATTTAAAACTCAAACACATTTTAAATTTTAAGAATTTTTTTTTCCGAAAGAATAGGGATATTACAATTATTAGGAGATTATAATGATTTTTCTAGATACAAGTCATAATATTTAACCCTTAGCTGGGGGGAGAAGAGGGTATTTACGCATACGTAAATATAAAGATATCTATCGGGATTAGAACTCGGTTCTCTGATTTATTTTATTCTGAGCCGGTATTCATTACATCACTGGTACAACCAAATGTTCAAGCCTACCTAAAAGGTAGGATTTAGAATGTTGATACTTAGCACTTTGAGCCATGTTCACCGCTTTATCGGTGGTAGAGAAAAATGACGTCATGCCCAGTCACCGGTTGAACAGTGGTGGAGAAAAATTACTTAATACCCAGACACCGGCTCAACGGTGGGTAAACTATTTTTATATCTACCGTGAAATATTACATACATTTTGACTCAAGAGCTCAGGCAGAAGGGTTAAAATTGTTCAAGAACGAACGGTTCAAAAGGTTAGAGCAATTAGTCTCTCCCGATATGAAAGATTCTCCCAATACAATTTTTTTGTCTCAATTTCCCACAATGTTAGTATTAAGCTTCATAATAATGTAATTTTTTTAAAACTGCAATCAAGAAATTCATTTCATTAAACAAATCTAATCAACTCGGCTGCCGATTACACTTGTTTGCGACTAAATAACGTCCAACCCGGGGCGATAATTATCAGACAATCTTTTAAGTGGCACAGACTTCCTTGTAAAACCCGCCGGCCACTCGAACAGATTTAACTAGAGAAAAAAGACGACAAATAACAGAAGCTCGAATATGACGGTGTCTCCTTTAAGTGAAGTAACTATTTAGAGTGTCATCGGCAAAGAATGGTCTAGTCTGGTAGATAAAGATGACTGTAGAACGACCATGAAGAATACCATAGGAGATTATCTTTTCAACCTCACATTTAAGAAAGCCGATATGAGATTGGATCGTTGTACGTCAATATTAAGTATAGTACATCGTGGGCCAAATAGTGGCAGAGACGCTGAGAATCGAACTCGTGGTCGATGTATTGAAAGATAAAATTGTGGTAGATGTAGCGTTTACTGAAAACGTGCGTGTACCTCGTTTCTGAAATGGTCAGTTTACACCTTGTAAGTACCTAATGATATTTCTGTCTCTCACATATACAATCACATCCACACCAACACAACTAAATTTTTATCAAGGATTGCAAGCCTTAGCAATCAATTAAGACACAAGCAGACGTGTGTGAGGATTTTATTTTGCATCAAGGCTTTATAAACAAAAGTAAAAATGTCGTTAGAAACTTCGGAATTTTTAACTTTAAGAACACCCATAAATACATACTTCAGACTCACTGAAAGTCAAGGTAAATTATTCAGGATGCTAAGTGATATAATTTAATGTATAATAGACGAAGGTGACTGAATATTGTCATTGTTATTGTCGAATCTTTTATAACATAATTATTGCTTATATTTTAATTAAAACCTTCTATTATTTAAGATATATTAATTTATACATTAATTTCTCGAACTAACCTAAAATAAATAATTCCATTATAAAAAAAAATTCAACAGCAAAAATAACAACATTTAGCCTTTTTAGTTTATTAGGCATTAAAATACATCATTTACTATCCGCCATAGTTTATTTTGATATTCAGTT
Source organism: Acanthosepion pharaonis (assembly GCA_903632075.3). NCBI lineage: Eukaryota > Metazoa > Mollusca > Cephalopoda > Sepiida > Sepiidae > Acanthosepion > Acanthosepion pharaonis. The sequence goes on from CAHIKZ030000768.1 coordinate 1,589,154, forward strand.
ACCTTGAAGTATATTTATAAGCTTTTTTAAGCCTTTGACCCATGCGTTCCTGAATAATTTTAACCCTTCTGCCTGAGCTCCTGAGTCGAAATTCGCAAATGATTCGTATCTAATGTTTCACGGTAGATATAAAAATAGTCACGAGTGTTTACCCACCGTTCAACCGGTAGCTAGGCATTAAGACATTTTCCTCCACCACTGTTCAACCGGCTTTTTGACATTACGTCATTTTTTCTGCCACCGGTACAGCGCTGCTTATAAATAATTTTGCAAAATCAAGATGATGACTTATGGAAGTCAGATGTTTGGGCACAAGTTACATTTTGGATATTTTGTGCCTCTGCAGCAACACTTGCTTGCAGAATGTCTTTCGCAATTTTTAAATTTATTCGGCATAAATATATGTGACGTCACACATGAAAACCGCGAGAGTGAAAACGAGAGGTATTAAGTATTAGAAGCCGTTGGTATAGACTAATGGCTTGTGTTATCAATTATAGACATTTAAGTATATTTGAGATTTCATAGTTTATTTTGTTCAGGTTAAGTTTCAACTGCTTTATGTATATAGCTTCAAGAATTTTTAGTTTTTGTTTATTGTTTTCATGTTTAAGTATAGTTGAGTTTTCAACAAGGATTTTACAGAATTGTGTATTCGGCCAGGCATGTTGTTTTAAATGCCTAAAATTAAAAAATGTATCAGTATTGTGATTTTCTTTCATCTTTCAATGATAATGTTATTAAGCTTACAGCCAATATGAAAGGAATTTACTTAAAATAGATAAAACTTGTCTATATCTTTTAATGAAACATTCATCAATGAAAAATAATGCCTAAATACACACACAATATAAATATATATATATATATATATATATATATATATATATATATATATAGAGAGAGAGAGAGAGAGAGAGAGAGAGAGAGACTATAATTGAAAAAATAGAAATAGACAGAAAAGATAACATTAGAAAAATATTAGAAAAACAGGAAGACAAAAGTATTTTGCGCTTCAAAAGATGGAATGAATATATAACCACATAAATCAAGCCTTACCCACATTTCTTAACCACACAAGACAGACATGATTGCGGGGGTGTTGGGGTCAATACTTGAAACTGTCGTCGTATAGCCTGATTTGCTATACCAGTGTAGTTGCAGAAGGAAGGATTCTATGAAAATAACGTATATATATATATATATAGAGAGAGAGAGAGAGAAAGAAAGAAAGAAAGAAAGAAAGAAAGAAAGAAAGAAAGAAAGAAAGGGGAATTTTTTTTTAAGTTAAACGACAGCGGAAGAATATTTTCAAAGCTGGATCTCTCGGAAGGGTATCTACAAATTCAGATTGAAAAAAATGAATGTTCAGAATAAATTGCCTATAAATACGCACAGAGAATTATTTAATGGCAATTTTGTTGAATAAATTTAATCTTTAGTATTTCAACATATTTTGATGTAATTTTTGTAAATGTATCTTTTAAAATGACATGGCAGAGCTATATTCACTTTTGCGTAATTTAGACGATCCAGATCACACACACACACACACACACATATATATATATATATATATATATATATATATATATATATATATATATATATATATAATAGAAGAAGAATAATCCTAAGGAGGCAGGCAAAGCTACCTAAATAGCCTGGCTCCTTAGGATTATTCTAGTTTATCGCTCAAATTAGCGTATATATATATATATATATATATATATATATATATATATATATATATATATAGAGAGAGAGAGAGAGAGAGAGAGAAACAGTTAAACAGCGGAAGCATATTTTCAAATCTGGATCTCTCGTAATTAGCGTATTAAGCACTCTATGTTTAGTCTTTCTACTTGTTTGAGGTTTTTTTCTTTGGATTTGGAACTTAAGCACTTGTCGATTGATTTCGTCTTGTTTTAATGTTCTTGGTTCTTTCTTTTTTTAGTTCCAATTTTTTCCTCGGGTACCGATTTCTTCTACCACAACTTGAGCTATCCGAGGTTTTTCAAACGTGTATTACCATATATATATATATATATATATATAAAAAAAATATGATTCCTTCGCTACATAAGAGTTCTCATGTTTCAAAAAGGAGAGCGGAAACCATCAATATAATTATTAAAATTAAGTTGAATCAAGATGTTGGGTCTCGTTTCATCCTCAATCGAAAATTTTCCTGCTGTTCAAATCTTGCTCCTTGTGACTTTTGCTTGTTCCCCAAGCTGAAAGAGAACTTTTGAAGCAGTCGTTTTGAATATATTGACAAGATGAAGGAGGCTTTATAAAGGGTCCGAGAAACATTTATTTTGGATAACTTCCATGGTGCCTTCACGAAGGGACTGGAGCATTACAACGAGTGCAATGAATTCAGGGGTTCCACCGTTGAAGGTGATTAGAGTCTTTTTTTTTTATTATTCTTTTTTAGTAATTGATAAATGTCACTCCCGAAAACTACTTGTATTCACCCTCTACAGCCGGCTGCCTGACGGTTGTTTGAAATTGCGGAGGACTTCTGATGAGGCAGAAGAAGGAACTTAAATCAAAACCCCAAATCTATTCTTCCGTATTCCAAATGCAAGAAGATTTAATACAGACCGTCTTCCCAAGAATTTCACTTCGTCGAGTATCGTCACTATCTCCTTTTACATGTATATCATCGTTTCTTCATTATTACCATTCTAACAATAAGTCTCTACTTTGAGTGGCTCACTTGCCTTGTATCGGGCGAATTTTAACATATAAAATATTTCCTCTAGACAATTTCCTGATTTCTTACCTGAAAAATTTACCAGTTACTCGTTGTCGGGGTTATTATAAGTGCAGTAGCTGAGTTCCAGGGGTTTTATCTTTTCTCAGCGGCAATCTCGCATTGATCCGTAATGAATATGGTCAGGGTTAGTATCTGAGGCCTGAGGTAACGAGGAAGTTGAGCATTTTTGTTTATTTTGTAACAAAAACGCGCAAAGTTCTAAATTTAACAAAATTTCCTTGTGTCAGACACTATTTTCCGTGGGAAAAGGGTTAAATATTCATATATTGTAAGTATTTCTGGTGCTGGGTTGGTGAGGACCAAAACTAATAATAGAGTAAATTACCCCCAACAGCAAGAATTTAGAAAGAGATTAATGGTTTATTCTGGAAAAGAAATGGTCTTAGACTTTATAGAAACCAGACATACTAAAACAAAATATCTGTCCCATCTTTTTTATGCTCTGACCTATCAGGCTGTAGACACGATTCTGCTTTAGATAAATATATACCTCCCGCGTTATGGCTACGACAAGCTATCATTTACATGCCTGACAGTCGTTGGAGTGGCTGTACACTACGACACGGTTCAGATCTGCATTCTCGTCACTGGCCTAAGTAGAGTATAGATATTTACAGGATGTCACAAAAGTTTTAATAAAACTTTTATTTTTTAACTTTAATTCCCAATACCAGAGTATTATATAGAGTAGATATATCAAATAAATTTACACTAGTTGAATAAAATAACAACAATTAAATGGCGTCTATCTTCAGCTTCATACGAATGTTCACCTTCTAAAGCATTTTCTCTGTTTCAGGCTCTAGTACTTTGATGTCTGTCTGAATGTTGTTCTTGAGTTGTTGGAGTGTCCGAGACTCGTTGGGATAGATCTTTTCTTTGGGATAACCGCATAGGGAGAATCCAAAGCTTGTCAGTTCTAGAGAGACTGGTGGCCATTTCTTTTTCCAAAAATGCCTGAAAAACTGGATTGACGTCCTTCACATGTGATCTGTTGACTAAACTGGTTGTACGGAAACAGGTTGATGCATTTGTAAATTCCTTGAAGAGAATGTCCAAGATATCCAAACATGTCGAGAATCGCCTTCAAGTTGAGGCGTTCGGATCTTCTTCGATACTCTGCCTTACACTGCCTAATATATATATATATATATATATATATATAGGGGAGCGGCTTTCCAAAAAGAGAAAAGAGTTTATATTAAAAAAGAAAAGAGAAACTGCAAAAGTTGTTGGCTGTAATGTGGATTTATATATATATATATATATATATATATATATATATATATATATATATATATATATATTATGATTTATTTTCTATAATTTTGCAACACAGGTTTCAGGTCTTGCAACATTCTTCAGGCAATGAGTGGGTATTTCACATATTATTAAAATGAATTAATTTTCCTCATGTTTTTAGATGTTTAACAATCTCGATGTTAAACATTCTGTTTTTTGTGGTAGTGACACAAATGTCTTTCTTGGATATATATATATATATATATATATATATATATATATATATATATATATGTGTGTGTGTGTGTGTGTGTGTGTGTGTATGTATGTATGTAGCGATGTCAAAGAGAGTATGAAGCCAAAAATGCTAACAGTCAATGGGATATTGAGAGACAAGACATTTTATTATTAGTCTATTAATAAAAAATTACAGGTGTAACTGTACTTGTACCTATATACGTACGTTTATATCTATATATGTGCGAATGCGTATACCTATATACGTGCATTTATGGATGTGAATGTGTACGTATACATAAGCGTATAAATACAGGTATGTGCACATAAATTCAAACAATAATAAATATTTTTTTATTTATAAATCTAAGCTCCTAGAATTAATACTTATGATACCATCAAACCAAATAAAAAAATGAAATAATAGCCCAGTGAAGATATATAAGTATATCTGTCTGTGTGCATATATATATATATATATATATATATATATATATATATATATATATATATATATATATATATATATATATAATACAGGCTTAGGCAGTTACATGAGAGTCTTGGGTATGACTATAAACTACATCCGCGTTCTGGGTATGACGATAAACTACATCCGCGTTCTGGGTATGACGATAAACTACATCCAACAGCAAGATCTCTGATAACACGTTTTTGAAAGAATAGTGTTGCCGGCTATATGTTTTTGAAAAAATAATATTACCAGCTATACGTTTTTGGAAAAAATAATATTACCAGCTATACGTTTTTGGAAAAAATAATATTATCAGCTATACGTTTTTGGAAAAAATAATATTATCAGCTATACGTTTTTGAAAAAATAATATTACCAGCTGTACGTTTTTGAAAAGTAGTATTATATATATATTTTTTTTTTCGAGGAAAAAAATATAAACAGAAATAGATTTTTGACAAAACAAAAATATTTCCAGGAAAAAAATGTTGTCGGCATTAAATGACCAATTGATGTTGATATGCCGTAAAACAAAACAAATAAAACCAAACCAGTTACATGAGATCACACCAGAGAGGCCAGATGTAAATTCCTGTGAATGCAACGCTACCAGAACGACCTGCAGGTTAATTGTACCCAAAAATAAAGCAAAGAATATTATAAATACGTCCAAAACATTGAATAACAATAAGTAAGAGTAGAAAAATATACTCTAATAAAAGTAATGTCACAGAATTCGTTGTTTTTATCGTAGATCTTAGCAACCTCTCCACGAGATTTTTTTTCATTCCGTATCAAGGTAATAATTTTATTTATCCTTTCTACTTCAATAGACTATTTCGTGGCTTCCCTTTGGCAAATCCATGTTGTCATCTTCGCTACTTTTCCGCTTTGAACCCATTATAAGGTAAAATTACGATTTTTAATTTCTGGTTTGAACCGCGGGTAACTGAAACCACAAAAGTCGAAAGCGTGGATAAAAGGGGGAACACTGTATATAAGTATCAATGATGAACATGTACGTAAAAATAAAGCAAGGAACGTGAACATATGAAAAAAAAAATCTAATGACTCCATGCATATAAACAAGTGAATATTATGAATACGCCCAAAACCTTGAAAAGGGCGCGTTCACAGACTCCCAGCCCTAACACGCCCACATATTCAGGCGACATTTGATTGCCAGACCTTTTTGAGATCTCTTTTCTTTGAAACAGTCTCCAGGCAAACACAGTATGGTAAAAAGAAAAAATGAAACTTAAAAAAAAACCGAAAATACATAATCTGTGAACATCATTTAAATGAAATCCTGAAGGAGTTTATGTGATAAGACAAAACAATGACAAAAAGAAAATCACGACTGATGGCGATCGGTGTCTTCTATGATAAAGGCGATAGGCATCGTTAATTTAATGGAAACACAAAGATGTGACCATACGAATGTCTTGCAGGTTACTTGTGCAAGTTTTGTGAAAAGGTTTTTAAGTCAGTGTGTGTTGTGCGTGTCTCTGTGTGTGTGTGTGTGTGTCTGTGTGTCTGTGTTTGTGTGTATGATAAAAAATCTAGTTTTAATGTATACTATATTTATCGGTAAACCTGCTCAGGGATAGCGCGCATGTAAATATAAAAGTGAACATTGAGATCAACACCAAGCGGCTACAGCCTGATGCTTAAACACAGGACTGATGATTGCTTTTAAATAGGAAAAAAATGTCGATGGCTGTAAATCTAATTAAGGGTTTAGCTCAAGTCAGGACCAATAAAATTGAAGATTCTTCTTTAGATTTTATCAAGATTTTCTAAATATATTTCACGAGCACCAGACCATATGTGGCAGCAATATTCAAAGCAAACACTAATGGTTGACTTATAAATATGCAACAGATCCTGGCGTGAAAAAATTGTCTAACATGCCATAGTGAACCAGTAGCTTAAATATAGAAGGACTGTTATTATGTAATAGTTCACTAGTCTCCTCTTTGTCTTTAACGAAACTTTCCTGTTTCTTTATAATTTGTTTTGCATTTGAAAGGCATCTTTTTCTATCTCAGCTCATCTAAAAATTTCTGTTTCGCCCTTTCCGTACTCTGTTACTCAGATATTTAAATTGTATTTGTTTAATTTATAAAATAATGTTTATTTTTAGATAGTATAGTTTGAAAATCTAACAAATATTATAAATTATAACGATATAAAATAACATATATGAACTCTACGACAAGCAAAATGTTTAACCCCACTAATCTGCCATTGCCTTGATTTTGCTAATTAAATTGCTTAGTTATGCAAAGAAGTTCCTAAAAGTTGTTAGTCTTTGATCACAGACTGGAGGAAAAAGGAAATATGGAATGTGTGAAGGGAAGGATGTAAAAATGATTGTTTTGTTTTGGTTTGTTACCAGCAATACATTTTTTTTCAAAAATGTATTGCTGGTAACATTTTTTTATTCAAAAATAAATGTTAATATCAGTTTTCTAAAAATATATTGTTGGCAATTTTTTTTCAAAAATGTATTGCTGGTAACATTTTTTTATTCAAAAATAAATGTTAATATCATTTTTCTAAAAATATATTGTTGGCAATTTTTTTCAAAATGTATTGCTGGTATTTTTTATTCAAAAAATTTTTTTATTCAATTTTTTCAAAAAAAATAAATGTTAATATCATTTTTCCAAAAATATATTGCTGGTAATTTTTTTTCCAGAAATGTATTGCTGGTAATATTTTTTCCCCCAAAACATGTATGACAGGTTATAATTTTTTCCAAAAAGTATTGCTGGTAATAATGTATTGCTAGTGATAATGTTTCCTCCAAGAATTTATTGCTGGTAATAATTTTTTGCAAAAATGTATTGCTGGTATTAAAACCTATTTTTACACTTTCGTAGTGTTTTACCCCTGTTCTGGGGTTAGCTATTTACCCTTATCTGGGACCCTAACAGGCGCTATCGCTGCCGGTCAGATTGAACATGGGAATAGCAGGAATTAAGAGGTGGTTCCAAGCTCTTCAAAACCTCCCGATCAGAGGCTTCGATTTTGTATGAAGTTAATTGTCTTACTGGTTGTATTTTATCGTCTTACCCAAGACGGTCTCCAATTTCAATTTTCATGTTTGGCTGTTCTTTTTGCTAGCAAAAAGAAAACCTTACGGAAAACTACCGGAAGACATTACGGAGACTAACGGAAGACATTACGGAAACTACCGAAAAACATTTCGGAAACTAGCGGAAAACATTACAGAAACTCCTGGAAAACATTACGGAAACTACCGGAAGACATTACGGAAACTACCGGAAGACATTACGGAAACTACCGGAAAACATTACGGAAACTACCAAGAAGGAACATTAATAAAAGACAAACTTCTAGCAACAATATTCATCAAGCCTATATTTAATGGAGGAAAGACACCAACATTGACAGACAATGTAACCTCCAGCAATTCGTCATATTTATCAGGCAATTAAAATACACTGATACTGGGATGGCCAAAGACGCATCCCAAAAGCTAGGCAGAGTATTACGAGAGAGCAGGATTTCTTTGGTAACAAAATAAGGAGTACTGAACTGCTACGTGACATCTGTCCTTCTTTACGGCAATCAATGTTGGACGGTCTCGTTAAAGATGAAGAAGAGACTCGAGGCTACGGAGGTGTGGTTTTAGAGAAGGGTGAAGTTCTCGAAAGGATGCAAATAAGGAGGAAGCTAAAACTTTACATCAGGAAGAGGCAGCTGAAATTTCTGGGAATGGTAATGAGAAAGGAGGGCTTGGAGAATATGATACTCACCGGGCGAATAAATAGAAAGAGAGACAAAGGAAATCAACGCGTAACATACCTAGCCGACTTAAGCATGTGGGCGACAGATCATGGCCTGGGGGAAGTAGCAAAGGGACAAAACGTCTTGAGAGCTAAAAGGGATAGGAGGAAGTGGAGGGCCATGATCGCCTACGTCCTGAAGGGACACGGCACATAAAAGAAGAAGAAATACCCTATTTGTAATACATACTTAAATTATGTTGACATTTGAACAATTAGGCACACACACAGAATCCTTGAGATATGTACGTGATACTCTCATAACCAATGAAAAAAATCCATTTTAAAAATTTGTTCATAGACGCTAACGTCGAGAACTTCGACGTGGTGTAGTGGTTAGCAAGCTTGTCTCGCTAAATCAATTCCGACTGAATCGTGAGTTCGATCCTCACTGAGTACCCCATACTTTCGGTCTTGTGCCACATTAAAGTTACTTTTTAGAAAATCATCATACACGCTAACGTCATACCGATTGTGCTCTTGCACGTGTTCTCTTGGTTCCCAGTCAACTTCTAATATTTGGATGCAATATCAGGGATTGTCTGTTGTTTTCTTAATTCCTTTTTCTTTCATTGTTCTCTCACGTTTAGAAAGTTTATATTTTTCTCTTTTACTCTTTCACACTCAGTAAGATCATTGCCTTATCACCTCGCTTGGGGTGAAATAATTAAAAAGAAATAACATAAAATAAATACATGTCGTCTACATCACTAACGAAAAAATCACTTGAATTGTAAAATATAAAACCTATCTTCGCATCCATATATAAATTTTCTGATGAAGATAAATAAATATTGAAACATTAAATGTATAAAAGAAGGTTAAATGTATTTTTAAAAATATTAAATTTATAAAAAATGTTAAATTTATAAAAAATATTAAATTTATAAAAAATATTAAATTTATAAAAAATGTTCAATTTATAAAAAAAAATGTTAAACTGTTAAAAGAAGTTAAATTTATAAAAAAACAATTAAATTTAAAAAAACGTTACATTTATAAAAAAAGGTTAAATTTATAAAAAAAATTAAATTTATAAAAAAGTTTAAATTTATAAAAAAAATTAAATTTATAAAAAATGTTAAATTTATAAAAAATGTTAAATTTATAAAAAAAAAAGGTTAACTTTATAAAAAGATTCTTGTTTTTCTTATTTAATCAATCTGCTGCATTTAATCCTTATTTCTAAATCCCACGCACGTAACATATTTACGCTGCTTTAAGTAATTATATACTGTTGCAGACTTTCCCGTTGTTTTTAGTAATTGGTGACAATATGATCGTTTCTAAAGATTTATCCAATTCCAAAGACTCAGAATAATTACAAGTCTTTCATTAACACCGTTAATTCCTCTCTGGTGTAGCCATTTGTTTGAATGATTTCGGTGTAATCACTTGTCTTCCAAATCTGTGGACATCATTACATTGAAATAATGTCTGATTACTTTCATGCCATTCGTCTCTATTAAATATCAGGCATGTTTGAAGTACCTAGTTGTAATTAATATCACCATATTCACAGATACACCTGGCATTTTCTTTTTTCTGTTGATTTTGTTGTTTGGTTTGTTCATTTTAAGACATGTCAATTCTTCATGGGTCATTTAATGGCGAAATTTGAAGCAATCGTAAGTTCTTTTACAAAAAAAGAATTACTGGTATTTTTTTCAAAAATGTTTTTCTTGTATTTTTTTTTTTTTCATAAAATTTTATTGTTGGTAATTTTTTCTTTACAAAAACGTATTATTATTTTTTTATTGGATAAAATTAAATTGCTGGCAATTTTTTCCTTACAAAAATGTATTGCTGGGAATATTTTTTTACTTTTTTCTTTGCAAAAGTTTATTGCCGGTAATTTCTTTTACTATGAAAATGTATTGCTGGCACATTCATAATGAAAATGTATTTCTACCCTTTCATAATGTTTTGACCCCAGTTTTGGCGTTCACTATTTCCCCATGGCTGGGACCCGAACAGGTGCTATCACCCTGGATCAGATTGGTTCTGGTAACAACAGTTAAGAGATGGTTCTACGCCCCTCAAAACCTCCAGAACACAGGCCTTGTTGCCAGATGCAGTTTATCGACATACTTGATTGGTACCTGATATTGAGAAGATGGTCAATAAGTTGCTTTCGCTGAACATTGATAAATTGCAATTGTCGCAATATTTTGTATGTGTCGGTGTATACCTCTTTGTATGAATCTGTTATAACTAACTTTAATATAGAATAGGCTGTACTCAAGGTAGTTTTCCCCAAACACGTAAACTTCTACAAAACCAAAACGTTAACTTAAACAGAGGTTCGTCAAACTGTGACTTTTATATGGATGTCATGCGTGTCGCCAGGAATTTTTAAACTCTATATGTATGTGAATGTATACGTAGATGTATAGAACTACTTTTTAATGCGTTTCACCCCAAGCAAGGCAGGAATCCACTAGCACGCAAGGGGTTACAGAGAGTTGGAGCTAGAGCAAATAGGAGTGATAGAGGAAAGGATGAAGAGAAGGATAGGGGATAGATCAAGGCATCTGGAGACGTCGATTGACATTACATTTGAATAGTTGGAGATTCTAGCTATCAGGGAAACAAGAAAACGGGAGGGACTTCCACAGACGAGAGGTGCGAGACATGAAGCTATTGGAGTAGAAGAGACGGCTACATTTAACAGTTTCGACAGTGAAAGGGTGTGAGCGAAATGCCAGCCTAGTAGAACGCTTAAATTCATGAAATCTGGGAACCAGCGAAAGCAGCTCATCAGAGCAGTTGCCGTAAAAGTATTTGTACAAAAGACAGAGGGAGGCGACGGCACGTCTGTGAGAGGGCGACTGCAGACGAGATGCCAGATCACGACCAATTACATTGCATATCCGTCTCTGGATTTTATCAAGGACCTTGAGACAATTAGAAGGGGCCCCAGATCATATATGACAGCAATACTCCATGTAAGGGCAAATGGTTGATTTGTAGATTTGAAGGATTGACTCCGGCGAGAAAAATTTCCTGGCGCGCAAAATGACTTCGAGTGATTGAAGTCAGTATGTCTTAGCGAGAACCATTCATCCTCGAAAATTATGCAGTGGCGCTACATAATCACAAACAAGGAACTCTACTATATGAGCAAAAACTTAAGGACTTTCAACATCAAAATGTGATAACACGTGTAACCCGAAGTGAAAATAATACCATAATCAAGATGTTGACTTTCACACTATTTCAATCAAAAGGAAGGCGTTATATGAGAATAGAGTGTCGCTGCTGACACTGGAGTTTGAACACAGATCGCCAGAGAGCAAACACGGGCAATCCCATTTTGAATAAGTAGATCACGTGACCATAGAAGAAACGCATATATACTAGCGCGGCGTGTAATTGATCACTGTTTCTACGCTATCCTCCTTTACCATACGGATCACTATTTCTACACTATCCCCTATCTCTATACTATGAACAATACTATTTCACTATTTGGATTGCTATTCGGTGGTTACTTTTCGAATGACTATTATCGAGCAATTACTATTAGTACGAGTAATATTCGAAGGCGTCTAACACCAGTATTGTCCAACGGCGTTACTATAGTTGTATCTGCGATTACAAAGTCTCTACTACAACGAACATTACAAAAGTGACAACGAAGATTCGTTGAACTTACACGATGATTCGTTCAATTTATACAGAGTAAAAATTTATCTGCAAAATATTCAGCAGAGTACAGCGGAATGGAAGAACTAAAAGCTATCATGTTTCAAATGTTGGCGTTACAAAAGCAACAACAAGAACAACAGTTACAGCAATAAAAACTACAACAAGAACAACAATTGTAGCCACAAAAACAAAATGAGCAGCAGTTACAATTACAACTGCAACAACAGATGTTTCTTTGAGTCGTTTACCAAAACGATGGAGGAAAAAAACTTCAGATTCATTCACTCCAGATGCTGTTGCTAATTCAATCAGCGAATTTGTGTACAATCCAGATGAAGGGATAACTTTTCCATCTTATTATAGAAGATAGGAAAGGATCTTCAAAAGAGATTGTTCGCATTGGAATGATGAAAAGAAAGTTCGTTTATTATTAAGGAAATTGTCCCCTGCTGAACATGAAAAATATGTAAATTGTACTTTGCCGAAAAAACCAGAAGAGATAAATTTTGATGAGACTGTTCGAAGACTATAAAAACTTTTGGTGACAGGAATTCATTATTTAATACACGATGCCAATGTCTTAACGTAGTAAAATCCAACGATGAAGATTTTGTCATTTATTAAGGAGTCGTGGATCTAGAATGCGAAAATTTCAAGTTAAATGAATTAACTCCTGATTTATTTAAATGCCTGATATTCGTACAGGGTTTAACTTCTAATAAAGATAAGTTCCAGGATACTCGCTGAATTAGAAAGGGTCCCGAAATTAACTCTCCAGAAAATAGCGGAAGAGTGTCAACGTATTGTAAATTTGAAACTCGACACCGCAAGGATTGATGAAAAAGACACTTCACAGGTAAATTTTGTCCGACCATCTAAGGGGAAAAAATCTACAAACGTTTTTCAGCTCCTAACAAAATAGTAAAAAAAAGACTATAACACCTCTCAATACCTAATATTTGCCACGGTTGTGGAGGTAAACATTTTAAAAGTCATTGTTTCTTCTAAAACAAAAAATGCTATGAATATAGGAGATTAGAACACAAAAGTACGTGTTGCAGATACAAAAATGGAGAAAAAATAAAACGTATATGAACATGATAAATATATGGAGTAACGATAAGAAGCCTAAAAGGGAAATTAACAAGACATCTCAAAAGAGGCAATTTGTTTTTGTGAAAATTAATGATGTAAAAATAAAATTCCAACTGGATACAGGATCTGATATAACTATCATAAATGAACAGACATGGAGAAAAATTGGTAAACCCAGTTTATTGACTTCTGATAAAGCTGCGCATGGAGTCTCAGGAAAGAGATTGAACTTTTTGGGTGAATTTAGCTGTAACGTTTCTTTTGTGAGAATAAAGAAAAATAGCGTTTGTGTTTTTATTAAAGAACACTGTTAATTTTGTTTGGAACAGGCTGGATTGCATTGTTTGATCTTTGGGAACCTTCCAATAAACTCTTTTTGCAACAAGATAAATATTGTTACCCGCGGTACTAATACGTCAACTGAAAAATTAAAAATGAACAGAAAAAGAGTTTTCCAGAAGTTTTCTCAGAAGGTCTCGGGACATGCACGAAAGCAAAAGCTAAGTTTGAGTTAAAAGACAATGTAACACCGACATTTAAGCCAAAATGGAGTGTACCTTTTTAGATCCAATTAATAATGAATAGGGCAGACTAGAAAAATTAGCTGTGATATCAAAAATAGACTATTCCGAATGGGCATCACCAACAGTCTATGTTAAAAAAAGGAATTATAAAATCCGCATGTGTGCTGATTTTTCAATGGGGTTAAATGAAAGTTTAAAACAACATAAGTACACTTTACCAAGTCCAGAGGAAATTTTTGCCAGATTAAATGGAGTTATCCTCTAACTTTAAACTATTTCAATATTCGGATCACTATTCGGTTGCTACTTTTCGAGTGAGTATTATCCTGCTAGTACAATTAGTGTATGTGATATACAAAGGCATCTGACACCGGTATTGTTCAACGGCGTTACTATAGTTGTGTCTGCGATTACAAAGTCTCTACAACAAAAGCATTACAAAAGTGGCAACAAGTGTTCTTTGACATCACAAAAAAGAAAAGCCTTATCAATACTGGAAAGCGCGATAACAGTTACTGGAACCTGAGAAATATATTTTTCTGAAAATTATTTTAATAGAATGATTTAAAAATCTCAACCGAAAGTTGCACTATCAGATCCGATTGATGAATGTCGAATGTTTCCTTATTGGGAGACAGCTAATATTACCATTAAAGAGTAGGAGAACAGATACTACACTTTGATTCAGGCCGATTGCACGAGAAGGAAGAAAAGCGTAGCTCGAATAACTATTCAGTCCATAAATGTCAAACACTCAAATAAAAAATGCAGAAAATATTTCTAATTATTTTGAGCATTATCAGCTCTTCATATGAAATGAAACTACATTATGGTATATTGTATTGATTAAATAAATTACAGACATTATGTATGCTTATTTTTAACATACCCCGTTCATCCTCACGAATAACCTTCCGTGTATTGCAATTAAATGATGTGAGAAATGTGCTATAATATTGAAAATCGCTTTTATTCCCCAAATATTTCGATCTTCTTCCGAGATCATCTTCAGCGGCGTAAGTAGTAATAAAAAATGCCTGTTGTTCAGGGGTGCAAGTAGTAATAGAAAAATGTGTGTTGCTATCCCTTACTGTAACATTTTCTTTTTGCTTTTAAATGCAGCGGTTGACAGTCATGCTTAGCGTTCATTCGAACGTGAAAAAAATTATTCACTATGGAATTGTTTCTTCTATGTTGCAATGTAACGTCTATGCACCCATTAAAGCGTGAAAAATGTTCCTTTTATTATAGAATATTACTACATTATTCGGAGCTGATTTTATTTAGTGTCGGATTTAATTTTTTTTAATGTAGATTTATACTGTGAATGTGGACAGGAATATTGATGTAAATGTCTCGCAATGGACGAATGTACAGTGTAAGATGTCTTTTTAATGTAGTTATCGTACATCCAACATATATATTTTTTCTGTCGCAGATATATTCTCCCAACGGACATTTGAATATATGTATAACGTTGGTTTTACGTAATACAGGAGGAGGATGTATTGCAAATAAGTAAATTTGTTGTATTATATTTTTGATAACATATGATTAATTTTATATTTTTATTAGGATCCATGGAAGATATTTCAGTACGAATAATTTTTTTTATGATTTTCTTATCCTATTTGTTGTTAGCATGCATCTGGTGGCAATATAGGAGTTTGATATATTTAGGGTCCTTTGAGGAAGTACCATATTCTATTTGACGTGTGTTGAAGTTTTTGAAATATCCTCTTATTTGTTCAACTACAATGTGGTTTGGGAAGACAAACATTGCATTTAAAAGCAAAAAGCACAAAATACTGTAATGGAATGTAACACACAGTTTGTATTACTACTTGCCCCCCTTGAACAACACAGTTTTTTTTACTTGCACCCCTGAAGATGATCGCGGAAGACGATCGAAAGTACTTGGGAAATAAAAGCGATTTTCACGGTTATAGCACATTTCTCACGTCATTTAATTGCAAAACAAGGAAGTTTATTCGTGAGTATGAAAGGATTATGTTGAAAATAAACATAATGTCTGTAATTTATTTAATCAGAGATGCCTAAAAGAGAATTTACTTCCTATACACACACACACACACATATATATATATATATATAAATATATATAAATATATATATATATATATATATATATATATATATATATATAAAGGGTCTCCATAAAGTTCGTGTGCACTTTAAAAATGTTATAACTTTATTTCTATTTGTGATAGAAATAATCTGTAAAAATGTTATAAAGTTTAATGTACCTAGTTTTAAGTATAGTTATTGAATAATTTTTACTTTAGATAAGTAAAAGAATATTTTCTTTTTTACACAATCAATTTGATCCATGGCTTCAACTGAGGAAAAAGTAAACTGTGTCCTTTGGTTGGCTGAAATCTACTGTTGCTGTACAAAGAAAGTTTAGAATTGGATACAATAAAGAACCAACTGATAGGAACACTATTACTAAATGGATGAAAAAAATGAAAGAGACAGGCTCCGTCCATGATAAGCCGCGGTCTGGAAGGCCATGTATCAGCGACTAAACTGTTGCATCCATAAACTTAAATAAAATTTCAATAAAACCTTAAAAAATATAGATTTACTTCTTTCTAATCATTTTTACAAATTATTTCTATCGCAAATACAAATAAAGTTATATTTTTTTTAAATTGCACCCAAATTTTATTGACACCCTATATATATATATATATATATATATATATATATATATATATATGTAGTATGTATAAATTTCTCAAAATTAAGCTGTAGAAAAAGACAAGATGTATAAAAGAAAAAAAAGACAACAGAATCCCTACTCTTCAAAGCCAAAGTACACAACAGATATATCAAGAGAACAAAAGAAATTGTTTCAATCCGTCACCACAACAATACAAACAATATTTTTTCATTTCAATTTTCGTTTGTAATTCGAAGAAAGAAGACGTGTTTTTTCAAAGCTCTGCTGATTTCAACGGATTTTTTAAGAATGGAAAAATGCCGGATTAAATATTAAGCAAGGTAAATACGAATTTGAATAATAAATGGAATAATTATTATTGATTTAATAGTTGGAAATTGTAAACATTATTGTAAAGTATTTTTTCGAAGATTTGATTTCAAAGGAAAAAAAATGAAATTAATGTGAAGCGGAGATTACAAAAATTAACAGAAAAAAAGAATTAACATTAATTTTAGGAAAAAGAAGGGAAGAAAAAAATGTCTCTTCCTACTTCTTTGTTGGAATCTGATCGTTGTTTTTCTTGTGGCAGAATTAACAAGCATAAAAGAATCAGAATTTGTTCAAATTGTCAACGGTCTTTTTATTTATCTTGCATTTGATTGGCTAGAAGTGCATTAGCGTCTCTGGTTGTTTTGATTTGTTCACATTGTCTCTCTTGGCTCTACAAGACAGTGTGAACCATCAACGTAATAAACTAACCCAAATAGACACCAGTAAATCTTGAGGGCAACCTCACTCCTCAAGCAATTCCCGAAGGTGTCTTCAAAAATCTCTAAATCTGTCAGAATCCCGGCAGCCGATGCCTTGTCTACTGCCATACACCATGTCCTTGAACAGCTCGCTTGACTGGGATCCCCTTTTCCTTTTGGCAACACTTGCGCTCAGCATTCCTTTCAATAAGTACCCTACATCATCTGTCTCATCTATTATAAAAAATAAGATTTCTTTATTCAATTCGTCTAATATAGATACCACCGAATTTTCTAATTCTAATCCTTCATCTACAGTCGACGATACTAAGAATCTCCGTGCCCCCGTCAATGCTAAGTTGATCGAGGGCGATGTCTCATCTGTAGTTAGAGTATTGGCCTCATCCGATACTATACTAGCTACTACACCAGTTCTCACAGCTCTCCGTCGAAAACATCCTGTGCCACCATCAGATGTTAGATTCGTTCAGATGGAAGACAATGATTCAAATATTGAAACCTCAAAGGAAGCGATGTTTGCAGCTCTGAAGTCTTTCTTAGGAAGCAGCAGTGGTGATGTGGACGGCCTACGACCTGGTCACATCAAGGACTTAATTTCTGCCCACACGGCCGAAGCTGGCGAATATTTGAAAAGATCCATAACAGCTCTTATCAATAACCTTCTCCGAATTATATACCCCAACTTGCTTGCAACTTAATATTTTTAGCCAACTTGACGGCTGAAGATTAAAAAGATGGAGGTATCCGCCCTATCGCTGCTGGCAACATTTTTTATCGACTCACGACAAAAACTACTTGTAGAGTTGCTGTGAAGGAGATAGGGTGTGAATTGCGACCTGTCTATCTCGTGGTTGACATACAGAGCGGTTGTGAAGCCGCAGTTCATACCACAAGATCATTTTTCGAGAATACATCACCTGTTTCTCCACGTATCTTATTAATTGGATATGAAAAACGCTTTCAATAGCATCAGAAGGGATCATTCCCTGGAAGTTTGCCATCAACGGATTCCTTCCATATTTAAACTGGCTCATCTTTCAAGTATGTTGATCGCCTCTGATAATATTATCTCTTCTGCTACCTGAATCCAACAAGGTGATCCAGTTGGTCCGCTACTATTTGCAATGGCTGTTGATGGGGTAGCGCGTTCCATCACCTGTCCTTTCAATATATGGTATCTTGATGATGCAACGCTGGGTGGACCCGTCGAGACCGTCGCTGGTGACCTCCGACGAGTTATTCCTGCTTTATCTCTGTTTGGACTTGGGATTAAATCGTCCAAGTCAGAGATAATAAATTTGAATTATAGTGCAGATGATTTCGAGAGTGCTATTCGGGATATCAGACTCATCCTTGATTATATAAAAATAACACCTAAGGAGCAATTACACATTTTTGGTTCTCCAGTCTTTCCAGTGGCCATTCCAGTGTTTGGAGACTAAGCACGCCATTCTAATAAGAATGAGTGAGAAATTGCAATTAGGTGATGCACACCCAGCCCTCTTCCTCTTGAAGAAAATTTTTTGGCTACCGAAATTCATCTATACACTCCGAAGAGCCCCATTTGCTACCTCGAAAATGATATCTTAAACGAGATGGATATCACAATTAAAAGATGTGCGGAGTTAATTTGCAACGTTAATTTCGACGACACAGGCTGGAGTCAGGTAATGATAAAATAAAATACGAGGCCAATTTTAATAATTTGGGGTTCTCCCAGAATCAGCACCGCCTCGCCTGTCTATTACCCGCATCACAATCGAGTAGTGGCGACTGGCTCAACATCTACCGGTACGATGTGCACTCGGGGCAGAGTCGCGATCCGTCTTGGGCTCAAATTATGTAAGCGTCACAGAGGCAGATGTGGAGCTTCCATTGATCAGTTTGGTTAGCATTCTCTCTCCTGTCGTCGTATTGCAGGCCGCTTTCCAAGGCATGCAGCAATAAATGACATCATCAGAAGAGGTCTGGATGGCAATTCCCTAATCGAACCTGTAGGCCTCGACCGTGGTGATGGAAAGCGGCCGGATGGCATTACCCTTTTCCCTTTTAAAATGCGGAAGCAGTTAATTCGGGATGCGACATGTGCCGATACATTTTCGGCCGGTAATTTGATCAGGTCCGCGGCTGAGCTGGGATCTGACGGTCGGAACGTGGAGATAAAAAAAAATAGTTAAATATTCTCTTGCTGACAGATTTCTTTTTTACTCCTGTGGCAGTGGAGGCTTCTGGGGTTATTGGCCCTCGTTCGATGGCGTTCCTTCGGAGGATTGGCGCGATTGCGTCTCGATTAAGGGACGAGCCTCGTGAAACGGAGTGGCTCTTCTTGCAGCAAATCTCATTGGCGATGGTGCGAGGTACTGCTTTCTACATCATTGCAACTGGTAGAGGATAGCAAAAAAAAATACATTGTGTTTATAGCTACTTTGTTCAATTTTATTTTTAAAAAAAGTATTTTTCTTCGTCTTTAAAAATACAAGATGACAATAAATAATCGATAGAAATGATCGAAGTCTCGTAATTGGTATCATACAAGCGAAGATTCTCTTCCGAGTATGAGTTTGGTTTGCATCCTCTCTCCTGCTGACGTCGTAGTGTAGGCCGCTTTCCACGGCATGCAGCAATAAATGACATCATCAGAAGAGGTCTGGATATAGCTGGGTTCCCTTCCCAGATCGAACCCGTAGGTCTCGACTGTGGTGATGGAAAGCGGCCGGATGGCATTACCCTTTTCCCTTTTAAAATAGGGAAGACGTTGATTTGGAATGCAACCTGTGCCAATACATTTCCGGTCGGTAATTTGATCAGGTCCGCGTTTGAGCCGGGGTCTGACGCTCGGGACGTGGAGATAAAAAAATAGGTAAATATTCTTCTCTTGCTGATAGATTTTTTTTTTTTTTTTTACTCCTGTGGCAGTTGAGACTTGTCGGGTTATCGACCTTCTTTCGATGGCGTTCCTTCGGAAGTTTGGCGGAATGGCGTCTCAAGTAAGGGACGAACATGGCGATAGTGCGAGGTAAATTCTTTCTCCATCATTGCGGCAGGCAGAGGATAGCAAAAAAACATTTGTTTATAGATATTTTGTTCAAACATTGTTCAAATAAATTCTGGTCGTTCATGGTTATAATAAGAAAGGACAAATGAACTTTTTTTTTCTACATGTTAAAATATTCTCTTCAAAGTAATTGACGTAATATTTCAGTTGACCATATGAATATACAAGAGTATTTCTAAATCATTCAGATTTTGTTTGTCGTTTATAGATATGTTGATTCAATAAATTCATTTCCTACTTTGCCTTGAAAAATTCCACATTGGACGAAGCGCGCCGGCTAAAACTACGCAGTTTTACTGTTGCCTTTTTTTTTACACACACACACATGTCTGTGCGTGCGTGTATGTGTGTACAGGGTGCGATGGATAAATTGTCGTCAACATTATGCAAAAATGAAAATAGCACTGACATCTCATTTTCACAGATATATTTACAAAAGTAACATACTATTTTGAAATACTGAAGAAAAATATATTCAATAAAATCGCCATTAGCTTCAACTACAAACTACAGGCGACGACGGAATCTCCTCCATCTCTTCTGGACAGTCGAATGCGGCCATAATCCTTGCCATTTGTGTTACGAGGAGATTTGTTGTTCTCTCGCTGAACTGCACCCACACATCAAGGGGATTGGAGTCTGGGCAGTTAGATGGCCAGATGTAAGCGGGTGATATGGTCGTAGAAATTGTTTGACAGCCATGACTGGAATCCCTGCTTGTGTGGCATGGCGCAGGGACCTATTGCGACATATAAGGTCTTCGTGCAGCCATCTTCTTTACCCAAAGACAACACTACCTCCTCTTGATATATGCCTCTGTGTTGAGTCAGAGACCCTCTTCAAAAAATTCGGGTGTATTTTTCCGATCAGAACGATCAGAGTGAGTTTTACTAGCTGCTGTACTTTCGTAATCCTCATTAAAGTCATGCAATCTATTCTGTAGTCTTTTTCTCCATAGTGTGCACTCGATAAAATCAAAAACAAACAACGCATCTGCGCGAAATTAAAATATAAAATGGCGAACATTTTCCCATCACATCCTATACACACACACACAAACACACACACACACACACACACACATATATATATATATATATATATATATATATATAGAGAGATAGAGATAGAGAGAGAGATAGATAGATAGATAGATAGATAGATAGATATACGTTTAGAATATGAGCATAGTCGATTTGGCAAGGTGGATATTTCTTGATGTTATGGGGCTAACGTTGAAAACGATACCCCGAGTTGACACTAGCCATGTGAATGAGACTGGGGAGATCGAACCGTTGAAATGACGTCGGTGGTTGTTCTAGCCCGAAGTCATCGTGACCGAGGATATGAACATAAAGCACTTGTTCAAATTGTTGATCACGCCAATATATATATATATATATATATGGGACAGAGAGTGCATGAAACAGTCTGTCGCCTTTAGGTGATGATATATATATATATATATATATATATATATATATATATATATATATATATATATATATATTGATGCATGTTTCATTAAATAATATAGAGAGGTTGTGTCTATTTATTTAAAAAGTTTCTTTCATATTGTTTGATAAGCTTATGTAAGCCGAAAACTGAAATTGGATTATAAATATATCCGTATGGTGATTTCTTCTCGTCTTTCAATAAGAATGTTGTTAAGTTTATCAGACAATATGAAAGGAACATACTTAAAATAAATAGGCAAAACTTGTCTATATTATTTAATGAAACATGTATTGATGAGAAATTGCCTAAATATACACAATATATATATATATATATATATATATATATATATATATATATATATATATATATATATATATATATATATATATATAAAATATTTATTCCAAAATTATAAAAAATATATTATTCAAAAATATATTAAAAAAAAAAAACATAAAGTATAAGAAGAATAGGCGAATATATAAAAAACATAACGTATAAGAAGAATAAGCGAATAAAGAAAAACATAAAGTATGTGAAGATTAGGCGAATATATAAAACGAACAGAAAGTATAAGAAAAATTGGCGAATATATAAAAAAACATAAAGTATGAGAAGAATAGGCGAATATATAAAAAACATAAAGTATGAGAAGAATAGGCGAATATATAAAAAAACATAAAGTATGAGAAGAATAGGCGAATATATAAAAAAACATAAAGTATGAGAAGAATTTGAATAATATAAAAACATAAAAGTATGAGAAGAATAGGCGAATATATAAAAAAACATAAAGTATGAGAAGAATAGGCGAATATATAAAAAACCTAAAGTATAAGAAGAATAGGCGAATAAAAAAACAAAGTATAAAAAGATTAAGCGAATATATAAAAAAGCATAAAGTATGAGAAGAATAGGCGAATATATCAAAAAAACATAAAGTATAAGAAGAATAGGCGAATAAGTGCATATATATATATATATATATATATATATATATATATATATATATATATATATATATATATAGATAGATAGACACAGAGATACATATAAATATATAAAAGACCGAACAACCACAGTCACACACCACATGTGTCCAAATATATACAAATATATGCATGAGTACACGCAAATACACACAATATATAGGTACAATATATATTTATCCAAAATTTTTAACATAAACATGTTATAACATCACTACAAGATTAGCCATTTCGTTTCAACATTTCTGGTGACATATCCAATAATGGGGTTGATTGCGAAATAAAGAGTTTTTATAAAATTCAAAACTGAATAACCCCCCCACTTCCATAATGGAAACCTTGTTACGTAAACTATGACAACCAGTCAGAATACAAGTATATGAAAATTCAAATAACGTGACAGTGCATTCTAAATACAACACTTTACTTGATCAAATTTAATGCTAGATCAAACTAGAAATGTATATGGAATAATTAAGTTTTTATTTCACGGTAAAATTAAAAATTGCACAATCTACTTTTAAACCGAGCATCGGATTTAACATATTACAAAGTT
>CAHIKZ030000768.1:1617500-1682500 GCA_903632075.3 Acanthosepion pharaonis
TGTTTCCAAGGATACAGAGAATTCCAATCATTTAGACAGGGGCGGTTGCGTGTTCATTTTTATTAACTACTGCTGGATCAATTATAAGTTACGTTCGAAAAAGAGGTTAATTTTAGGGTGGGTAGTAAATTTGTGTCAAGCTTTTTACATTTCACTGTTCTTGACACATATTATGTGATAGCAATGCGGAATACTTAATAATAAAAAAAGGTGATGGAAACAAAAACAAAACGAAAAAAGAATCTAAATAAAATCGGACAGATTATATACCCAAAACATATTAAAAAAATTAAAAGTAATTTAAAATTCCCAGCTTTTCTCCCATATGCAGTTGCACCAACATAAACAAACTTAGTATGATGAAATCCAACAGGACGAAACACGTCTCAGGAAAACATTTTGTCATACATCTTTCCTCCATGTTCTTGATATATACATTTATATATCTATATCCTATATATATATATATATATAATCAGCCCATATATATATATATATATATCCCATATATATATTGTCAGCTGTCAATATACCCCATAACACCCTCGAGCGCTTAGACTTGGAGCGGGTAGAATGGACATCAACGTGCTCAGTAGACTCAGCAGTGTTCAATCTGCTTTTCTGAAATGTCTTCATAAAGTGAGAGCAAGATCTAAAAGGTCAGCCAATCTAACTGTGATCTCATCGCACAATCCTCAATATTGCTCCATATGCAGCCTCCTGTGTAAATCACTAGCGGATCTTAAGTGCAACTTAAGATTATCTCACTCTCTTTAAAAATGCTACACTCATAAAAAAAAGAAAATAACTCACTCAGAAGGAAAATTCTAGAGAGTTCCGCCATAGAATATTACCCAAATATTAATCCACGCCCAGGTTTTTTCTCCATTTCACCTTGCTTAACAAAAGTACTGCTCTCACGAACAAACGTGCACAACAATATAGTAAAATCAAAAGAAAATGGTTGAATCTGTCAACACAGCTATAGTGGCAATATATATATATATATATATATATATATATATATATATATATATATATAACTTCCAATAGAAAGATATCGGTTACTATGTTATGAGTTACGCTTTTATTTATGTTGGGGCCACCCACCTTCTCATCAGAATGGACTGATCTCTCTACTACTAATAGGACAGTTCTATAGAGTTCTGGGAAGATCAGGTGACCATCACACTTCCATCTTTCTACCGGAAGATACAGTTGGACTTTATACTCTTTCTGATTGTTACTGACTAACCTGCGTTCGTTTGACTACTAATCTCTCTGTTGTAAATACCTCTTCAGATATACCAGTATTTTCCGCTACGTATGTGTTTGTCCTTATTTCAATACACGCACGGGGAAACACTCAACATCGCAACAATTTATTATTCAAGTGCCGGGTGTAAGGTAAATATGTGGGCAGCTATTTGACATCAGTAAATAATTAGAAAATAGTCAGTTTTGAAGACAGACGTGACAGTTGTTTCTTTTAACCCGTGAGCAGGTATCAAATCTGTTGTTTCTTCTTCATCTATATGCCATGTTCTTTCAGGATATTTCCGACTACAACTCTCCACTATTTCCTGTGCTTTGTAGGCTTTATTAAATGTTGACACTTTTTTTTCCATCTACTCCGAACCCTGCTTCGCTATCCATTAAATCAAGCTCACTTTATGGTATATGCTTTCCTTTTCTCCATCTTGACTTACGGCCACTTGAAACTTGAAACACCGTGCCTAGTAGGTACGAAGATGGATGAATGGTTGGAAATACGAAATGCCGTAAACGTGGATATATGGTTGGTGTAATGGATAATGGCTTGGAATTGTGAATCGGAAAGCCGAGTTTCAATTCCTGTTGGGTTTGTTATATTCACTTACGCACAAATACCCTCTTTTCCTCCTAGTTATTCATTAAGTAATACTGGGTACGTGGCTGAGTGTTTAGAACGTTCGCAATCTGAACATGGGACCCGAGTCCGAAACTCACCATAGGCGATTTGTCAGGAAAGAGACTTCTTATCGGACTGGACCATGCAGCACTTTTTGAAAATACCTGAAAACTTTACCACATGTTAACCCTAGCCTTTGAGTAGACCGAACACTTGTCTGCCGTCGATAGCTGTGCTAGCACGAAGTTACAAGTCATCGTGGCCGAGCGTTCTGGCCTTGATCAAATTTTTGATCACGCTAGATAACACTCTCTTTCCCAGAAACTGTAACTAAGGTCTGCTCAGCATAGTTGTAGTATAAACTACAGGTGGGCTCTGTGGGTGTTGAATAAACAAAAAATGCGCCTGGGCAAGCGTCTGCAACAAGGATTGGCTAGCCGCACTAGTAGACGGTTTACTCGAATACAAATGGCCAACTATATATATATATATATATATATATATATATATATATATATATATATATATAAAGGCTTAAACATTAATATTGACTCATATTAACTAATATACATAAAACCTTACACACCTCCTTTTATTATATTCTATCTCTGTCCTGGACATTGAGTTCTACCTGGATTCTATCCTCTTAGAAATTTTATATATATATATATATATATATATATATATATATATATATATATATATATATGTATGTATATATATATATATATATATATGTGTGTGTGTGTGTGTGTGTGTATGTGTGTTAACCACTAATATTATCTATTATCTATCTATATCTATCTATCTATCTATCTCTCTCTCTCTCTCTCTATATATATATATATATATATATATATATATATATATATATATATATATATATATAATTATTTTTAAAAAATATGATTCAATTGCGACACAGAAATTACTATGTTTCGAAACTGGTCATCTCTCTTCAAGTTTAATTTCAATATTAAACCTTAACTGTTGGATGACTCTTTCATCCTCATGCGTTGCTTGGAATAACTAAGCAACTAAATGTTTTACTCATTTATAGTTTGGAAATGGAGGTTTAATCTGAGATTAGTTTTCAACGGATCACTGCTTTGATTGATGTGGGGTTGTTTGTTATGTGTCAAGATTTTTTTTTGTCTGGGTACAATGGCTAATTTTATCAGGCTCCGTTTTTTATGTATTACTATTGATGTTGTAGTTATAGTCCTTTTTTGTGTTTATTTATTTGTTGTTTTTTGTTGATGATTTCTTAAAGGGGCTTTATGATTATGATTGGCTTGTATTTTTAAATCAATTTTTTTTATTTGAATTTGCTGATAGATTTTATATGATAATTTGTAATTTTTTATATGGTATTGTAGAAATTATTTTTATTTCATTAAAACCATTTTTACCTAAAAAAGTTTTACAATCTAAAGATATTTTCTGGCTTCAAATAACCAGTAAAGGCTTGATAAATCATAGAAAATAAATCAGCCTGTCTCCATCACCTTCAATCTGTCTTGCGAGTATCAAATTTTCCATGCACTCTTTTCTTTTTTATGTGCCCTAGAAGTTTCAAATCATTTGTTGTTTAAAGTAATAAAAACATCATTTTCTCCACTTACATCAGCGATACAAGACTTTTCTTTTCTATTTTGTTTTTAATTTTTTGTTTATAGAAATGGGTATTCATTTTTGTATACTCTCCACACATAGCTACCTCATTATTCCTTTGGATACGTCAGGCACGAACAAAAGACTTTCTGAAGAGGCTTAAGCTGTTATCTATGTCTACCTATATAAAATTTTCAAAATGCTTATCAGCTACCGACTAAGACTTTCCTGATGCTATCGTTCATCAGGGTCAGCCATTGTCTGACATTGATGAACGCCAACATCGAGCACATTTTAGTCGGTCAAATATAAGTACTGTGAATATTTTATTTATTGATAATAACAAATTATTATTATTGTTCTATTTATCTACTGAGCACTCTTATGGTGTAAATTCTCTTCGCATTAAAATATGTTATATTACACCTTTTTACGTATATAAATTGGTATAACTATTCTTATTTAATTATATATAAAGAAAGCGTGTTATTTCTGGCATTATGGTTGCATCATTTATATATCTCTTTTAGTTTGTATCACACTCAATTTCTCTTGTCAAATTTTATCCACCTTTCTTTCGATCCAACGGTTTCTATCTATCTAGTTACTGAGTTTAGTACATGCATATAAAACTTTAATAATATAAGTCAATCGGTCCCAACTTATTTAAATTGAATGTATGAATACAATTATATATATATATATATATATATATATATATATATATATATATATATATATAATTATATTTTAAAAATATGATTTCATCGCCACATAAGAGTTCTCATGTTTCAAAACAGAAGCTAAAAAAAACAGCTCTGTTTCATCCTCAAGCGAATTTTGGAATAACTAATCTTGAAATTTACGGAGCTTTATAAGCATATACATTCGTAATAATAATTACATGGAAACGGTGAAACCAATCATTGTGATAAGGGCCATAAGGGTGAACATATTGTATCAACATATTAGTTACTTTCGGAAAGAGGTCAAGACAAGGTAGGGTCGGGGTATCTATTTTCAAGCGACTAATGACATCAGTTTGTTGCATATCGTCTGGTCTGTTTCGATGACAGAGAGTTGTTGGCTTTATAGTTACGCCATTATATATACCTTAAAATATATAAAAATATATCAAATATATATATTTATATATATATATCCAGGTAAGATGAGAACGAATAGAGTGCAATTCCAATGCTCGTAACATTTAATTTAAAAGAGGGCTCAATACAAAGTTGAGCAATGAACTTTATTTTAGGACATTACATCAAAAACAACGCATCTCATCAGGCGATTTTAAATTACCCTTTACTTACAAACGCCTGATGAGATGCATTATATGCGCATCGAAACACGATTGCAATTGTAGTGCGGTTTTGATATGTTTTTGATGTAATATCCTAAAATAAAGTATATATATATATATATATATATATATATATATATATATATATATATATATACAAATATTTGGGTAAATTCTATGTTTATAATAAACAGTATTAACAAAATTTAGCGGCCTAAACTTCCCAGAAATTTCATAGAAAATATGCCTCCTCCGACAGGAATCAAACTTGTAGCCTAAACGGAGCCGTCATATAGCCTTACGTGCTATACCAGTTTAGCCACGAAGGAATTTCTGGTCACTGCTTTTAAACTACAAACTCGCTATTATTTCCGTCGAATGTCCATATCTGCACGAAGCGTATCTTAACGTAAACAAATGACTGTCGGAAGACGAATATTTTCAATGAAATTTCTCGGATGTTCAGGCCGGTAAATGCTGTTAATACTGTTTATTATAAACAGAGCATTTACTTAAATATTCGTATTTATAAAAACGTATATCAATAAAATATATTAAAATAATTGTCGGACTTTATATATATATTATATCCAGGTAAGATGAGAACGAATAGAGTACAATTCCAACGTTCGTAGCATTTAATTTAAAAGAAAGGCTCAATACAAAGAAGAACAATAATTTTAGTATTTTTAACATTTTTTATTGATTGGTTATTTTATTAACATCTTATATAAAGAATCTTCAGTCAACACTTGCATATTAATTTACCAAGTATGTCTACACGTTTAAATTGTTTATTAGTTTCTTAAAGAAGCTATTTATTTATCAACTATAATTAGTTTTTTGTAGGAAACTCTCAAATTATAAAACTTGTTTAGCATTTTGTTAAATTACAACTCCATTCATTTTAAAAAAAATGACATTGTCTAATGTAATATAACGTCTGTGTTCCTATTCACTGCAAATTCAAGGGTTTATTTATGGAAAAAAAATTCTTAATTTTTGCTCCCTCTCTTAGTTTAAATTTAACGTGGGTCATATTTGATTGGTTAATCAGAGTAAAGCCCAGAAACCTTACAAACACTGACATTTTTTTTTTCGTTTTTTTCGTAAGAAGAGGTTGTATTTTTGCTTTAAAATCTAAATAAATGTTAAACACCGGAAAATATAAGGAGAAATAATTCCATTTAATAATATGTGGAAATAACCACACTTTGCCTGATAAAGATCGAAAGACCCGAAAAATGCGTCGCAAAAATATGGAAAATAATGTATATGTATATATTAAATCAAAGATCGAGGTAATCGCAAATTGTAAACACAGTCTAGCTTTTACCTTACAATTCGGTTAGACTTTGGCTTTTGTCAATGTTTTTTCTTAGATTTTATTTGAACTGTGTTGCCCCATATAAGGCTTATCTGTATGATTAATTTTAAGTTTAATTTAGTTCTGTATTGATCTCCTGATAGTATTATTAATATCTTATACGGATGTATTGGTATTTAGTTAGTATTTTTAACATTTTACATTTATTGGTTCATATTATGGATAGTATTTATTTACTGGGTGCAAATTATTTTCCAGATGATTCTATATATTCAGATTATTTACTAGTTTCTTATAGAGGCCTCTTTTTATCAACTACAGAAAACTTCTGTAGGAAATCCACAAAGCTTATAGCTTGTTGGGCATTTGGTTGAATTACCTTTACCTCCAGCCGCTTTTATTTCTTAAGAGGGTTGACTGTCTGACATGTGTACATTTATTGTAGCCATTTGTATCAGTCTTTAAGTTAATGTCTAGCTGCTGTGAAATGTTTTCAAATCTTGACTATGACACATTTCTAAGATAATAATTTTTCATTTTTTCTTTTTCTCTTAGTTTGAATTTAACGTAGGTTATATACGATTGGTTGATAAAGGTAAAGCTCTCAAGCCTTTATTTTTCTTTCTTTTTTTTTTATAAAATGAAAATATATTTTGCTTTTGAAAGCAAATTAATCGTTCACTCGCAAGTAATATACAATTGCCTGAGGAGCCGCACGTATTAAAATTTAACAGAGAGAAGTTATTTAACTCCTCACTTTAAAACTTTTTTCTGTTAAATTTTAATCCCCACCTTCACCTTTAGGCCTTCCTGTTCTTCTGTCTTCTATTACACCCTCTCTCTAGAGCTTTCAGACATTTCACTTTCAAACTTGTTTTCCACTCCCACACATACACGCTCACTAAAATTTTGTTTTTTATACCCGGACTTATATTTTCCGATTTCTTTTTGAATTTGTAGGTCTGATGAATTGGATCGTGATTACGATTCCAATGTAATAAATTATAACCATGGAATATTAGTGTTTGAGCTTTTTTATTGTATTATTACTCTGTCCTGGACATTTAGTTTTACGTGGATTCTATCCTCTTGGAATATATATATATATATATATATATATATATATATATATATATATATATGTGTGTGTGTGTGTGTGTGTGTGTGTGTGTGTGTGTGTGTGTGTGTATATACATATGAAAAAATATAGTCTTAAGATCTGCTATATTTATGGGATAAAAGTGCTCAATATCAGAGATAGAGCGTGTGTAAATATAAAAGTGAACATATATATATATATGTTATATATACATATATATATATATATATATGTATATTGATATATATATATATATATATATATATATATATATATATATATATATATATATATATATATATATATATTACAACGTTTATCTTCAATCAACAGTATACTTACATCGATCTTTCACATTCTGATCATATATATATATATATATATATATATATATATATATATATATATATATATATATATATATATATATTATTATATTTTAACAAAAAATATCAAAATATTCCATTCGCAACTGGGCTTGTTTGTTCTTAAGATAATGCAACTTGTAACCTTCAACGTTAACATATCCATCCACAACATACTATTGAAATTTTTTCCCAGTTCTGTGAATAACTCTAAACCCACCTCTGAATGCAAGACGATAGCTATAGTATTCTTGCATTGTTAGACGATTACGCACACCTGTCTGGTGTTCCTCGACATGTTGCATCTGACAATGCCATCCAAATTCTCAAAGGGGAAACAGAATTGGGTAGAACATAGGGCCCAAGTGGCATTACGTGTAACAGTTTTTTTTTTTTGAGGAGCATCTCTGGGATACACAATAATGTCTCAGGAGGGCGCCATTTTCTCCAACACCGCTTCTCTTTCATTGCTGATGGGGAAATTGTAGCGCCTGATATCAAAACTTCGTCTGAAGCGTAACTCACTTCTCCTTATAGGAAGATTGTTTCTTCTGTTTCTCACTTATTCTTGTTAGTCAACTGAATGTCTTTTCCTGTATAATTCGGCAAAAGGATTAATTTGGTAGATAACGTCACTTATTATTCTCATAGTAACAAGGGAAGACTCAGACGTTTGAGGCACATCTATCCTGTGCTGCAGAGCTTCATCCACATTAATGATGTATAACTGGCCGTATTGAGGTTGATCATTTGCAGGATGCAGGTTTGTCGTCGTGTGATAAGTTTGGCCCTGAATGCGGAAGCAATAAGGACCCCTTGCTGAAGGTGCTGCCAATTTGACACCAAATGACGCAAAGGAGAAGGCAGAATTGTAATTTCAGATACTTCTACGGAATGAAACAGATTCTTGATCGTTGCCCCTCAAATAAAATTTTTAGTGTCTTTCAATATGGCGGCAATGCAGGCACGTTCATTTTCCATTATGGCAGCAACTGTTATTTACATTTCTAAACCACAGAAAATGTTTCTTGAAGCTTTCATTTTATAGATAGATTTATAAACAGAAAAGAAATTGCCAAATGACATGCAAAGTACAAATAAGAAAAGAAAGATAAACTGAAGTAAATTTTTTTTTTCAAGAATTAGGTTCTAATTAGTCAAGTGAAACTAATAATAAAATTAATTAATTGAAGTATGACGCACACTAAAATAAATAAATAGATAAATTAAAAAATACTTAGTGAAACAGGAATTCAAAAAATCTAAAACGTACTTTAAAATTTTGAAGGGATGATTTTTTCAAAGCCTGATGAGACATGACAAAACACAGAAATGAAATTAACGAATCCCGCCCTTAAAACACGTGACCTTTTAACGATACTGTCATTTAGAGGTTACCCGCAAAAAATTTCTGAGGTCAATCAGCAAGGGTAAGATAAAGTGGGTAAGGGTGTTTCTTTTAAAATCGCCGCTAATGTAACGGGTGGACAAATTAAGGAAGGAACACACGTAATAATAATAATAATACTAATAATAATAATAATAAATAAATAAATAAATATATATATATATATATATATATATATATATATATATATTGTGTGTATTTAGGCAGCATCTTTTCATTCATGTACGTTTCATTAAATAATATAGACAAGTGTTGTCTTTATTTTATGTAAAATTTTTTCGTAACGTCTGATAAGTTTAATGACATTATCGTTGAAACGACGCTTGACATTACATTTGAATGAAAACTCTAATATTTTTAGGCATTTAAAACAACATGCCTGCCCGTGTGGTCATATGTGACGTCATGAGATGCGGTGCGATTTTCGCTTCTAGCGTTTTATATGCGCGTGTTTATCGTTGCTTAGAAATCATCCATGTAAACAATGACAGACTATCATCACAGTCGTGTCCGTATATTGTTTAATATGTTGTCAATGACATCTTTGATAATGACTTAGATTGTATTAAAAGCTATGGATCAATATTGTGAATTTCTTTCTTCGTTCAACGATAATGTTATTAAACTTATCAGACGTTACGAAAACATTTTACATAAAATAAATAGACAACACTTGTCTATATTATTTAATATATATATATATGTGTGTGTGTGTGTGTGTGTATTTGTAACGAAATGTAATATATATATATATATATATATATATATATATATATATATATATAAAAGTCAATATAGAAGTCAACTCTTAGAGGCGACAGGCTGTTACATGCTAGATGCAATCGTCAGGCCACGAGTGCTCTGACGGTTGCATCTAGCATGAAATCGCCTGTCGCCTCTAAGTGTTGACTTCAATGTTCACTTTATATTTACACACGCTCTATCTCTGATATTGAGCACTTTATCCCATAAATATAGCACATCTTAAGACTATATTTCTTCATATATATATATATATATATATATATATATATATATATATATATATATATACTAACTATGAACCTAAAGACCCAGGCATATAGTTAGATTTCCTCTACTTAGTGTATTGAGCAATTACTTAGTTACTTTTGCTTTAATCGTGTGGTTTTTTTTTTCTTTGGACTCTGAGCTTGGATTCTGGACGATTGTTTTCACCTAAATTACATGTTTTTAGTTCTTTCTTTTTCATTCCTTATTTTTCCTTGGGTATTGGTCTGTTCATTTACAAGCCAAGACACCTATGGTTTTTCCAGACTAGTATAATTACTTATATTTATAAGATATATATATATATATATATATATATATATATATATATATAAAGAAAGAACAGTAAGATATATAATCCGGTGTTCTTATAGATATATTTTATTTTTACAAGATAGTGCTCAATGTAAATTTACAGAGCATTAATATTATGAATTAATTGATTTAAAATATGTTTTTTTTTCGCTACGTATTTCTAACCATGTTTCAAAAATGGAAGCTAAAAGCTTCGAATTTAATTTTGTAATTAAATTAAAGCTGTTAGTTCCATTTCATATTCAAGCGAATTTTGGAGTAACTTATTACTGGATTTT
Organism: Acanthosepion pharaonis; assembly: GCA_903632075.3. Taxonomy (NCBI): domain Eukaryota; kingdom Metazoa; phylum Mollusca; class Cephalopoda; order Sepiida; family Sepiidae; genus Acanthosepion; species Acanthosepion pharaonis. The sequence continues at coordinate 1,628,136 of CAHIKZ030000768.1, forward strand.
AAAAGCACAGCAAAAATATGACAATTATTAAATAATATTTAAATATAAAAAAAATAAAGTTTACTAAATCAGAGAAATGAATTAGGTATTTTTGCCGTAATTGTCATAAATTTTAGTTAAATAATATTTAAATATAAATTTTTAAATATTGTGACCTGGTAATATACATACTTATACTTGATATCGAAAAATAATTTTACTTACTGTATGTAATTCTAATACATTTACTTATTTAAAAAGAAATATAGTCTATTAAAATTAACACTGAAAATATTTTAAAGTTGTATTTAAAATTGTAGAATTGTAACCTAAACATCTTTTAAAATTGTAGTGAAATAAAACGTATTCTAACCTAAACACCTCTCTCAAAGCACTTCAAGCACTTAAAAGAATCCAATAAAATACCTACAGTAAAATGAAATTAATATGAAAAGCTAGAAGATGTCAGCCATTGAATGACCCATGTCCTTTGTACTTACATGAGAAACTATATATTACTCGATTTATATAGAATATATAAAAAATAAAAGTTTACTAAATCAGAGAAATTAATTAGGTATTTTTGCCGTCATTGTCAAATATTTTACTTAAATAATATTTAAATATAAATTTAAAAAAAATTGTGACCTAGTAATATACTTACTTATAATTGATGTGAAAATAATTTTACATACTCTAAGTGATTCTAATACATTTACTTGTTTTAAAAAGAAATATAGTATATTAAAAATTAAAAGTGATTTTTTTTAAATCGTAGTTAAATAAAACGTATTCTAACCTAAACACCACCCAAAAATCTTTAAGTATTCAATTAGAAAAATGCCGTATAATTTTTTGCCGTTAACAATATTTTTTTAAAAAAATCCAGACGACATGCATTTAAAGGATGTTTGATTTCATTGAGTTATACATCCCTACCCCTTACCAAAACGTAACTAATAACTGATACATCAAAATACAGCGATAATGAACACGCAGACACCCCTTGTCTGGATGAATGGATTTCTCTGTATCCTTGGAAACGTGAATTATGATTTTTGCTGTGCTTTTAAAACCCAGTAATAAGTTACACCAAAATTCGCTTGAGGATGAAATGGAACTAATGTCTTTAATTTAATTACAAAATTAAATTCGAACCTTTTAGCTTCCATTTTTGAAACATGTTAGAAATGTGTAGCGAAAAAACATATTTTAAATCAATTAATTTATATATATATATATATATATATATATATATATATATATATATATACAAATGCAAAACAACGAAGAATAAAAGTTCAAAACATAAATTTAAAACAGGGCTAATACAAAAGTAGAGAAAAAAATGTTTATTATCCACTGTTAAATTAGAACATGTAAATAGCCACTGCAAAATTGTAAACTTTGTTTCAATGTTAAATCAAGTTAAACTAGTAACATCAATGTATGTCACCTTATGAAACGTTGATTTAACTTTGAAACAAAATGGACAATTTTGTAGTGGATATTTACATGTTCTAATGTAACAGTGAATAATATATATATATTTTAATACAAAAAGGATTCCGATTTAAATACAATTTCCAACATAGTTTTATTACATTGCAAAAAAAAAAAGCCCAACATATATACAACAGAACCTCCACGCAATTAAGAAATCTTGCACACAACACTGCTTACATTAAAAAATCTTTTTACATGAACTTATCTAAAAAAATCAGTTATTCTCTCTACCTAACACTTTCTCCGTTTCAATACTCTCAAGTAAAAAAAGCACTCAATTTCCTGTACCAAAAAAAACTGACACAGTGTATATTTTTGAAAAACCAAAAACTCAATAAACTAATTGCTGAGGACCCCATTTTACAACACATAACTTACCTGAAAGATTATTTAATACAACAGATCCCACGAAGATCTCATTATGTTCACTACACCAATACTACCTCTGCTGACAACCACATCGCTAACCTATCTAAATACTCTCACCCAAGGAGAAACCTCTTTATTAAATAAAGGATTATCATTCTGCCCCCACAACCACTAAAACCTCTAAACCTTTGCTACGATATGGGAAAAAATACCTTCGTAGACTGAGACTAAAAGAATATTTCTCAGACAACAAACCTACTTCTAATACAGACAACAGCGCTAACCAATCATGCTCCAAACTTCCTCCGACGAAGAACAATATATGGACCCCACCAAGCGGACGTAACCAACACTTGGATCAATATGCCCACAAAGCCAGACAACACATGGATAACTTCTTAAAAACAAAGGACACCAGATAAAAAATACAACTTATCCAAAATAGAACACCAAGCCATCTATACTCTTAAAAACAACCGAGACATAATTATCGTACCAGCCGACAAGGGCGGAGCTATAACCATCTTAAACACTAACCACTACATTAAAGAAGCAGAATCACAACTTCAAAATAAGAGATTCTATGTGCCCTTACCTCTAGACCCAACTAGCACATTCAAAACAGAATTATCACTTCTCACTCAGAACCTGAACTACAACATAAAAAATACCATAAAAATCTCTTATTCCTGAGAACCCTAAAACAGCAACATTCTACACTATCCCAAAACTACATAATCTCCCCAAAATCATTTCAGAAAAACACCCTAACACTTTTTTTTCATCCGACCCACATCAAATTACACAATCAAATAATGAAGAGAACATCTATGAAATTTCAAAAACCCTTAAAATCATGCCACCTGGTAGACCCATAATATCAGGCATTGGCACCCTCACAGAACTTATATCTGGGTACATAGACAATATCCTAAAACCTTTATTGCCTGACATACCTAGTTATATTAGAGACACTACTGACTTTCTCAGCAAATTACAAAACATTAACTTAGTCCACCATGATACAATCCTAGTAACGATGGATGTTTCGTCCCTTTACACGAACATTCCACATGTTGAAGGAGTATCAGCTTGCTATGAGTTCCTTAGTAACAAAAAATTACCTAACTACCAAATTACAGATATATGCCAATTAATAAAGTTCATCTTAACACATAATAATTTTAAATACAACAACAAACACTATTTACAGATTAGTGGCACAGCAATGGGCACAAAAATGGCACCTAGTTATGCTAATATCTTTATGCACATTCTAGAAAAGAAGATACTAGACAATTCGGAATATAAACCATCACATTACTTTAGATATATTCATGACATTTTCTTATTATGGACTCATGGATCAGAAAAATTAAAAACCTTTTTCACTTTCTGCAACAATTTCCACGATACAATTAAATTTACCATGGAGCACTCATACACATCCATCCCTTTCTTAGACGTTATGATAAAATTAAACAAACATACACTTTCTACCAGTCTATACAACAAACCCACAAACCAACATAAATTCCTGCACTTTAACAGCTGTCATCCCTTTAAATTAAAAAAAAAATCTATTGTATACAGCTCATTTCTTAGAACCAAACGCATATGCTCAGACCATTTAGATTTTCTATACAATATTAATAACTTAACAAAACAATTCCTAAAAATGCAAATACCCAATAAAAAAATAATAAAAGAAGCACTAAATAAAACTATCCTGATAAATCGTAACACACTTCTCACATACAAGAAAAATAAAAACAACAATCGGATTCCCATGGTTTTTAACCACAATCAATATTCCACACACTTATTCACAATTTAAAAATGATTACAAGAACCTCCAATTAGACAACAAGATCAAAGACATTTTCGATAAACCACCCATAAATGCAATGAAACAATCACCTAACTTATCAGCTATCCTCACCTCTACCAAATATCTAAACAATAGAAACCAAACAGGAAATTACAAATGTAACAAACCTCGTTGCTTAGTTTTGCAAACATTTAGTAATAGCTAATACATTTTACGTACCCAACACCAATATCAGGATACAGCCACCTAACCTCACCTGCGATACCCATAACGTAATCTATTATTTATTCTGCAACTTATGTCCTAATAGTGGATATATTGGTGAGTCTGGAAACAATTTTAGATTTCGTTTTAATAACCATAAACAAACAATACGTCAAAACAACCCTTATTCCCCCATAGCTAAACACTACAATCAATCAGGACACACATTAGAAAACTGCAAATGTTTATTAATAGATTCCGATTTTACTTCCACATTCACACGCAGAAAAAAAGAAACATATTGGATTTTAAAATTAAATACACATAAATTAGGGTTGAATAGGGACTTAGGTGTTTTAAATCTTTATAAATATTTCAATAGCTAAGCAATTTCTTTAGATATAGTAAAAAAAAAAAAAAAAAAAAATATTTTTTAAAATATTTATGACAGATTTAAGTTAGGAATATCTGAACAGTGACGTTCCATATCACGTGACGTCCGCGTCTCGAAGGACGCTACTTGCCAACAAACAGTAATTTTAATTTATTTGTAACAAACAGTTATTTCTGATGAAAAATTGAGGACAATTTGAAATATCAAATATATATATAAATAAATAAATACTTTCATAAAATAAAACATTATAATTTTTTAGTTTGAAACTTTTTCTATATATACATATTAAGAAAGTATACGTGGCTTCTCATTATATATATATATATATATATATATATATATATATATATATATATATATATATATATATATATATGTGTGTGTGTGTGTGTGTGTGTGTGTGTTTTAGATTTATATACGTTTCTTCTTTAACTTATCATATTTATAATAAATCCATTGGTATATGATCCAAGTGAATCCTAATAATATAAGCTATTAAAACTGATCCACAAAAAGAGCTCCATGTATTTATTACTACAGAGCAAATAAATAGTATTACACAACAAAATCTAAATTTGCGTCATATGGGGGGAGATAAATCTATTTAAACCGACGAAAACTCCGCCAGTCTTATTCAACCCCGGTGTATAGACTGAGGTCCTGTCGAATTTAGAAGTATGAGGTAATTTTGGATTTTTTGTGTAATACTATGCACACAGGCACACACATATACAGATACACACACACATATATATATTGTTTTCAATAAACTTCTATTGTCTGACAGTGAAAATTATTTATTAATCTGTATATTTTCTATTCGATTATCGTGATCTTTGTTATTTTGCACGTAACGTTTCAGCCTATATATTTTTCGGTTTTTTTCATGTGAACGTTGCATCCGCCGATTTCTAGGAATGGCTTCTGGGTGCCTTCTTTGTTTGCATCACCTCCTCAACAACTCTGACAAAGTCACATAACCCATTAGCAAAATCTCGTGTCAGGTGTTTAGGGTAAACCAGACGAAGATCAAAGGAGTCAAGATGCAAAGGCTATACTTAAGAATTTCACCTATCCTTGCTCCTTATGATTATAACCAATTTTGGAATATCAGAGATAAATACTGTTTAAGCAGCTTTATAATACATTCGTGGTGCACGAGATCTTAAGCCACTAATTCACACTGTACATCTTGACCTTGTCAATGTTTAGAATGATAAAAAATGCTTAATTATAGAAATTCCTGAAAGCTATTGTTCGAAATTATCTACCTATATTTCTGATGTATTGTAATTATTTACATTGTTAGGACTGTTGTCCTTATCTTTATTGTCGCGTTCACGACGTTTCGGCCATTGTACGCTCCGACCTTCTTCAGGATCTGACTATATTTCTGAGATGAGTTATTGTAACTATTTACATTATTTACATTGTTCGGACTATTGTCCTTATCTTTATTGTTTTGTTCACGAAGTTTCGGCCATTCTAAGCTCCGGCCTTCTTCATGATCTGTCTATATTTCTGAGATGTGTTATTGTAATTATTTAAATTATTTACATTGTTCGGACTGTTGTCCTCATCTTTATTGTTTTGTTCACGAAGTTTCGGGCATTTATGCTCCGGTCTTCTTCAGGATATGTCTATATTTCTGAGATGTGGTATTGTAATTATTTAAATTATTTACATTTTTGGGACTGTTGTCCTCATTTTTATTGTTTTGTTCGTGACGTTTCGGCAATTCTACGCTCCGGCCTTCTTCAGGCTCTGTCTATATTTCTGAGATGTGCTATTGTAATTATTTATATTGTTCGGATTTTTTTCCTCACCTTTATTGTCATATTCATTACTTTTCGGCCGTTGTCCGCTCCGGCTTATTCAGGATTTGCCTATATTTTTGAGATGTGGCGTTGCAGTTAGTTAAATTATTTATATTGATTGAACTGTTGTCAGCATCTTTGGTGCTACATTCACGACGTTTCGGCCGTTGAACGCTCCGGCATTGTTCTGGATTTGTTTATATTTCTGAGAGGTGCCATTGCAATTCTTTAAATTATTTACATTGTACAGACTGTTGACCGCAGCTTTGTAACAATATTCACAACGTTTCAGCCGTTGTATTCTCCGGCCTTCTTCAGGATCTCTCTGTATTTCTTAGATGTGGTATTGTAATTATTTAAATTATTCACATAGTTCGGACAGTTGTTCGCATTTTTGTTGTCATGTTCACGACGTTTCGGCCGTTGTATTCTCCGGCCTTCTTCAGGATCTCTCTGTATTTCTTAGATATGGTATTGTAATTATTTAAATTATTCTCATAGTTCGAACTGTTGTTCGCATTTTTGTTGTCATGTTCGACGTTTCGGCCGTTGTATTCTCCGGCCTTCTTCAGGGATCTCTGTATTTCTTAGATATGGTATTGTAATTATTTAAATTATTCTCATAGTTCGAACTGTTGTTCGCATTTTTGCTGTCATGTTCACGACGTTTCGGCCGTTGTGCCTTCTTCAGGGTATTGGACTTTCGAACTGAACTCTTTATTTCGTCCACCGAGATAGATTGTTCTAGTTCCACGTGCGATACCTCTTCCGAATGTTTCAGTTATCTCTCTTTAACTCAAATCCCTTTATTTGTTCACCATTGCCGTAGCCAGGTATTGAACTCACAACTCAAGTACCTGGATCCAACCGATGCTTTTGCCCTCTGGGTTATGTGTTCTTTAAGACGGAATAAAGGGTTCGGTTCCAAATACCAATCACTTGAAGAAGGCCAAAGTGCACAACGACCGAAACGTCATGAACATGACAATAAAATACTCCGGACAACGTAAATAATGTTAGAAATTACTAGCAAAACTTTACATAGTAATTCACTTAAAAATAATACAAATAATTGTCATCGTATAATTAACTGGCCACCATCTTTCTTCAGTTAACTGAGCTGCATAATTAAGGGTTATAATTATAGGAATGACTATTAGTCAGTCGCAATTGGATCAGAAAATTATTAGCAGTTTTAGTTAGAAAGTGATCACCTGATAGACGAAAATACACCAGACTGTCACCTTCGATAATGAAGTTTTACATTTTCGTATGTTAGAAATAAGTTTGATTTTTTTTAAATTGCTGATCATTATCTATTTGAAGCATGGTTACCTTGCATTGTCTGGTTTAAAAGAGAAAAAGAAAACTTCGACCATTATTGAAACGGATGTGAAATACTTTTGTATCGTCGGTTATTTCCTCTTCAAGAATGAAAATTAATTGGAAAAGATCGAAAAAAGAAACACGAAAAAAAACTTGAAATATCTGATAGTGTCTGGTGCATTTCTTCCATGCGATAGATGCGAATCGATTTCGAGTCATGCCATCGTTTTGTTGTCAAATATGGGGCACGAAGATCTATTTATTTTAGTCCTGCTACAGCAGATTCCCAACTTTTTATATGTCATCGCCCACTTTCACATAAACAAAAGCATACTAAAATTGTTTGGTAAACGTTTGTTACTGGTTCATAAACTGGCCTTATGATGTAATACCAAAGGGAGGTAACAAATAACTCTGACTTATGCGGCTACTACTGCTATTACTACAACTACTACTACAGCTACCGTATTAAAGAACAAACGAAAGCAAACTTGATAATTGAACAGTATATATAATTTAGTTTTTTTGTCAAGGTTAGGTTTGTGGTTAGGGTTAGTATTACACGTCCTACTCGAACAGATGGTTCCCAATCTTTTCTAAGTCATCTCCCACTTTTATATATACAAAAGCATATTAAAATTGTTACAGATTCCTAAGCTGACTCTATGATGTAATACCAAATGGAATTAACAACGCTGTCTTATGCGGCTGCTGCTGCTGCTACTACTACTATTACTACTAAAACTACTACTGTATTAAAAACAATGAAAGGAAACCTGATCATTGAACAATATATATATATATATATATATATATATATATATATATATATATATGTGTGTGTGTGTGTGTGTGTGTGTGTGTGTGTTTTTGTGTGTGTAATTTTTTTATGGTCAATGTTAATTTTATGATTAGGGTTAGTATTATAAGTGCTGATAAACAATTGAAACGATTTTTGTTCATAATTATAAAATTAAATAGAATATAAACTAGTTGGAATTAATAAATATTCAGCGAATAATTTTTTTAGTCTTTCCTTATATAATTTATATCCGAAAACATGTTATTACGTCTGGAGAGTTATTTGAATGTCAATAGCCCTTCTTAAAACTATAGAAAATACAAAAATTAGCATTCTTTGAAAATATATTTATATCTTATATAGAAATTATAAAATAATTACAATGACAATGGTTGTAGTAATTCTGAATTCTCATATCAACGAGATACAGATATAAAAATCACTTTGCCCCTGGCCACACAGCTGTTTATATAACATTGGGGGAGGTAACTAATGTCCTCCGGTGTCTGCCTGTGTAAGTCGTCCATTATCAAATGAAATCTACGATTCCTATTTAGCAGGAATATAAACAAGATCTTTCCATTTAACCTTCTTTTTATGCAGATTCTTTGTCTGTCATCATTTAATACTTTTTTCGGGTAGCGTATATTGAAATACACTTTTAAGACTTAAAATTCTATTTCGTCCAGAAACGTTTTTCAGTAGCCCACCTTTTTCTGTTTAGTTGCTCATCGTTCGGGTAAGGAAACCTTGTGCTATGTCCTTACATTCTTTTGAGCAGATTTAGCAACGTTGGTCACCTCTTGCAGTTTACATTACTATTTTGGTGAAATGTCAGTGTGTAAAATCTCTGTTGAATTTTGAGGCATGCCCTGCCTAGACAGACGCGATTATATTCATTATACTTTAGGTCAAATTCTGTTTCAATATTCTAATAGAAATTAACATCTTGTTCCTCTCCTTGTCAGGAAGTATTCTTTCCGGAAGTAATTTTTTGTACTCAAAGTGAATAATTCCCTTTTCTGGGGTTCAGTTATTCCCCCTAACATAAATTGTAGAAACTTTGTGCGCTTAGAGAAGCTCAGTGGAAGGGGAAAAGTGAGAAAATTCAACTTTAATATTGTCACGAAAGTAACTTCCATTACATTATTTCGTCTTCATAGAAAATGTATTGAAATGAGTTCTAGACGACACCATCAGATTGAAGAGGAGTCATATGTGCTCGAAGATTAGATATAAAAATGCAAAAAATAGTTAGCCAGTGTTAGTACCAGTTGTTATGAATAATCAAGAGTGGTCTGTCCTTTTTTTGTTACTCTCCTCTTTGAGAGAGCTATTTCTGTTTACTGGGACTATAAAAGGACACTATACGAGAACATTGTATTCTTATACTACTTACATTATTCGGACTATTGACCTCATCTTTGTTGCCATATTTATCACAATTTCGATCGTTGCATGCTCCGTCCTTCTTCAGATGGTCGGAATGTCGAACTGATCCCTTTACTTCACTCTCTGGGGTAGACTTTTTTAATTCCACGTGCCATGTTTAATAGATGTCAGTTATCAGTTGTGTCCTGTTCATTCACCTCTCCAAGTTCTCCACCGTCTTAACCAGTCTTATTGAACTCACACTCTTTGGTCCTGTCACTGGATCTAACTAATGTCTTTATCCACTGTGTGTGAGTTCAATACTAAGTTAAGGTGTGAGTGGAAAAGGAATCAATCTATCAATATTTTGGTTAAGTAGATCTGTAAATCCCACCCACTCCATATCCAACCCCAGCAAATGTCCCCCAGTCTGAATATTCGTCTTGGTTACGGACTCGCGGTCGTCGATTCCATTGGCCAAAGCCTCTTGACTCCAGGCTAGATTGCCCTCCTCCCATCAATGCCTTGTCGTCACCACACTGGCTACATCCATAGTTTTGGAGACCAGTCTATCCCATTGTGCTAGAGAGCTATACGAATGTTTATTCGTTCTTTTGACGGTCTTCACTTCTCCTTCGTGTTTAGTCAACATCTTCACCAGAAAAAACATCTGTGTGGAGCCGGTTTACTAAGCGATGATCCAACTATGCACTTAGGTAGAAATGACTTATATTGTAGCTGTATCACTCGGAGAGTGGCCTGGCATAGAATATATTACAATTCCCAGTTAATGTTAAGGCGTAGATTCGAACCAGGAACGAAAGAATGAGGCTGATGAACCCAAATGAAAGCCTTGCTTAAAAATAAAAATCCTGATTTATCGAGAGTAATTCGTTACAGCGTCAATAACAAACATATTTACGAGAAATGGAGTTCCCATTTCACATCCTTTCTTTTGATTTTACTCCCTTCTTTTTCAATGCTGTGACCATTCACGACATTCTTGATCATGTCTCTCTACAATTTCCTGCTCTTTATTTTCTGTGAATTGCAATGATTTCTTTGAAAAGATAATGGAATGAAAATTATAGTTTTCCTTCTTTTCGGCAGATTACCAACTTGCTTTTTATTGGTTGTTTCTTTTGTTTTACGGCATATCAACCGCAATGGATTATTTATTGCCGACAAGATTTTTAGAATAGATTCGTATGATTCAACATAATTTTCTTTTTTTATTGCTGGTAATATTTTTTTTCCAAAAATGTAATCCTGGTAATAATGTATTTCTGGTTATAATTTTTACAAAAAAGTATTTCTGATATTAAAACCTATTTTTGCACTTTCTTTGTATTTTGACCTCAGTTTAAGGGTTAACTATTTGCCCATAGCTGGGACCCTAACAGGTGCTACCACCCCAGTCAGGGCAGACCTGCGAACACCAGCAATTAATGTGGCCCACGCTAAAACCACCTGAAAGGAGGCCTTGCTGCCGGATACATTTTATTGCTATACCTAGGATGCGGATGTAGTTTATCGTCATACCAGGACGGTGCCAACTTGCTCTCCAGCTAGATTTGCTATTTAACCGATAACCTGTTTTAGGAAAAGACGGATCCATGTATTAGCCAAAGTTATTTGCGGGAAAGAGAGAGTAACTGACGAGCCAAGAGTTTGAACCCCGACCCGCTGAATCCTCCTTCCATAATTACATGAGCCGATCATGCTTAATTTATTTTCGAAGTCCGATGAATCACTTCCAGAATCTGTGAATATCTGCATATTTACACGAGTGAGATTTATCTGACTCTGCTCTTTAAATTTAGTTGATGTCTATTTCAGTTCCTGTCTATTTCAGCTGATTCCGATTTGAAACAATGTATGTCTACTCTGCTCAATTATATTCCAATCTATATATCTTGCATAGTTAATTATGTAAGGACCTACAGTGATTCACGAAGACAGGTTTGGTAAAAGGCCATGAATTACGGCTAAACAGTGTAGACTGAAGTGACTACTCAATAGTAATTGATTGGCGAAATCAGGTTGGTAACCATTTCACTACGACGTTTGAGATGTAAGTACCATAAATTAGATCCCTGTGACTCACCATTGCGCGGACTGAACGCACAAAGGTGAAGATAAAACCCCAACTAGACAGACACACACACTCAATTACAAATACTCATCACCATCCGTTGCCCACTTAGACATACATGAATCTTCAAAAACCTACATACACAGAATTATCCACGGTTTTAATGCATGTGTCTGAACAATGAGAACTGGCCCCAAACATAATTGAAAATATCGGGTGTTTTCTGTCTGTTTTCACTCAAACTCTGACGAAGCTTAAAGAAAAGTAAAACACGTTAAATTGTTTATTAAATCCAGAGTTACGTCGAGGAAGTTTACCCTTTTTAATTTTGTACAGAATTAGCATAAAAAACAAACAAACAATTAAATTATAAATACAAATTTTAAACGCCATATTATAAATAAAAAAGTTTAAAAGCCATATCCAATAATAATAAACAAATAAAAAAACCTTTACGAAGTCGTCAAAAAAAAAAAAAAACAAATGTTAGCTAATTATGACAATTTTATATACACAAAACCCTTTCATGAAAAAAAATAAATAAATAAGTCTCCATAGACACTTAATGGTTAACCAGGCTAGACGATGTCATCTTCCGCTTTAAATTTAGACACCCCAACCTTACCCTGACTTGACCTCTTTGAATGTAACTGAGATATTGATACAAATTATTAACCATTACGCCCCCTTTTTTTTAAATAATAGCTCTAGCCGTTACCATAGTAATTTTAATTTTAATAATGAATATGCTTATAAAAACGCGTAAATTTCATGAATTAGTAATTCCAAAATTTACTCTTGAAGATGGAACAGAGCTTGGTACTTTAATTCAATTTAATTCAAATAATTATATTGACGTTTTCGGCTCTTGTTTTGAAACATGAGAAATCTTATGTAGCGATGGAATCATATTTTTAAATAGATAATTATACTTTTGTATCGAGCACTGTTTTTTTTGGATTATGTACTTAACGGATTCTTTCCTATTTTCTATATATTTTCACACACACACACACACACACACACACACATATATATATATATATATATATATGGTGGCCTGATGGTTGCATCTAGCATGAAACAGACTGTCGCCTCTTTTGCTATCCATTGTATATATATAGATAAAAATGCATATTACCCTACTGTCGGCGTAGACTATTATGTATTTTTATCAATATATATTAATAGCTCTGTTATTTAGCATTGGGCACTGATCTTCTTACAAAGGATATATATTTATATATATATATATATATATATGTGTGTGTGTGTGTGTGTGTGTGTGTTTGTATGTGAACACTTATACGCACATTTATTAATTTGATTATATATATATATATATATATATATATATATATATATATATATATACATGTGTTTGTATGTGAACACTTATACGCACATTTATTAATTTATATATATATATATATATATATATATATATATATACATTAAAGAAAAGTTATATATATATATATATATATATATATATATATTAAAAGAAAAGAAAGAAGCCGGAATTGTTTTTGGTTATACATTTTAAAATATATATTATACTTTATTTTACATGTTACATTTTTTTGCTACACGTGTTTCCTGTTTCGCAACCTTCATCAGGCAAAGAGTGGTTATTTGCACATATTATTAAAAGGAATTAATTGTCCTTATGTTTTCCGATGTTTACCCATTGTCTTTTCTGTGTAGTAGTAATCCAATATTTTCTTTTGAATCATGCCGAAAATTTTCTTCTACTGAATAAGTAATAAAACAATTAGGATTGGTCACAGAAAGGGCGAAAAAAAGGAGGTTTCGGGTCTTATCTTTTCATGGCCCCTTTATCTTCTGAGACCTATCTCCATTTTTGCGTATTGTGTGTGCTTTTGGTAGTATGTATACATATATTCCTTCCTCATACATATATATTGTTTTACTATGAGGAATTAGTATGTAAACACACACACACACACAAATACACACACATATATATATATATACATTTACAATGTTGTGTAGGGTTAATGTGTGTGATTTGGGTAGTCTGTTGTGTTTGCTATTGCTAGTATATATATATATATATATATATATATATATATATATATATATATATATATATATATATATATATTCGTTCATTCATATATATATATATATATATATATATATATATATATATATATATATATATATATATTATATAGAAAATGACAAAGAATTAAAAACATTGATTAAATAAAATAAGAAAATCAACCCCGAGGCCAGAAAACTACCCACGCGTATAATAATTCATGAAGCAAAAAGACAACTTTTCGTAACGAGCATGATAACAAAACGGAAAATAATTCGATTACAAAATTTGAAAATTATTTCAAATCGCTGTTTTGTTCTAAACGACAGACACGACAACAGACTGAATAGAATTAATCATGGGCTTTCATGATAATGGCAGATATTTCATTCTTAAAGAGAAACACTGGCCACTGTTATTTGTCATAATATTCCTACTACAATGGAATAACCGATGCTAACTTAATTTGAATCTGTGTCTTGGAGGAGACACGTACTCATTAATGAGAGCAGGTGATGGGTCTGAAATACTACTACTACTACTACTACTACTAATAATAATAATAATAATAATAATAATAATAATAATAATAATAATCACTAGTTTTAACCCGTTAAAATTCCACGGTTTTCTTATTTTAAATTCTTGATGGATCTTAATATTTCAGTTATTGATTGAATAAGCTCGAGTTTTACGGCGGGAAAATATGCGTAGAAATCCCTCGATCGCATAGTGAAATACTTCAGCTTAACAAGTTTAACAGAGCATTGTGATAATAATCGCAAATATCGATGCTGGTTGTTATTTTAAGAAGTAATGAGGTACAAATGAAAAAGATTTTGAATAGACCATTTTTTCCCATTTCACTGAAAAATGTGGTTAAGTACTTCTATCTCCACTTCGGTTTTTCATTTCCTCACTGAAACCAAGTAGTGTCTTTGTCTTCTCATGCGATCAGAACGGAATAATCCAATATTTATAAGGTATCGGCACGGCGTAACGGTCGTGTGAACTAACAAAATATTATATAATAATAATAATAATAATAATAATAATAATAATAATAATAAAAGTAATAATAATAATGCCCTATTTCTGGTGCGAATGTATTTCATGCCACACCCTAGCTCGCACTCAGAAATGGCTGTGTAGTGAGGGGCCCTGTTTTGGTGTTTGTATCACATTTTTCTCTAAATTACTTTGAGGGTGTGGATAGTTCGATTAATATGATTTTAAATTGTACATACTGAAGGTAATAGATAGATAGATAGATAGATAGATAGATAGATAGATAGATAGATAGATAGAAAGAGACTGTGCGTAGTTATATGAAGAAACTGAAAAGGTAGACTCGTAAAAAAAAGAATTATACATAAAAAAATAAATAAATAAATAAAATAAAATAAAATAAACACTATGTTGCTTAAAAACCGAAAACCAAAAAGAGAAAATATACAAATAAATTGACCTAAATTCATCCAAGTAAATAAATAGACAAACCAATCCCAAATTAAAAAACTGTTCCCGCCAAAAAAATAATAGTTAGTATGAACTACAACAACCAACGCCAAAATTGAACAAATAGCTTTAATTAAATTCTCAAACCAAAACAAAACTGTTAAATACGTGATATAAACAAATAATAAATAAATAAAGAAAGAAAAAATAAAAATAAAAACGAGCAATATAATTTGACCCAAATAAATAAACAAAGCGACTTCCGGTAAAAATAACCGCCATAATAGAATACCCACAATGCACCACTAACCCGTATATATATAAATAGCCGAGAAAAATAACAGCATATGTGGCCTGACGATTGCATATAGCATGAAACAGACTGTCGCCTCTAAGTGTTGACTTCTATGTTATATATATATATATATATATATATATATATATATATATATATATATATATATATATATATATATATATATATATATATATATATATAGCGCCATTGGATCTAAAATATATATATAGCGCCATTGGATCTAAATAACGACACATGGTACAGTGGATAAAGGCGTTAGTTAGATCCAGTGACAGGACCAGAAGAGTGTGAGTTCAATATCTGGTTAAGGCGGCGGAGAACAGGAAATAACTGATAACTGATATCCATTGGACATGTTACGTGGAACTAAAACAGAACTCTACCCCAGTGAGCGTACTAAAGGGTTCAGTTCAACATTCCAACGACCTGATGAAGACCGGAGCGTACGACAGTCGAAATGTTGTAATAAATATAGCGACAAAAATGGGGACACAGTGGATAAAGCCGTTCGTTAGATCCAGTGACAGCACCCAAACAGTGTGAGTTCAATACCCCGTTAAGGCAGCGGAGAACTTTCAGAGGGGCAGTTAACAGGAGATAACTGATAACTGACATCCATTAAAAACATGGCACGTGGAACTAGAACAGTCTACCCCAGTGAGCGAAATAAAGGGTTCAGTTCGACATTCCAACGACCTGAAGACGGTTGGAGCGTACAACGGAGGAAGCGTTGTAATAAATATGGCGACATGAGGATAATATAAAAACTACGTGACCAAGCGCATACATGTATCCATATTTCGAGCACGCATACATACGCAATTCAGGTTTTTTTTCAACAAGGGGAGTGTTGGGGTGTGTTCTTGTCATCTTTCAGATCGGTCGACTCTGTTGTCATACGAAACAAGACTTCTTCACACACGCATACGTACACGCATAAACGCATGTATACTTGTACATTTTTTTTTTTTTCTATTTCCCTGGTCTTTACATCATGGCATTGCTTAAAGTGATATATGTTAACTCTATCACTGATATTGAGCGCTTTCAATAAGCACCGCGCATACATATATATATATATATATATATATATATATATATATTCACACACATAATCATATATATATATATATATATATATATATATATATATATATATATATATATATATATATATATATGTATAATATATATGTAAATTCAATATATATGTAAATTTATATATATTTTCTGTATGTGTGATGCTTACAAACGAGAACAATGAAAAACCCGAGACATTTAAGTTGAATACAAGAAAATGTCCAGCTAGATGTAAAGAAATGCTGAAATTCGAAGATAATATGACACATGCTCAGGAACATAAAGTTCAAAAGATACTTGGATAATTCCCAGAAAAAATTATGAAGGACACGAATAAAATAATGAACTTCAAAAAAGTATTCACATTTGCTGACAAAACTACAAACAGATACACACTGGAACCTACAGCCCACAAATACCTTATAACTAACATCACACAATTATATAAAAAGATAACTTTAAGGGCTAAAATCGACATAAATTAGGGAGCCAAAGATATAGGTGTCAAACTGAAAATAGACGAAAGGATAAACTGCATATCGGAACAACAAGCATTCATGAGAACAAAGGACCACCAACCTAACTTCGATACAAAACCCACATTCCGACTAACCAACCCTGCGAAAAGTAAAATAGAGAAAATCAGTAACAACATCTTAAAAAATATCAACACTACATTGAGGAACATACTAGAAATTAACCAATGGAAAAATACTGAAGTCATCACCAACTGGTTCACAGCAATACAAAACGAAAACAAAGCTACCTTCATCCATTTCGACATAGTAGATTTTTCCCCTTTATCACAGAAAATATATTGAACGACGCTACGCAACTAGCACAACAGCATGTAAATATTACGGATGCTGATATTAAAATAACCAAACACTGCCGTAAATACCTATTGTTCCGCAACAATGAACCACGGGCTAATAACTAAATAAGGACCTATTTGATGTAACAGTTGGTAGCTACGATGGATCAACGTGTGAACTGGTAGATATCCTCATACCCACATACCAAGCCAGGGAAAGAAAGACATGGTTCTATAGAGAGATGACGGCCTAATTATAAAAAGTGAACCAAATGGCCCCGAAATAGATAGATTTAGTAAAAAATAGTAAACTAAAAACAACTGGATTTAAAATAGAATTAAATGCAGGTATAAGAATAGAGTATTTCCTAGACGTCACCCTCAACCTAAACAAAGAAACCTATGAACCATATAGAAAGAATAATGACACCCCACATGCATATACACACCCTCCAACCATCCGCCTTCAATCATCAAGTAAATAGCCATATCCATCAGACGTAGATTATCGGAAAATTCATCAAACTTAAACATTTTTAACAAGAAAAAGCCATATAACAACGCTCTAAAAACAAGTTGATACACACAACAAATACAATAAACATCCCCACAATCAAAGCATAAACATAGGGAAAGAAACCTAATTTGGTTTAACCCACCATATATTAAAACCGTCAAAACAAACATCGGCAACACATTCCTCAACTTAACATAAAAGGACTTCCCTTCAAGAAAGCCCTTATCAAATATATTCAACAAAAACAACGTAAAAGTCAGCTACAAATGTACTAAAAGCATAAAGCAAATAATAAAAATCCACAGCAAAAAGTAACATCTTACAATAACGCAATCAAAAAAACCCAATGCAACTCCAAAGATAAAACCACTCGTCTGCAAACGAACATAGTATATAATATCAAGATCAATGCAAACAACACTACTATGTATTACATCGGCAGAAGGACAATTCAAGCAAAGAAAATACAACCACAACGTCTCATTCTCCAAAAGAAAATACTCAAACAGCACCATACAATCCACATACATATGGCAACTCAAAGACAGAAAGGAAATCATGAAAACCGCACCTGCCTACAACAGCATAACAAAAAGATGCATACTTTGCTTACACAAAAAAGTAGCAATAATCTCTCATACTCAACAAAAGGAATTACTGAACCTAAGACCTGAAATAATTTCAAAATGCAGACACGAAAATAAATACCTCATCTAACAGTTCATGTCAAACAACAGAAAGAAAAACAGCAAAACTCCACCATTAGCACAGATCGATATGGTCATCAACACCGCTACCTAAACTGCTATCACTCCAATGGACGCCAGAGGACACTTCAATTAAATTTTACAACGACTACATGTACTTTAGTTATCAATATTGCCGTCACCACCTTATGCGTCTTCTGAAAAATAACTTCTACTATTATTATCACTTCATATTCACCAAACATCAATATTGCTTTTTACCATTGTCTTTGTTGTTATTGTTATTATCTATTTATTACTATTATCACCATTGTCATTATTTAGTTATTACTACTTCAACTATTTTTTTTTATTTTTTATTATCCCTTCCATTACCATAATCAGTATTATCATTCTTTTATTACCACTTCCGTTATTATTTATTATTTACTACTACTATCTTTTACTTTTATCGCGAAAGACAATTTTTAACTCTGCAATCGTCATAGCTGCATGCTGGCTTTCCTTCCATAAAACTGACAACCTTATCAATAGCTTTTTCAGTTTCAGTCCAGGTTTCATCACAATCAGGTATCTCGTCTCTATCTTGTTGCAGATGTGTCTCGTTGTCAGCCTTTCCTCTTATTCTCATCATCTTTATCTTTCCCACCATCGTGTATTTTATAATTTTTTTCTGGCAATGTCATAATTTTTGTCACTATTACCATTGCTATTATCTTTTATTACCATTGTCATCGTATTTTATTATTATTGCCTTTGTCCTTATTTAGTTATTACCACATCAATTATTTTTAAAAAAATTTCTATAATTACCATCGCTATTATCACTTATTTATTACCACCTCCATCACTATCATTATTTATTTATCATTTACTAACGATATTATCTTAATCTATCATTATTTATTATTAGTTATTGTTTATTATTATCATAATTATTTTACCACCATTGATATCATTATTGTTCATTACTACTATTACCACTATAACTATTTATTACTACTACTGTTATTATTACCATTATTCATCATTCCAAATATTATATCCTCCCAACATCATTAGTATTGCTTTTTACATTAGTCATTACTCTCATTATTTTAATTATTATTTCATTCTTACAATTTTACGTCTGCTTCATTCATTACCATAACTGCCATTCTCATCAGTAACATTTTTTCACAATTATGCTTCACTTTCAGTTCAAGATTACAGCCAAATTTACAGCTATCATAACAAAACGAAAACAAATTAAAATGCCTATTATTTTCACCATTAATATAAGTGTAATAGTCTGTAATAAACAAGCAATCAACATTAAAAATAAAATCATCATATTCGCATAAAGATCTCACTTTAAACAATGCCATGATGTAAGCCAAGGCAGACAGACAAAAAATCATATGTACAAGTATAAATGCGTCTTTGTGTTTATGTACAAATCTTATTCCTTATGACAACATAGTCAACCAACCTAATAGATGACAAGAACACACCCCAACACCCCCCTTGTTGAAAAAAACAAAAACAAAAAAACTTGACTACACGCCGTCCCAACATCGAAATAAAATTATAATTGTATTGTGTATGTATGCGTGCTCGAATATTCAGATACGTCTGCGCCTAGTGCCACATTGTTTATATTAGGTTGGTGCAAAAATAATGACGTAATAATGGCGTTTTTGACGTTAAAAAATACGTCAAAAAACGACATTATTACGTCATTATTTTTGCACCAACCTAATATATGTACATGAATGTATTTGTGCAAACTATAATACCTACACCCACGTGTATGTCTCTATGCTTCTGAGTGTCATCTCACAGCGGATACAGAGGAGAACTTCCCCACCACCTATCAACACCAAATATAATCAAAGAAAAAAAATGACATAAAGAGTCTCAAATTTAAAAAAAAAATCAGTTTGTCTGAGAAACTGATATGCGTGAAACCGACGGTCACATACTCATATCCATTCAAATATATATATATATATATATATATATATATATATATTATGAAATGGACAAAGTCCGACAATTATTTTTAAGACAATTTTATTTTTATTTATTTATTTTTTTTATAAAAATAACGTATAAACATAAAATGTCTATATATATATATATATATATATATATATATATATATATATATATATATATATATTTTCCGCATTAAATGTTCACAGTGTGAGTCTGCATAATGCGGCACGAGATATTTAAGGAAAGCTACATGTTAATTAAATTCCTACCTCTAACACATCAACAAATATTTGGTAGCAGTCTTTGCTTATTTTTCTAAGACGTTGTGTTCTGTATATATAGATATATAGAATATTTTATGTTGATAGTTTAAAGGTTGTACATCGTTTATTATTGTTAAGGGGTCCACACCTTTTGATACAAGTGGACTCGCCCAGTGTGTACTTGTACTGCTGCCGGTTAATACCCGGAAGAGGAAGTGATACAGTGATACAGTGAGAGTGTGAGGTAACCGCTTTGTAGGAGTCACAGTTGCGAGCACGTAGACTCAGAAGGAAGTCCTACTTCGATACTGAATTTCCCAGACTGTATATATATTATTATTGCTACTAACCATGTTTCTGGATCTACTAACCATATTACCAATTGTATTATTACGTCAAAACATTTATTTGCTATATTTCATTCCTGCGTTTCTCATTCATTTTGAGACCGGATTTCATCGCAGAGTCCACAATTATCATCGCAAATATATCAATCATTATTTTACTAATAGCTTTCAAAAATTATTTCTAGGTTTCACTTATATTGATAACCATTTGCAGAGTTCGTTTTATTATCTTGTTTTAATGTATATAACTAAAATTCCGTTACAGGACTCGCGTGCCTCTTTGCGTGCCTCACCATATTATTAACTTACTTAGACCTCTGTGGGTGTTACATACTTTTACAGAAAATTGTTCGAACCTTGCTGGGTAACCTGAACAAGGTTTTATGAAAGCAAATCCGTAGTTTTATTACAATAAATGCCTTGTCCCTTTGGTCATGATTTTCTCCAGGGTTCATTAGCTTTGGTAAAAATAGTTTAGTGGCTTCCCGTTGCCTCCAAGACTTGCTTTTCACTACGGCTGGATGCTCACAGGATAGATTGAAAACAAGATGCGAATTGAAATAGTGAAAGATGCTTTGTTTTAACAGAGGACGGAAGGAGCGAAACTGAGAATACGAAGGCGAATTGGGATAGTGAAAGATGCCTTCTAAAAGCTAAGTAGAGTATTAAAAAACAGAAATACATTAGCAAAAAGGAAGTGAATATAACGAACCCAACTGAAACTCTGAGTCGTACTACCAGTGAGGGATAATATGTATATTTATTAATATATTTAATGGTTCTGTTATAATACATCGAGCATTGTTTTATTAACAACAGCACTCTAGGTGCGATATATATATATATATATATATATATATATATATATATATATATTTTAAAAAACTTTTTTCATAGGAGGCTTTTATATTAGTTTAAAATTTAAAAACAATTATTTATTGTCAGGATACTTGCATGCTAAGTAAAAGGTATTCTCTTTTATACACATTTCTGGCCTTTCGACATTTAGTCAATTCGACCCTACTTTCTTTCGACACATTGTCCATTCGGCACATTGTCTATTCGACACTTTGTTCGTTTGATATTTATTCTGTTCAACCTTTCGTCTATTGGACATGTTGTCCATTCAACACTTCGTCCTTTGACATTTTCTCATCCGACACACTGACTGTGCTCGTAAGCTAACATATAGTAATAATAATAATAATAATAATAATAAAGGTCCTGTTACAATTCCATGGGACTACATAATACACACAGACAGAACAATCAAAACCAACCGCCAAGACATTGTTATTAAAGACTACAAACAAAGAAAGTGCCTCCTTATTGATATGGCAGTCCCTGCAGACTGCAATGTATCTTTGAAGATATTCAAAAAGATATCAAAATACAAGGATCTTGAAATAGAAATCTCAAAAATGTGGCACATGTGAACATCAAAAATCCCTGTTGGAGTTGGCGCCCTAGGATTGGTTGGAAAAGTTTCCAGTAGACTAATTGAAGGGATTCCTGGAAGTCCATGCCTCAAAGAGATACAAAAAATTGTTCTGACAAGTACAGCCCATACTTTACGAAGTGCTTTATCCTTCTTTTTTCTTTCTTTTATTTTCTTTTTTTTTTTTTTTTTGTCAGTGGAAAGTGTCATGATGTCATTTCTAACCTTAGCTCCCTGGGCAGAAAGAAATGTATAAACGCCAGAAATCAAAGGAAATAATAATAATAATAATAATAATAATAATAATAATAATAATGTTGTGGGGTCATATACAGGCTTCAGGCGTGTACCTAAAATAATCTTTGGTGTAAAGGTCAAGAAAAAACTAAAATACTTTTAATACCTTTGGTATTAATTTTAATTACTTTATATGCCAGTCACCAAAGTGAAAGAAAAAAAAATGGAAAATCTGTTATCCTTTAATATTTTACTTGCTTTGAAAATCAGCATGCTTGTCTTTTAGTTTGAATTGAACCCTAACTATCTGTGCCGGTTGGTAATGTGTAACTATATATGACACCAGCAGTGGGTACAAATTGATTTTATTGTCGCTATCCTGAATGTCGATAATGTCGCCTCTGACTGTTGACTTCAGTGCTCATTTTTATATTAACATACGCTCTATATTAATCCTATATATATATATATATATATATATATATATATATATATATATATATATATGCTCATTTTTATATTAACATACGCTCTATATTAATCCTATATATATATATATATATATATATATATATATATAGGATTAATATAGAGCGTATGTTAATATAAAAATGAGCACTGAAGTCAACAGTCAGAGGCGACAGTCTGTTACATGCTTAAAGATCGCTGCTGTCGCCTCTGAGTGTTGACTTCAATGTCGACGTTTATATTTACATACGCTCTATCTCTCATATTGAGTACTTTATCCAATAAAGATATCACACTTTAAGACTATATTTCTTCATATATATATATATATATATATATATATATATATATATATATATATATTATGAAATGGACCAAATCCGACAATTATTTTAAGACACTTTTATGATTATACATTCTTTTTATAGATACAAATACTTAACTAAATCCTCTGTTTTATAATAAACAGTATTATAACATTTACCGGCCTGAATGTCCGAGAAATTTTCATAGAAAATATTCGTCCTCCGACAGTAAAAAAAAAATAGTTGAAAAAAAAAAAAAACGAGCTCCGTTGCTCGATCGGTTAAGGCATGTTAGGCTATATGACCTTTCCCTATAGGAGACTGGTTCGATTCCTGTTGGAGGACTGATATTTTGTATGAAAATGTCTCGGACATTCAGGCCGGTAAATGTTATAATACTGTTTATTATAAAACAGAACATTTATTTAAACATTTGTATCTATAAAAAGAATGTATAAACATAAAAATGTTTTCAAATATATATATATATATATATATATATATATATATATATGCGTGTGTGTGTAATTATGGTGTCATGTGTGTTTGTTAACAGTTTATATAATGGCGTTAAAATAACTGTATATCTACATGAAATAAGTTACTGGTTAAATGAATGTAAAAATCGTAAATTCTTTTTGTGTATCCTCATAGATGTCAACAGGATATGCTTGTAGCGCAATGGTTATCGGCGCGAAAAGTGAGTTTGATGCGTCAATTCCCAGTCAACATCGAACTGCTTAAACGACGAACGAACACAGTGTCGAAAAAACAGTTTCAAAGGACAAATTGTTGAACAAAGTAAAAACGAACATATTGTTATGATTTAAAAAATCTCGTCGTCATTTAAGCTATTCTAAACATTTTATTGCTTAGCTTTGGTATTATGTAATAAATAATGGCCTTAAAAGCGATTAAGCCTCCATAATCATCATTTAGCGGTCCGATTTGGCGAGAGTGGGGTCGTTTTCAGATTGTTGTTCAAAAAAGCAATTATAGATAAAGTTTTTTTTTTTTTTTTTTTTTTCATAGGAGGCTTTTATATTAGTTTAAAATTTAAAAACAATTATTTATTGTCAGGATACTTGCATGCTAAGTAAAAGGTATTCTCTTTTATACACATTTCTGGCCTTTCGACATTTAGTCAATTCGACCCTACTTCCTTTCGACACATTGTCCATTCGACACATTGTCTATTCGACACTTTGTTCGTTTGATATTTATTCTGTTCAACCTTTCGTTTATTGGACATGTTGTCCATTCAACACTTCGTCCTTTGACATTTTCTCATTCGACACACTGACTGTGCTCGTAAGCTAACATATAGTAGTAATAATAATAATAATAATAAAGGTCCTGTTACAATTCTATGGGACTACACAATACACACTGACAGAACAATCAAAACCAACCGCCAAGACATTGTTATTAAAGACTACAAACAAAGAAAGTGCCTCCTTATTGATATGGCAGTCCCTGCAGACTGCAATGTATCTTTGAAGATATTCAAAAAGCTGTCAAAATACAAGCACCTTGAAATAGAAATCTCAAAAATGTGGCATATGGGAACATCAACAATCCCTGTTGGAGTTGGCGCCCTAGGATTGGTTGGAAAAGTTTCCAGTAGACTCATTGAAAGGATTCCTGGAAGTCCATGCCTCAAAGAGATACAAAAAATTGTTCTGACAAGTACAGCCCATACTTTACGAAGTGCTTTATCCTTCTTTTTTCTTTCTTTTATTTTCTTTTTTTTTTTTTTTTTTGTCAGTGGAAAGTGTCATGATGTCATTTCTAACCTTAGCTCCCTGGGCAGAAAGAAATGTATAAACGCCAGAAATCAAAGGAAATAATAATAATAATAATAATAATTATAATAATAATAATAATAGGTATGGACTTCGGATTAGATAAATGTGCAAAAGTAACTTTTAAGAAAGGTAGAATTACAGAAACACCCTTAATAGATTTAGATTTTGTCACAAAGATTAGGGAACTGGAGCATGGTGAAGCTTATAAGTACCTAGGAATTAGCAGAAGGGATGGCATACAACACCCACAAATGAAGGAAAAATAAGAAAAGAGTACTACAGGCGTGTACGTCTGGTACTAAATACTGAGCTAAACTCAAAAACAGGATATCAGCCATAAACACATTGGCTGTCCCTGTGATGCAATACAGCTTTAATGTCCTTAACTGGACCGCAGCTGAAATTAAGCGAATGGATGCCAAAACGAGAAAGCTTCTCACTTGCTATCGCATGCATTATCCCAAAGCTGATGTCGATCGTCTGTATGTGCCCAGATCTGAAGGAGGCAGAGGATTAGTTCAACTAGAATTGTCCTACAAAACTACAACAATTGGCCTCCAAAG
Organism: Acanthosepion pharaonis; assembly: GCA_903632075.3. Classification (NCBI taxonomy): domain Eukaryota; kingdom Metazoa; phylum Mollusca; class Cephalopoda; order Sepiida; family Sepiidae; genus Acanthosepion; species Acanthosepion pharaonis. Next base: position 1,654,205 of record CAHIKZ030000768.1, read on the forward strand.
ATATTTGGAAACTACAGAAGACTGGATGATGGTATGCGTCAAGGAACGTGAAAGTAGTAAGCGTCTTTACTCCGTAGTGAAAGAAGCCAACAAATTCAAAATGGAGTTTCAAATGGGCGTAGAGATGCAACTACAGCCCAATACACCGGCTGAAACTGCAAAATACCTAAAAAAGACAGCAAAGACGAATGCAACCGACCAGCTACAGAAGCGATGGCAAGATAAACCGCTTCATGGCCAATACTCTGCCCGTACCAAACAAGCTGACGTAGACAAAAACCCGTACCCATCAGTGGCTACGTAGTGCAGGGTTGAAAGCGGAAACTGAAGGTTTTATCCTTTCTGCGCAGGACCAATGCTTGCTAACTAGGAATTATCAAGCACATATACTAAAATATTGTGTCAGCCCAAAATGCAGATTCTGTGATAAATATCCAGAAACGATTGATCATCTTGTATCAGGTTGCACGGTATTGGCACCCACTGAATATAAAACCCGACATGACAGAGTGGGCCAATATCTGCACTGGAAAATCTGCAACTTCTACGGGAAGGAAACTGAAAGAAACTGGTATGAACACCACCCAGACCCGGTTACGGAGATAGGACCTGTTATAATTCTATGGGACTACACAATACACACTCACAGAACAATCAAGACCAACCGGCCAGATATTGTTATTAAAGACCACAAACAAAAACGGTGCCTCCTTATTTATATGGCAGTCCCTGCTGACTGCAATGTATCTTTGAAGATATTCAAAAAGTTGTCAAAGTACAAGGACCTTGAAATAGAAATCTCGAAAATGTAGCATATGGGAACATCAACAATCCCTGTTGTAGTTGGAGCCCTAGGACTGGTTGGAAAAGATTGCAGTAGACTAATTGAAGGGATTCCTGGAAGTCCATCCCTCAAGGAGATACAAAAAATTGTTCTGACAAGTACAGCCCACACCTTACGAAGGGCTTTATCTATGTAATTTAGTTCTTTTTTTTTTTTTTTTTTTGTCAGTGGAAAGTGTCATGACGCCATTTCTATGTGTAAACGCCAGAAATCAAAGAAAATAATAAAAAATAATAATAATAATGTTGTGGGGTCATATACAGGCTTCAGGCGTGTACCTAAAATAATCTTTGGTGTAAAGGTCAAGAAAAAACTAAAATATTTTAATACCTTTGGTATTAATTTCAATTACTTTATATGCCAGTCACCAAAGTGAAAGAAAAAAAAAGGAAAATCTGTTATCCTTTAATATTTTACTTGCTTTGAAAATCAGCATGCTTGTCTTTTAGTTTGAATTGAACCCTAACTATCTGTGCCGGTTGGTAATGTGTAACTATATATGACACCAGCAGTGGGTACAAATTGATTTTATTGTCGCTATCCTGAATGTCGATAATCCTATTCGTTGTGAATGTAAATAGCAATGAAAGTGATCTGACTGACTGACTGACTGACTGACTGGCAAATAAATTCTGGTTAAATCAAACGCGGTTCGCAGACAGTGAGGTGAAATGTCTGGCAATCAGTAGTCTGTAAAAGTGGTTGGCATGAATTGTGCGTCTTTTCACGACAATTCTCTTCGGATTGAAAGTGCTAATCACCTCTGATGTTTCCCACAAACATTTCTGTAGATTCCAACAAATCTGTTAATTAGAAAAAATACCGTAAAAATTCAGCCAAAAAACACGGAAAATGACTATAAACGTCGTACGATGACGTTTCGAAAATATCTCAGCCTGACCAAGAACAGAGATAACTGTTCAAATAATCATTTCACCCCAAGTAATGTAATAAAGCCGCTAAGGCACAGTATGCTACTGAGAGCGAATGATGCTTCGAAAACAACCCTGAGGTGAAAGAACAATAAAAAAAGCAGTTTTTGTTATCCAGTTCTCTCAATGGGTCCTCTGCCAATTGACCGAATTTATTTCGGGGTCTGCACCGCCATCTTCCGTCCTGGGTATGACGATAAACATCCGCATTCTGGGTAAGACGATAAACTATGTCCAGAGAACTATGCGAATAAAAATTATTGTTACATCGAGCAATCTCAACAATAAAATCAGGGGACCTAACTGCTAATCAAGCGCATTCAAAAATAGTTATTTATTGTCAATTGATCGTATTTTGGCACGCACCATTTCTAAGAATCTGTATTCATATATATTCTCCTTGAAATTAAAATACTCATTCTGGGAAGTAGATCGCTCCGAGAATTTTTTTAGTGCCTCCTCAATGATATTAGCAGATTTCTGGCATCGGATGACTGCTGTGATTTCACGCGTCAGTAGATTAGGTCGTGTGTGACGCAGCCACACTCTTGACCCAGGGCAGTACTACCTCCTCAAGACACTTGATATGGGCCTCCATGTTGAGTCTGTGACCCCCAGCAACAAATTCGGGGGTTCTTTTCTTATCAGAACTATCAGAGTGCTACCATTGTTTTGTAATCACAATTAGACTCATCCAACTCTTCCCGAATCCTCTGCATTGTCTTCAGATTAACATAAAATCACTCTGAAATATTCGTATTGGAGCTTCCGGCGCGAATGCCAAGAAGTACAGCATGTCGTTTCGAAATTTCTGACGGAGTGAATTGCGTCATCGTGATCTTTTTCTCATAGACGGTGCCAAACTGACCCTACTATATTGGGCAATTGACAAAATAAAAAAAAAAATCCCAACGCGCATGCGTGATACTAAAAATATAATATGGCGGCAATTTACCCATCGCACCTTGTATATATGTTTTGCCTACCTTCTGTGAAGGGATTATCGGAAAAATACAAAAGATCTGTGTTCCATATGACATCAGGATGGTCTTCAAAAGTGATTCAACGCTTCACACCTCTTCCGAGTAAGATCTCCATAAAGAAGAAGAAAACTAAGGACTGTGTCTACGACATCACATGCAGCTGTGGTAAGAAGTATAAAGGAGAAACAGGCCGACCCCCTTAAGATGAGGCTCCAAGAACATCGTAAACCGTAACATGAGGGAAATAAAAAAAAATCAGGCGTAACTTGCAACATATGTGGGATGAGGTTGAAATAATAGACAGAGAACATGACTTTTGAAATTATAGACTGAGAACATCACTGGAAAATGAGGAAACTTAAGAAATCATCACATATACTAGGCTACAAAATCTCCAGAGCCGACCAAGCATAGAAATGAATACAATATGTGAACCAGTAATAAACAGTGCCAAAGAAAATCAATAACAACAAAAAAAGATGCAATATTAGCTTTGATAAAAATGATTACTGTGATTTTAAGTTCATTAGTCGCAAATACAATCATACACTGATGTCCTCAAGGACACATGGCCCAGTAGATAAAAGCGTTTGTTGAATCTAGTGACTTGTCTTGAGTTCAATACCTGGCTACTGCTATATACTCTCGACTGTCCCGTCGAATTCGACGTATGAGGGTCAACCAGATCAGTTCCCAATAAACCGATAGCCCGACAACAGCACATGAGATTTGATTATAGTGGTGAAGGTTTCGTGCAGGACCATCCACACTTTTTGAAGAGCCCGAATACAGAGACCTGGTGCACTAAGTGCCACAAGGTCCCCAAACGACCCTCCGCATGTTTCAAATTCAGAGTTGTCCTTCTCCTAGACCAGTTGCCATCCAAGGCTATAGAACCCAGTCTGTCCTGCTATTTACCCATAGCTGGAGGGAGAAGAAGAGGATTCATACCTTTCCCAAGGGTATTAGCACGTAAGTGAATGTAATGGATTCGATTGGAATTCGATCTCGGCTCTCCGATTTCTCAAACCAAGCCGCTATCTACGGCACGATGGAGTATATATATATATATATATATATATATATATATATATATATTGAGTTAAAGGGATTTGAGTTTAAGGAAGATAACTGAGATAACATGACATGTGGAACTAGAACATTTTACACCGGTGAGTAAAATAAAAGGATTCAGTTCGAAATTACAATCACCTGAGGAAAGCCGGATCGCACAACGGTCGAAACGTCGTGAATATGGCAAAAAAGATGAGGACATCAGTGTGAATAATGTAAACAGTGTAAACAGAAATAACTCTATTCTATTTCTCAGGAAGTTATGGAACTCACTGAGGAAGACAAGTCAGCTGACGAGTCCTTGTTTTCCTGAATAGACGATCGTGTCAGAAATGTCACACACACACACACACACACACACACATACATACATACATACACATACACACATTCACACACACATACACACACACACAAAAAAAAGCTATAAATACATGCGTATGAATGTAATGTCACAAAAACAAATTATAAATGTGTGTGAAGGTCTGCTGAAAATTTCTCAAACTGCTCTATGGTAACAGCTACTGATTAATGATTTTCTGTATCCCCTCATACGTATAAATATATCTGTATACTGTCTTCCCCATCTTGTTAGCATAAGAATAACAATGGTGACACTCTACGTTCCACGTGATGTTCATTGATGGAATTATCAACAAATATTCCACTGAATAGTCTAGATTTCACCGATAAAATATATAAATTACTTACACGAATCAATCAATTTTAAACGATATTTTCTACTGTACGAATAATTTTGTCTTTACCTATTTTGCATAATTCGGCTGTCAAATTTGTTGTATTTAATCTATTGTACTGAAAATTGAGTTTTATATTCCTTTCTTTTGGTGCTTACTAAGACATACAAAAGCTGGCATCATACGAACATTCGATTTGGGCACCTCGACGTGGTGTAATGGTTAGAAAGCTTGTCTTTCTAGATCACTTACGACTGAGTAGTGAGTTTGATCATCACTGGGTGCCCCATACTTTCGGCCTTGTGCCACATCTAAGCTGAGCTTAGAAAATCATTTGGGCACCCCGAGGCAGTATAGCAGTTAGCAAGCTTGTCTCGCTAGAAAAGTCACGACTGAGTAGTGAGTTCGAACCTCACTGGGTGCCCCCTACTTTAGGCCTTGTGCCACATCCAAGCTACGTTTGGAAAATCACTACGAACATTCGATTCTGCGAAATGAATAAAAATATTCAAAATTCATGGGGAACGAATCATTTCGTTGTTGACTGTATATAAGTAACTGTGTTTTAAATTAGGGAATTTTAACAGATCGATCAGTCGGGGTTTTTTCCTGTCTCTCAGAACATTTTTCTCCCGAAATAACTCCAAACGAAAATAAATGATATAATTTTTTTTTATTTTAACTATTAATTTCCAGCCTCCACTTTATATGTGTCATGTCCCGTCAGGACGTTGGCGATCATGGTTATCCATAAATTGCTACCTTTTGCAGCTTTTAGTAAGCTTTGTTTTTCATTATCTAGGCCAATCTCTGTTTATTCATTTATTACACAAGCTCATAAGAAAGATTACTCGCTACTTTTGTCTACTTCTCTTGCCTTCAATACTTACTGTGAGTACCAGATTCTCCAGGCCTTCTTTCCTTGTTATATCACTAGAAATTTCAACTGTCTCTTCTAAGTAGATGCGACATTTTTGCTTTCATCTTCATTAAAAGATTCTCTGTCCATGGAATTCTCAGCAACCTTTTTAGAACGACATTTCTGTTGAGTCAAGTCTCTTCTACATCTGTGAGCAGATTGTTCAACACTCACTGACATAGAGGAGAACTGATATTACATAAGAGTTTAGATATGTATCTGTGTATATGTGTATATATGTTTATATATGTGTATGTTTAAGTCTCCGTTTTTTATATATATGCTTGTATTTGTATATGTATTTGTATATATATGTATGTTTAAGATTATATATGCATATATATACGTACATATATTTATGTATGTGTGTATATATATATGTATGTATGTGTATGTATGTATGTGTATGTATGTATGTGTATGTGTGTGTACATATATTTATATTTGGTTAAATTACTTTTTTAAGTAGCTGTGTAGGTTGATATATTTATGCTTGCTTCTGTATGTGTATATATGAATATGCGTATGCGTATGTGTATGTGTGTATATGTGTAGATAAAATATATGTGTATGTGTGTATGCGTGTATATGTATATATGTGTGTATATCTTTGTCTATAAGTTGGCTTTTCTGTACGTCTATTTGTAGTGATGAATGTGTGTACACTGTACACATATATGTGTAGGTAGTTCTTATTTTCTAATATATAATAAGGCGTATATGAGTGTCTGGAATTTTCGGTTTTTTTTATATATTAGATGGCGTTATTTTTATACGTATATATCTATTTTAATGTCCTTTCTTTACCTATTGTTCGTTTCTCTGTTCTATTAGACCATTTTTATCTATGTATATTTGCCCGTATAAGTTATATTTTAATATGTGGTTTGAATTCGTTTAATAACACCTTCAACCTTGAATAATTCTTGAGTGTTATATCAGAGTGTCTATATCAATGTATGTGGGTATAAGTACGTGTCTTTTTCGATGTTTGTGTATAGAGACTTGTATGCATATTTCATTGTGTAAGTATGTGGTTTATTTTTTTTTTTGTAGAAGGTCGTGCAAATATTTCCTTTCTCGTCACTTTTTTTTGTGTGTATATATCTAAATATGTCTGCGTGCTTATGTATTATAATCTGATTGTGTTTGTATTGTCTTTCGTAAGATGTCATACTCCCATGTCTACACTTGTATCCATGTTGTCATTAAGTTAAGGGCAGTCGATCTTAACGTTTATTCCAACGTAATTTCAATAGAAACAAAATGAATAGAATAACATATGTATTTTTTCTTTTTGCCTCAATAATTTAAAAAAATTTAAACTTAATATAGATTAAATTTACATTTTTGAAATAGGTAGTTTTTAATTTTAATTTCAAATTTTATCGTGCAATTTAATACTTATTAGTTAGAATAAATTCTGTTTTAGTATAAACCCAACTTTAAAGCCTTTAATAGTTATTATAAACTTACCTCGTTGTCAAGCTTTTTGAATTCTCGTATACTTGTATTTTGATTGGTCATTTCAGCTCATGTGACAGCGTTTCTCCTTACGAGGGGTGGTTAATTAATTTGAACTTTTTAAAACTTTTATTCTACAATCTACATTCAACATCATCACTTGATAAGACACCAGAGGTGTTGAAACTAATTGGGTATTTTTGAATTTAGTGAATTTATATATATATATATATATATATATATATATATATATATATATATATAATGAAAGTCCGATAATTATTTTAACACATTTTATGTTTATACATTCTTTTTATAGATACAAATATTTAAGTAAATGCTCTGTTTATAATAAACAGTATTAATAACATTTACCGGCCTGAATCATGTATGATTGAAGTTTAAAAGCAGTAAATTCGACCTTGTTAACCGAACGCTCTTCTGTGGCCAAATCGCTTAAAAGGCACGTCAGGCTATATGACGGTTCTGTATAGGGTACAGGTTCGAATCCTGTCGGAGAACAAATATTTTCTACGAAAATTTCTTTGACATTCAGGCCGGTAAATGTTGTTTAATACTGTTTATTATAAACAGAGCATTTACTTAAATATCTGTATCTATAAAGGGAATGTAGAAACATAAAATGTCTTTATATATAATGTATGTATTTGTTTTACCATGGAAAAAAAATGTTATCTATCTTGGATGTAAAAGTTCGTGAGTTTGAACCTGTGTTTTTCTCATCTCATTTTTTCCACCTTTAAGTTAAGCGCAATACCAGATTATCATCTAGATGTAGCAGTAAGTTCTATACTAACAGTTTCTTTTCTCGTACTTCTCGCTTGTGGAACTCCCCTTCAGCTGCATGCTTTAATCTGAAAAAGTATGAATGCAATGTCAATCGCTATCTGCAGCCCTCCTGATTACTTCTTTCTTTTCCCGCTCATTAGCAATGTTTCTGTTTTTAATTCTTCCGCACCCAGAAACTTCTTGTATCTTAGTGGCTTTACTTCCTTGGTTGAGGTGAAAATATCAGACTGTTTCGACACTTGGTTGTTTGTTCCGCTTTTCGAAGGCTTAGTAAGTATATTTGTAAATACCTATATAGTCCCTTCGGTTTAAATTAATCAATAACAAGGAAATCATACCGATCATTATTACTGCAGTGCAAAAGAATGCTTAGAGAAAACCTCATATTTATGACCTTGTGCCAGACTAACCTAGTAGAGTATGTATAAACGGACTTGGCCCATTCAAAGAGTTACTAATCATTGTTTTGAGGCGACGCAAAAATACAAGTGGTTCCGGTGGTTCCTAGCCGTAAAATCTTGTAGTGATATTGATGCAGGAGATGCAAAAATGGAGTCAGTCAGCCGGCTTTGAGAATTTCATCGTGGTCCCCGGCTGTCTAAGACATTGATCAGAATATAATGGACAGCGTTACGAGTTGCGACACGAGTTACGCCTGGAGTTGGATGGGGTGGCTGTTGTGATTTCGCGCGTCAGTAGATTAGATCATGTGTGGCGCCTCTTGAGGACAACATTGGTTAATTGAATGAATTCGATCCCAAACTCCCATAGGTAAGCATAAGAGCAATAAAAGAAATGCAAGTAACACACACGCATATATATGTATGTGTTTAAATCCTTATATATATATATATATATTAAAAAGAAGAGGGGTGCCGCAAACGTTTTTGGTTGTAATGTGGATTTATTGAGAAAAAATATTATACTTTTGTTTTACATAATTTCACGACACGTGTTTCTGGTCTGGTCTCGCAAACCGTCTTCAGGTGAAAGTGGAGATTTTTACATATTATTAAAATAATTAATTTTTCTTCATGTTCAATGTGGAATATTCTCGATATGAGACATTCTGTTTGTGTGTTGGCAATCCGAATTTTCTTTCTAGAATGAACACGTGTCGTGAAATTATGTAAAACAAAGTATAATATTTTTTTCTCAATAAATCCACATTACAACTAAAAAAAAAAAAAAACGTTTGCGGCACCCTCTTCTTTTTAATATACATACTTTTCTCTCGTTGGAACCACTACAACATATATATTTTATATATATATATATATATATATATATATATTTATTCGTAATATTGGTAAATAAAACTATATATAGTGGGCTAAATGGAAGGAATAGCTAGGATCTCTAACCTTGATTAGCAGCCAATCTAAGACAACGGGGAACCACATTACTCTCTTTCTTAGGAAGAAAGATTTTAGATAATATTGACAAGGAAGCTGTAGAGAGCCATGATTGCTTAGGTTATTTATTACGAAAATGGGAAAACATGGATAAATGTGCCACCTCCCAATAAAACGAGGAGTCAAAAGAATGGTCTTTCCAATGACAACGCTTTTTTAACTACCTTTTAAAAATCGATGATTAAGATTTTAATAAAACTTAAACATTTCAAAGTTATATTTATACATTTGCCCTTGAGAAATAACAAGAAAAAGAATAAACACTATTTATTATATTATATATTGAAATATTTGGAAAAAACATCGCCTACTTGCCAATCGATTCAAATTTTTGTCTCTATCTTTGAGATGAAGTATTATGATTACTTGCATTATTTACATTATTCGGACTGTTATCCTGTTATTCCATATTCATCTTCACGCTCCGGCCTTTAAGTCTATTTCTCTCTATATATCTGTCTATATCTCTGAGATGAGGTAGTATGATTCATTATTCGGACTATTATCCTCATCTTCATTGCCATATTCACAACGTTTCGGTCGTTGTACGCTCCGGCCTTTAAGTCTATCTCTCTATATATCTGTCTACATCTCTGAGATGAGGTATTATGATTACTTGCATTATCTACATTATTCGGACTGTTATCCTCATCTTCATTGCCATATTCACAACGTTTCGGCCGTTGTACGCTCCGGCCTTTAAGTCTATGTCTCTCTATATATCTGTCTACATCTCTGAGATGAGGTATTATGATTACTTGCATTATCTACATTATTCGGACTGTTATCCTCATCTTCATTGCCATATTCACAACGTTTCGGTCGCTGTACGCTCCGGCCTTTAAGTCTATTTCTCTCTATATATCTGTCTACATCTCTGAGGTGAGGTATTATGATTACTTGCATTATCTACATTATTCGGACTGTCATCCTCATCTTCATTGCCATATTCACAACGTTTCGGCCGTTGTACGCTCCGGCCTTTAATCTATGTCTCTCTATATATCTGTCTATATCTCTGAGATGAGGTATTATGATTACTTGCATTATTTACATTATTCGGACTGTTATCCTCATCTTCATTGCCATATTCACAACGTTTCGGCCGTTGTACACTCCGGCCTTTAAGTCTATGTCTCTCTATATATCTGTCTATATCTCTGAGATGAGGTATTATGATTACTTGCATTATTTACATTTTTTGGACTGCTATCCTCATCTTGCCATATTTACAACATCCCAATCACCTGACGAAGCCCGTAGCATACAACGGTCGAACCATTGTGAATATAGCAATTAAGATATTTCAGATTTTATAAAATCTTAAATAAGGAGTTCACATATTTTAATAATTTAGTAAAAGTTCATAAATGTATGAATTCTTTATAAATTGGTAATTGATAATTATTGCATTGTATTGAATTTCAATTTTATTAGTTTTAAGTATGTCGTAAACATAAATATTATTGTTAAATAAAGAATCTAGTAAAGAAATCGTGCTTAATATTTTGTTGTAAATTCTCTAGAACTAAAAAAGCTAATTACCTTCACGTATAAATGATAATAACTCAACTTGAGTTACTTCCCTTTTCCCTGAAGATGAGCACATCACTTCCGAGTTGATCATGGCGACAAGCTGACGCGCAGGTGAAATTCATTGTTTTTGGATCCTTTTAATATATCAATACAGTGTAAACGTGGACCTTCATACCTGAAAATAAGATAGAGCATAAATGGACGGTTTTTCCCACGACACTGCTTTTTTTTAACTACCCTTACTCCTCAGCTATTTTTTTTTTTTTTTAGCATTCTAATAAAGCCTAAACATATGAAAGTGAACTTATATGTTAGGGGAAGCTAATTTCCTTCACCTATAAAGGATGATAACTCAAAAGACAATTGAGTTACTTCCCTTGTCTGTGAAGATGAGCACACCACTTCCGAGTTGAACATGGCGACAAGCTGACATGCAGGTGGAATTTATTATTTCAATCCATGCAATCCTTGGTGTTCTCAGTGAATGAATAAAGATTGTTTATTTATGTGTTAAAGTACATTTGTCTTATTTTCATTCATTTTTGTTCTTCCCGACAGTCTCAGATATAACATCATACATTTTCTTTGTTCTTTAGAATTCACAACAAAAATAATAAACATTCTTCATTAAACTATTTATTTATAATATTTACTGGAATGGTTGGCAAAACAACAGCTAATTGTTAATTGATTTGTTAATTTAAAAATGGTAAATAAAGGATTTCCTTATAATTGGTTCACATATTTTAATAACTTAGTAAATGTTTATAAATTTAGGAATAAAAATTGTTTTCACATTTATTTCTTTATAGATTGGTAAATGATAAATATTGCAATCGTCTTAATGCAATTCTATTAGTTTTTATTTTGCTGTAAATATAAAATTATTCTTGTAAATAAACCCTCTAATAATGTTTAAATTTTATTGTAAATTCTCAAGAACAAAAAAATAAATAAATATGAATTCAATTTCATCATATGTTTAGGTTTTATTTAAATTTTAATCATCGCTTTTTTGCCCAAGAATGAAAGTTGTTAAGAAGCGGTGTCATAGGGAAAACAGTCCCTTTGGCACAATGTCTTATTGTTTCACTCTGTCTTTTCTACAAGTATTTTCATGACAACTGCTCTGACGAGCTATTTTCACTGGTACCGCAAGTGCATGAATTTAAGCGTGCTACTAGGTTGCTATCGTGGTGCCATCATTTCACTGTCGAAAAGGTTAAATATAGTCGTCTCTTTTATTCCAAAAGCAGATTGTGTGTTTGTCTGTTCGTTTATATATGGGATGGTATTTCCTACATTTTTCAACTGATTTCAACAAAACTTCACAGGACTACGTAAAATTTTCGCGCTGTGGTTGTGACAGCACCAAAAATTGGAAAAACACAATTGTTTTTGCACAAAATCAATTTGAAAGCACGAGTAAGTGTATCGCACCCGTCCGGAAGTTACTGCCGGCTACTGAAACGTCTGAAAGCGTCACGGCGGAAAACAGAACGAATGCCGTTAACTTCCGGTGACTCAGCGTTTTTTTTTGTTTTTTTTCAGAGAACGATACACAAAAAGTAAACAAATGAAACCTAAACATACACAAGTCGTCCTAACTAAAAATAATAAACGGAAACTACTTTAAATACACATGGTGTCCAAATGAAATAGAAATAAATAGACATTTATTTTGCATCAAACACTGAAAAATATATATTAGGTTTGTAACTATGTAAGTTTATGTAGGTGTGTAGTGTATCTATCTATCTATCTTATATATATATATATATATATATATATATATATATATATATATATATATATTATTCCATCTGTGCCATACATACATATATATGATTATAGATGTATTTAATCATTTATATATGTCATGGATATGCTTACATTATAGTTAATTTTTATTACTTTTATTACTATTATTTAAGTAGTCCAAAAAATTCGGTATACCTGACTTTTAAATGTATTTTTCATAAATAAAAAAAACATTTTGAAGCTTTCCCCCAGCTTCAATTGAAAGCTAAAGGATTAAATTTTTCCTAAACACCCCTCTTTACACTTGCTCTCATTCTCTGTAACCCCTTGCGTACTAGTGGCACTCCTGCCTTGATACGCTTAAATATATATATATATATATATATATATATATATATATATATATATATATATATATATATATATATATATAGATCCGACAGTATGAAAGAAAAATATATGAAAAAACAAAAAAAAATCCTTATATACGATTATGCTGTTTTAATGTTAATATGTCAAGGTCTGACGTTTCGGTCTAATAAACCATCTTCAGGACATATTCATAAATATAACATTATCAATACAACATGACAAATTGACATACTAACATTAAAACAGCATAATCGTATATAAGGATTTTGTTTTGTTTTTTTTCCGTATATATTTTTCTTCATATATATATATATATATATATATATATATATATATACACATACATGTACACACACACACACACACACACATATATATATATATATATATACACACACACACATAGACACACTCGCACACACACACATATATACACACAAGCGCACACACATATATATACACACATACACACACGCATACACACATATATATACAGATACACACATGCATACACAGACATATATATATATATACACACACACACACACACACACATATATATATATATGCCCAGACACACATACACACACGCACACACAAACACACACACATTATATGTATTGTAATCTTTAAATATGATGCATAACTATAAACATGTTCACTTCTCTGTACAGCTGGATGTTTACAGTGAAGTTCTGTCCAGTGTAACAAGTACCTGCTCAAAGAGTATTGGCAAACATACAATTCTACGAGCAGTATACATATATAAATTATAAGTTTCAAAGTGTCAGATGGACTAATTGATTTGGTTCGAACGCATATGTATACCTAACTAGTTATGAGTTCAATTTTTGACTTCTTTCCCATGCGAACCAGTTTACGCTTGACATCATTTCTTTCTTATTTAGCTATAGGGAGAAACCTATAATCAGAATTAATACCTTTTTTGTTTAATATATATATATATATATATATATATATATATATATATATATATATATTTGGTTGGATAGATGTGAGTTTGTGACCCTGTGTTTCACGCTTTAGCGATCGTCAGACAAACTGATTAATGTTTTAAAAAATGTGGGTTTATGCAGATTGCGTGTATTGGTGTTATTGTGGAAGTGGTGGGGAAATTTCCTCGTTTTATCATTCATCGTACTAACGCAAACATCGATATATGCAGACACATTTGCACACTTGGTCGTCCGTCGGGACTCATACATATATAAACATCTATCCAACCAAATATGTTAGCTCTATCTCTGATATTGAGCGTTTTCTAATAAGTACCGCGCATATAATATATAAATAATTATACATACTTATATTTATTTATATTTATATACACTTTTCACACACACACACACACACACACACATATATATATATATATATATATATATATATATATATATATATATATATATATGAACCGATAATTAACGAGTGATTTTATGGTTGGCATTAAGGATTTAAAAGTCTGTGTTAGAAAAAGCAAGTAGCATAAAGTGGATTATGACAAGTAGCGAATTATCCACATTCCGTGCTTATCCCGTCGGTTAGAAGTAAATTCTAATCAAATGCCTTCTTCCCACGAACCACTGACCTGGGAAACCGACTCCCAGCTGGATGTCTCCCCGATTACTACAATCTTAACCTGTACAAGGCTAGGTTTAACCGTTATTTCACACTCCTATACACAAAATGGCTTCTTAATGAACTCTGTACATCGAGTAGCCCCCGGATCTTGTAAAAGGTGAACTTACTTTTTTAAAAAAAAGGTGAGTATTATCTATCTATAAACAAGGTATTGGATGTGCAGGTGGTGTCAAGGCTAAGAGGCTCAAAAACGAGAATATTGGAGAAGTTCTAATTTTAGTCAATTTCGTTGCACTCAATTTTGCACAAATCCATAGTGAAATGTATGAATACATCACTTCTCCCCCAGTTACGATTCAAATAGCAATGGAGACTGTAATCTGTAGCTGTGTTTAGCAACCAGTCTATGGGGAAAATAACGCTGAATTCATAACCGTATGTATTCTTGACGCACATACTGCATTGAATGTATTGTAGATTCCACATTATCTGAATGATCTAAACTGCGGTCGATATTACACACACACACACACACACACACACACACACATATATATATATATATATATATATATATATATATATATATATATATTACATAGAACAGAATTAATATAAGTCATTCGTATAGCTATTTCAGCCCACAAGGTTTACACGGCTATTCGAATGAGTTTATCTTTCATTAAATATTTTATGTAATTTATAAGCTCTGTTATAATAAATACATTGAGCTCCTTGTCGATCATTTTAGTATATTATATTATTAGGATTCACTTTGATTATATACCAATTTTCCTATATATATATATATATATATATATATATATATATATATATATATATATATATATATATATATATATATATATATATATATATATATATATATATATATATATATATATATACATTATACATATAATATTACACATATATATACTTATATTACATGTATGTAATATATATTATACGTATATATATATACTGTATCAAATATGTATAGCAATCGTAGAACTTCGCTAAGAACAATAAAATACATTTTTCTCCTAGTTTAATTTCTGAATAATTTTTGTAATAATATTGACCTTAATGCTCACTTAAATTTAGAATTTGACATTTGTAATTTTAAATTTAACTATGAAATTAAAATTTTATTTGTTATATTGATTTCTAATTTAAACTTTTCTTAACTTTAATACACTAATAAATTGTACTTAGTGTATGTTGTCACGTTATTTTGAATCACGATATACTTGTATTCTGATTGGTCATCATACGTTACGTAACAATATTTCCCCTACTGAGAGGGGTTGGTTGGTTTTTGGAAATCTTAAAACCGTTTATTTTTCAATCAACACCATCGCTTGCTAAGACATTAGTAGTGCTGATACAAAATTCAATTTTCGTAGTGATGTTATAACATGCGTAAGTTATAATTTTGAATAAATATGATATATATATATATATATATATATTGATTATACGTTATTTTTGTAGATATTAAATTAGTAAATCCTCTGTATATAATAAACAGTATTAACAACATTTACCGGCCTGAATGTCCAAGAAATCTCAACGAAAATATGTGTCCTCTGACAGGAATCGAACCTGTATGTTACAAAGAAAATACAGATGTTTTCTATGAAATTTCTCTGACATTCAGGCGGGGTAATGTTGTTAATACAGTTTATTATAAACAGAATATTTCTTTTAATTTTATTTTTAAAATAATTGCCTGACTTATGACATCATATATATATATATATATATATATATATATATATATATATATATATATATATGTATGTATGTATGTATGTATGTATGTATATTAGTTTGTAATCCTGGGTTTCACGCTAAAAAGCAGAAACCCTGAGTTATTAAAATATATCCATACATATATATATATATATGTATGTATGTGTATGTGTGTGTATGTGTGTGTGTGTGTGTGTGTGTGTGTGTGTGTGTGTGTGTGTGTGTGTGTGTGTGTGTGTATTCACTTGGATGGCCATGTTATTTCTATATGTTGTCTCTATCACAGATACTGAACACTTTCCACTAAGTACCGCGCATATAACATACACACACACACACACACATATATATATATATATATATATATATATATAAATCTACTATATACATATATATATATATATGATCTATCTACTAATATATATATATATATATATATATATATATATATATATATATATATATATATATATATATATATATAATAGATTTCATCTGCAAGCCAAACAGTATAGCCACTAATACACAAGTTTTTACTGTGTGTTGAAGTATTAGGAACAGAAACATAGCTAATGATCGGGGGAATAGTAGATAGCGATTGGCATTCCATTTCAATTTTTGCAGATTAACGTTTGCTGGAAAACATAGAGCTGGAAGGGAGTTCCACAAGCGAGAAGTGAGAGAAAAGAAACTCTTAGCATACAATTTACGGCAGCACCTAGCTAGATGAACTGTACATTGATGAGATCTTGACGCCAACCTAATATTTCACTAAAATTCCAAAAGTCTGGGTATCATAACAAAATAAGCTTGTTGAGGTACCACAGCAAAGAACTCATGCCAACAGTTACAATGACTTAAATGCAATCAAACTAGCCTTGTGTAATGAGTAAAAGATTTTGAGAAGTTTACTGATTGCAACGAAAGATACATGTCGAAGGCCGGAGAGTAAAACGGTCGAAACTTTGTGACAGCACATTTGTGTCATACTGGTATTGATACGAAAGCATAGAGTAATGACAATTCTTCATCTAAAATAATACGGCATAAACTATCAGGCGTTTTATACTGGGGGTTTTACAATTTTTGAAACAAAACGATCGGGCATAAATCAAGGACTACAAATGATAAAGTAATGAAAATTATATTTATTGAACGGTAAAAGATTAACATTTTAGGATCTGCAACAATTTAATTTCAAACATAAACCGAAAATATCAAGAGGAGCCCTAGATTACATGCCCCAGATATCCGGCGTTCAGTTGAAATTATTGTTGAATGCAAACTTGTTTATAACGCGTACACATTCCACCTGTGTGATCGCTTAAATCTTCTCAATGATGGCTGCCTTCAATTCAACAATGGTGCGTGGGTTACCATGTTACATGATGTCATTGAGGCACCCGCAGAGGAAGAAATCTGGGGTGGTTCAGGTCAGGGGAATGAGGACCCCATTCCACTTTAGCTTTGCAGCTGACTGAGACGCTCCCCAAACATTTCATGGAGCTATGCACATTGGCAATGTGAGGGGAGACAACATCCTTTTGGAACCACTGTTCCTCCTCATCAAGATCCCCTCGACCCTCGAGCTCTCCCCATCTGAAATGTCGCTGCTTTGTTCCAACAGTTGTGAAACACCCGGGGTATCTCATTAAAATCTCTACTTATAAATATGTTTCCACCTATCTACTTATGTATGAAGCAATCTGAGTCTCTCTGTATCGATTTCATTCTCTTCCTATATAGTTATTCAAGCAACCTGTCTCTCCTTGTATCGATCTCATCATCTCTTTATTCATCTTCTCATTAATCTGTCCATCCTCCCTGTATCGATCTCATATCTACCTACTTATCTAGCAATTTATTTCATTGTTATAAAGTGTTGTATTCCACTATTGTTTTACTGGAAGGGTAAGTGCCTCGACCCTGTTGAATAACAGAGGTTTCTCGTCATCAGTTTTGCACATGACTTCGTAGTAAATCTTATAGATCATCGGTAAATGACTCTCCTCAGAACATTATTCTTTTAATCATATCACCCCAAGCAAGGCAATAAAGCCACTAAGATGCAAGCGGTTACTGAATGGGGAAGAATATGAAAAAAAGCAAACATTATTAAGCAGACAGAACAATATAAGTACTGGAATTAAGAAGGCAGAAGATAAGGATTTGCATTGCTTTTAAATTGTTCAAGTTCAAAGTTGACTTGAAATCAAGAAGCCGGAGTTCCACAAGTGAGAAGTGTGATAGAAGAAACTGTTAGCATAGAACTTACGGCTGCATCTAGTCATTTCCAAGTACTACGCTTAGATGTTTAATGTCTAGGTACGAAATAGGTAAGCATAGCATGAAAATATTTACAGAAATGGTTTGAGAAAGCTACGTTACGACGGTGGAAAAATGACAGAAACCGAGATGCCAGGTCAGGGTGAATAATATTGTAGATTCTTTATTGCTTTCCATTAAAAATAGCTAAATACATAGCAATATATAAGTTGCTCGATTAGTACGAAAAAAACACTTCTTTGGGGATGCTTTCCAGATCACTGCAATTTTAACTGTTTCATGCCTCTCATTCATCGTTTATTGGAATAATTAGCTGAGAATCACTCCCTCCGTAGGTTTCTTTCTGGAGTGTCCTTCTAGCTAAATCCTGAACGAGGGAGTGACAACCAACGCTATGTATATATAAATCTTGATATTATCAAATATATATTACGCCTATCTTCTCGTGGTCGCTCCTGGTTGTAATAGAAAGTCTTGTGTGGTCCAATCACTCTGAGAGCGATGCCGTCCGGTGTTCTAAACTCCTGGTATGGCCACCCTTGGCATCAAGGTCGAAGACAAAGACCCAGAAAAGCGCTACCAATCCCAACGACCCCAACGTGGGAACAAGCGGATTGCGGTAACAACAGATCTCAACGGTTGAACCAGCAGATGAGGAGGGCTACGCATGACGGACATGTTACAGAAGGCGCTACTCGAAATTATAACCGTCAGCGGCAGTCCGTTTCATGCCTGGATTCTGCATGTCTCATTCTTTATGTACCGCAGAGGAAGATCATGAAATCAAGCGTACGGGTTACTTCCTAGAAAGTTGAGGCCCATATTAAACAATTTCACGCCATCGGCACTTTCTTCTACTCTGATTTTATTCCACCTCCAACAAACTCTTGCAAATCAAAACTGCGATAGTGAACAGATGATGAGAGAAGGTTTTAGTGAAACTGTCCTGAACCTGCATGTTGGCGGCGAACCTAGTCATGAACGCCAGCATCATAAAGAAAGCGATCAGCAAAGAAGAAATTAAATTTTTGGATACGAAATAAAGCCGACGACATCGAATACGTCCAGATAGAATAACGTTAGTTACAAATCTGATAATGATTAACTTAGCCGTCTTATATAGTAGTATTTTCAGAAGGCCTTTTTTGTTTTTATTTTTTACTGCTGTCTAGTCTCCAAAATACAAGGCTCAAAAGGCACTCAAGGTAGTCTTACTGAATTAATTTGGTGAAAGTAGAAGGAAATTTGACAACGAAACTTAAAAGCTAAGATTGTAGCGATCGGGGAAGCATCCTCAAAGTGTCGTTTCGGGGAAAGAAACTCTCCGAATAGAACTTCCTTTTTGCCACTGGAATACGAAGGGAATGGGGATGAATCAACACTGTGGACGTGGCATCGTGGGTATAATATAGGATGCGTGTAACAATCTTCAAAAGATTTGGCGCTCGAAGCTTCCATCCTTTTTAAAGGTCCAAACCTTTCAACACTGAGTGATCCAGTCCTACTGTATGGATCCGAGGCTCGGACATTATTTGTTCGTCTTGAAAGATGACTGGATGGAACATATACAAATCAACTTAGAAAAATCCAGAACATCAGTTGGGGATCCCATGAAACGCTTAACACAATTTACGGAGAACTGAGACCAATCAATCTTAAGGTCAAGCAAAAGCGATTGTAGTTTACCGGCCACTGCCACTCAGTGACGGGGAGGTCGTCTTATTCTTACACTCTTGTGCAAATTAATTGAAACAAAACGAATAATTCCCTTATTTACTTTTTTTTCGTATGTCTTCAATGAAACATGGCCCAGTGCACGTGTTAGTATTTCGTATGTCTATTCCACGAAGTCGTTCCTTGCAGATTGACCACAGATTCTCAATTGGATTTAAATCAGGAGAGTTTCCACGCCAGTCTATAGTACTTTGATTTGCTCAATGGTAAGGCTGCCAGTGTCTTCGTGCAGCGTTACAATTTTTGTGCGCTTCCTTGGAGTAACGTCCATCGCAGACAATGAGCGTAGGACAACTAATCGACAGTCGAGACAATATTGTCTAGGCGTGATGAAAATCTGATGCAATCAGGGATGATGCAATATTTTTCAATGCAAAACAAATGCACACCGAAAATAGATTCATATTACTGCACACCACTGTAAATGACGTAATCCGAGGGAAAAATAGAAATCGATTACACCCTGTCACTCCATTGGATCTTAAACTGATCGTATGGTGAAAGAAAGGAAACTAAAGCGGTTGTTTCAATTAATTTGCACAAAGGTGCATTTCTATGGCATCCTTCTGGAGAAGTTTTCTCGCGGCAGTTGACTTTCCCAGGCAACATAGTTCGGGACTCGGTGTTGGACATTGGCGACCTGGGGATGGCAGGGCAGTAACGAGTAGTGTAAAAAACGGATTGTTTATGGAGTTCTGAACAGGTGGACCTAAGGAATACAACTCCTTAGAACACCTGTCTTGGAAATACCAATAGAGTAAGCGAGAGGCTTGTGACATTTCGTCTGTTGGAAATAATGCAGTGTAGGATGAAAGAATAATTAATCACTAAGAAAGCAATGTAGATATTTTTGAACTCACGGCTGGGAAGAAAGGAGTAGGCAACTCCAGGCCAGATACGACGGTAATACTGCATTTTGGCCTGGTCTGCCTCTTGTAAACTTGGTGTATGATAGATGCTTTCTCGGATGGAACAAGAAACCTACCATTATTCAAGTATCTTTAGCGATCGTTTGGATAGATGTGATCCACTTGAGGTTTGAAGTGATCTAGAATCCTGTTCCATGTTCACAGCATTAAGCCTCATTGGGAATATAATCGTTTATCATGGCAGGAGAAACAGTCGTGTAGAATTAGATATCATAAGATACGTTAGCAGATAAATAGAATGGTTCTAGCATAAGTGCATGTACAACGTGCGTTCTTGAAATTGTCTGTATCTACCGGAAATTCTTATTTAAACCGGACATCCCAGTCAGACATCTTTCAATTGCAACATTAGTGACATTCTTCACTTGCGTGTCGGACTGAAAAAACATAATTATCTATTATTCCAATTAGTCTTTCCTGCACGGTTTGTACAGGAATCCCAAATGTATATATAATGTATATTTAGACAGGCTTGGGCACCTCGAGGCGGTGTAATGGTTAGCAAGCTTGTCCCGCTAAAGCAGTTACCATTCAGTAGTGAGTTCGATTCTCATTGGGTGTCCCCTACTTTCGGCCTTGTGCCGCATCTAAGCTACTTTTGGAAAATCACTATATTTAGACAGTTTTTTTTAACGAGTTGCTTTGAATAAGAATGGAAAGTGGAGTTTTTAATTTTCATATTACTTTTTTTCTTACAAGTTATTTATTTTATCTTTATTATCCATTAGGTAACTATATCGTTCAGTATGGTTTTAAAAAATCTAACTCTTACATTGGTCATATTACTAAAACTATATCACGCAGACTAACTTGCGAATTGCCGGACCAAAGTGTGATATGTTCCCATATAAATCAGTATATTTTTATAAGACATGACATTTCTTATAAGATATATATGAGTAAACAAAAAACACAAATGGTGTCTAATGTTGGTTGAAAAGACGTACTTGAATTACACAAAGCTTTCTATCCCAAAACTAAAAAGAATCCCTATAATGAACATTTCAAATTTGAAAATTCTCTATACAGTTTGCAAAGCAACTACAAACTCATACATTCTAAGCAAGTGGCAAGATTTGTGGGACAACCACCCAAATAAAAACATTATAGAATTAAACCCATTCTCGGAGAATATCATCATGGTCTAAGACTTTCTCAGAAGGAGGAAGTAGTCATATTAACAATCAGGATAAAAGACATATATATCACTCCTTCATTGTCCGTCGTGTAATGGTTAGCAAGCTTGTCTCGCTAGATCAATTACGACTGATTAGTGAGTGGGGTTCTCACTGGGTGTCCCATACTTTCGGCCTTGTACAACATCTAAACTACGCTTAACAAATCACTAATTTCTCTTTAAAAGGGGACTTCCCCCTGAATGCATCTTAATCTTAACTGGTTTAAGTTTAAATCTCCCCATCACTTAATAATACTGGATACTTTTAGTATAAAAGATATTTACTGTAAATCCCAGGGAAAACATTTAGTGCTGGTATAGGAAACGCCATATAGTAGGAACCGAAATTTACCTACAAGCAACGAAAGGCTTTAGCCATAAATAAACTCCAGCCGCTGTCCCCTCACCCAGAATAAGATACCTTACAAGCTCCACCAGTCACTAACACAAGCCTCTTCTTATTAACAAGGCGTCTACCAGAGAACTGCATTGAAAATAAAGTTAAAATAATGCTTCGAGACAGATACTGATGATAGCTGTGTACAGACCAGCTTGAAATAGACTATTTCCATGTTGAGGTAGGTTTTTTTCTTTTTTTGATATATATATATATATATATATATATATATATATATATATGTGTGTGTGTGTGTGTGTGTGTGTGCATGTGCATGCGTGTGTGTGTATTAAGGAAAAAACGTTTTAGTCAACGCGTTTCGTCCAACGTGGACTTTTTTTTTTTGGGTGGGGGACGAATGGCTAAAACTACAGTTTTTCTATTGTCTTTTTCCTTAATTCATATTGTCGCTTTCTACAGGTTAATTCTGAGGACATTTTACACACACACACACACACGTACATACATATACATATATATATATATATATATATATATATATATATATATATATATATATATATATATATAAAGGTAAAGGTAGTAACGTTTTTTTTTTTAATTCAAGTTTATCAGTTTAAAAGTTATTATAGTAGATACGCTTTTATTTATTTTCGTTCTCTCGTCCATTATTCTTTAAAGAACTCAGCAATGTGAATAATAACGGTTTTCCGAGCTACCCTTAGAGACAACCAAATAAGATTATTTCTCTCTAAAGTAATTCACTAGAAGACGAACAGAGAGAAAAAAAAATAATATCATCAATTTCGATAAAAATCACATGCACGTTAATTATAAGCTGGGCGAATTTTCCCTTAGAAACATTAACAAAAAATACACAAGCCCTATCGACCAGAACAAAATGATTGAGTTGATTATCTATTAAAACATGTTAAAGCGGCCAAACTCATCCGTAAACCAAATAACGAATACATATTTTTTAATTATTTTTTAACCTTGCCAATGAATCCGGAATGATTTAAATTAACCAAAATTATTACGTATATTTAAGCAAATGCTTTATTTTTTAGTGTGGAGAATATGGCGATATATCTTCATCCGTCGACAGTGTTTTTGTCCGCATTTTCTGTGTTCAATTGTCATGTCAGTCTATGCTTAATATGCGAGATCCTTCGACGAATCAGCCGCTGAGGTTTCCCCACTACTAAACCAAGATACTTTTGCAGCCTTGAGAGGGTTCAAAAGCGCTTACGCGGACTTATGAGTAATGAATTATTACAACTAAGACCAGCCATGCCATATACACAGACATAAACAAACCACCCTTAATCACTTCAGCCAGCCTTTTCCCAAGAACCAATATTTTATGATACAGGTTCCTGTGTGGATGCTTCTTCGATCGCAATAATCTTAACCACTCCACATCAAGGGTTAACCGTTATCTATCATACATGCCACCTGATTACGCCCATTCAATAATCTCACTCAGAAATACTCTACATTTTTTTTCTCAAGGTGTCACTTTTCAGTAATGTTTCGTGCTAATATTAATATATACCGGAAACGATGAATATATATATATATATATATAAATATAATATATATATATATATATATATATATATATATATATATAT
This sequence comes from Acanthosepion pharaonis, assembly GCA_903632075.3. Lineage (NCBI taxonomy): Eukaryota > Metazoa > Mollusca > Cephalopoda > Sepiida > Sepiidae > Acanthosepion > Acanthosepion pharaonis. The sequence goes on from CAHIKZ030000768.1 coordinate 1,678,494, forward strand.
ACCAAGTATATAATTGGTGTATACGGAATGAATTACAATAACCAACAATTACTATTCTTAGAAGAGTGCTCAATACAAAGTAGAGCAGATATAATTATTTATTTAGAAAATTTATAACATAAACATGTTATAAGATCACTACAAAAATAGCCATTTTGTTTCAACACTTCCGGTGTCTTATAAAGTGATGATGTTGAATGGCATTCAGTGTTGAAACAAATGGCTATTTTTTTAGTGATTTTATAACATGTTTATGTTATAAATTTTAAATAAATAAATAATATATATATATATATATATATATATATATATATATATATAAATGAATATAATAAAAGTTGACTATTTTTCTATTTGTTATCCTCCATTTATTTTACATAAAATAATTAATTATCAGAACATATAAAAATAACAAAGATAAAGTAGTTTATTAACACAAAAACAACAATTATATAACCTTAATCTTTACAAATGATTACTTAGCATGGCCTGGACACTGGCCGCGTACATGTAGCTGATGTTTATCGTATGGGGACCGGTCAGCGGACCACCAATTTAAGAAGCACTGACTATCCTACACGTACTACGAATCTATGCTTATCTACGACCATTCAATAACGTCACTCGGAAACGTTCTACATTGAGTGGTTCTTGAGCCTATCTATCGGGAAAACATTTAATAAAACAATAAAATAGGAAAAGAATCGACTGTTTTATGAGCGTGTGTTGAAGTAACATAAGTTATATTATCAGACTCTAATATATAAATTTTGTCTCGCCATCCGTATCTATTTTATCCAAATTTTAATCTCGTCCCAACAAAAGAAATATTGAACTTGCGAAGGATAATTTATTTTCTTTCTAATATTTTTTTTGCGAAGAAATATTTGTGAAATAATTCTGAAGTTTACAGCTATGATTTATCTTCTGGCGATGCTTGGGTTTATACTAACGAAAATTGAAAGCGAACAACATTTTATGATCAGTTGAAATGACGTGTTAAATGAAATCACATTATCCACAAAATAATCTAATATTGAAGAAGTCTGATAACACAGATTTAATAATTTCAGCAGCCATGTTTGGGAATATTACGAATCAATAGAAGGAAAAATCACAATGAATATTTTGAGTTTGTTTATTTCCTAAATACATGCCACTTTCTAAAAATATAAAGCTGAACTTCGTCAAAGTTCTCTACCTATCACACACATATATATATATATATATATATATATATATATATATATATATATATATATATATATATATATATATATGTGTGTGTGTGTGTGTGTTAAAAGTGTGTATATATATATATATATATTATTTGTATATTATATGCGCGGTATTAATTAGAAAGCGCTCAATATCAGAGATAGAGCTAAAATACTTGCTGTGTAGTACATTGGACCCTCAGTGGCACCAATGTAGTACACTGTGCTGTTGTTTGCCCCACCCACAAAAAAATTTAACACCATCAAATAAAAACCAATACGACTAAGGAACTGCAATTTCTACCAGTTACATATACGCAGTCATCAAAAACAAGCAAATAACCTGCTTTAAAATAACAACAAATTAGTCTTAAAAAATTAAAAATAATAGCAATTTTTATCTATCATAATTTTTCACAAACCTCACCACACGTATATAATTGCGTGCAAGGGAATATTATTCAGCGGAAAAATGGTTTGATTGTTGACATGGCTACATTTAAGAGAGAAGTGAATACACATCTCATCATTGAAATTCAACAATTAAATGCGTATGTATGTAGACAACAGGACCCATATACATACATGTCAAATCACAAACTGTCCACATATGTTTATATATGTATGAGTCCCGACGGACGAGCGAGTGTGTATGTGTGCCTGCGTACCTCATCGGGTGTACGGACATGCATCTATGTTTCCGTTAGCACGATGACACCACGACGACGGTTCCCCCCACTCCCATAATAACACCAATACACGCAATCTACATAAATTCAAAATTTTAAAAAAATAATCAGTTTGTCTGACGATCGCAAAAGCGTGAAACCCAAGATCACAAGCTCACATCAATCCAACCAAAATATATATATATATATATATATATATATATATATATACACACTACCAGTCAAAAGTATCTGGTCACCCTCAGAAATTTTTATTTCTCATCCTAAAAGTTTCCAATGAAACATGTTAAGCACCACAATGTTTTTATTGTACTAAAGACAAGTTATCCTGAGGCACATTGAATAAAAATTAAAGCAAAAAAAAAAAAAAAAAAAAAGAAAAAAGAAACACGAAATTAAAAAAAAACAACACAAAACTTCTTAAACTTTTGATTCAACAAAATAACCTCCTTCATAGATTCTTGGTACTATTTCTCCCAAAGGCTGGAAGTTGACTGAAGATAGTTCTACCCAGATTTCCTGCAAGTTTTACCAGAGCTTAACCGCACTTTTGGGTTGTTTAACTCTGACTTTTCGTTCATCCCACACCAGTTCAATAGGAATTAAGTCCGTTGATTGTGCCAGCCAAGACATCATTTGAAGGACGTTTTGTTCCTCTTTGCTTTTAATGGACCTCTGGCAGATTTTACTAGTATGTTTTAGGTCATTATCTTACAAATCCGTGTCCACACAAACCTTGTTCCAGATAGGATCGCGTGATGTTGCAGTATGATGTGATAGCCGGTCTGATTCAATTTGCTCTTCACCAGGTGATAATCTCCGACATTGCAATTGGTGCATCTCCCTGCGCCACATCATAACAGTATCTCCTCCAAGCTTACGGGTGGTGTGATACATTAGTTGCATCTCTTTCACCAACTCTTCACCGCACATAGACCCTCCTATTTGACCCAGAGATTTCGAAAGGACTTTATTCCTCTGCTCTGTTGTCCAGTCTTTGGGCGCCTTGGCCGACTGTAGCCTTTTGATATTGTTTGGACTCCTCAAGATTGGTTTCTTGACAATAATTCTGCCTTATATGTTTGTTGTGGATTCCGGGATGAAATCCGGTACTAATAAATAACAAACACCAAGAATGAATATAGGAAAATAATGTATTAACGTAATAATACAAACTGGTAAAGCAGGTTAGTAGTTCCAGGAATACGGGTTAGTAGCAAAATATTTATACAGTCTTTGGTATTGAAGTATCGCTGTATGACTTCTTACTGAGTCTACGTGCTCGTTTACTGTGACTCTTGTTGGCTATGTTCATTCTGTCTGTCTGTTACTTTCACCTGTGTTGTTCTGTCTCTCGGGTCTTCACGTAGCAGTAGTATATGTATATACTGGGTGAGTCCATTTGTGTAAAAAGAGAGAACCCCTCAACAAGGCTAACTTCACAGAGGATGTTGACACATTTTTCACGACATTGATTCATTTATGCAGTCATGTCTGGAGCAGTCAGCCTTTTGTCATGCAAGCTCGTGACTTTTTTTGAAATTGTTCTTTGCTCTTCTTGTTGCTTTTGGTCTACCAGGCCTGCATTTGGCCTTGTTTTCTCCCGTTTGATGGCGTCTCCTAAAAGTATAATCCGCTGAAGTTCTGGGAATTTTTGTTTTTTAATTTCTCTGCTTGAATATTCTTCTTTTTTTAAAGTAATGATCTATTCAATAACAATAACAGATTTCCTTACTGGGCAAGGTGCTTTGTCAGGAGAGGTAAAACAGATAGAATCTAAAAAGAAGTAATTCAACATAATATAGAACATAGAAAACGTTTTATTTAGGCTCACTACTAAAGAAAAAAAACGCCTTCAAATCAATTTTTCAAAAGATATCTGACAATACTAATGTCAAAGTAACTGACAAAGACTTGTATTTAATATAATAAATAAAACGAGAGTGGTGCTTAACTTGGTTCATTAATAATCAAACATTTAAGAAGAGAAATAAAAAATTTTGAGGGTGGCCAAATACTTTTCTCTGGTAGACGGTTAATGTGAATATATTTGTCATAATTTCCATTTTTTGATTATATATATATATATATATATATATAT
>CAHIKZ030000768.1:1685000-1732500 GCA_903632075.3 Acanthosepion pharaonis
TTGTGTAACAGCAAACTTGTCCAATTGTTAGATTAAGTTTGAACCGTTGTATCCTAGATATGATTAAGGATATTTTACTGGAATTTTTCGAGGTTTTTTATAACACTATTGAACTCTACTTTGAGTAAAAAGAATGTATAATTACTCCGCAAGCTTAACAGAAGAACCGTAATGAAATCGATTATGATCGAAAATGACATGTTCATCATTAATTAATCATAGCTTAGCATCGTAAGCTCATAATGCATTGAAATTATATATATATATATATATATATATATATATATATATATATTATTATTATTATTATTATTATTATTCAGGATAATTTTCCAACTTATTCACTATGATCTTCGTCCTCTCTAACGTTCTAAATTTCTGTCCTGTGGTAAGAAGGCGACTTAAACGTTTCGAGTATCATTTCCTTTTCAAGATTTTTGTCACTGCTCTTTGGACTGTCATAGCTGAAACTTCTCTCTCACGTACCAAACGTCTTATAGATTGAGTTGGATCTTTTCTTGTTGATGTCTTTAGCTCTAAGTTGAAATGATGATCCCTCTTTCTGTTGCACTCCTGATCCAGTTTTTCTCTCTACTAGAGTTTACTAAGGTCTCACCTAAATTTTGAACTTATTCACAGTTCTCTTGATGATTCTTGAATGCACTTTGAAGATGGAAGCTAGCGTATGAATTTTGCTACCATTACTGAAGCCCTGAATGATCTTTTTCCACTCACCATTGCTCAGTTGAGAAGACAGTCGGTCTGACACCATTATTCTGTAACAGGATTTAAACAATCTTGCTGCTACACTTGGTATACATATGCACAAATATTTATCTGACATAAAATGCTTATACGGCATAATACAGCAAGTTTTGCTGAACATTGAAAGACATGGTTCAAATAAACTATTCAGAAAATTATTATGTTGTTATTAGCCATTGAGTTCGTTGTTTAGTAACGAGAATGAATTCTCCCTGAGAATGAGAGAGGAACTGGCTTGTAACTTTCATGAAGTCGAGCTATTAACTTTTTTCATTATAGAGCAGACCCGAGGTATCTCCAGTCATGATCAACTGGTGTATTCGCAATAAGGATTCTTGCTTTGAAAGTCTATTGGGACTTAAGCTTACACAAAACCATTTTTATCATTTCTCTTTTAATCAATTTACCCTAAGCAAGATCCACCATTTTAATAACGTTTCCTTTTTAGCCATTCTGTGTCTAGAAGTTTGAAACGGTAAAACTAATTTTGTTTTTAAACTTTACATGTGAACTATTTAAAGAGAGATTTGAAGAAATTGAGATTCTAACAAATGAAAAAATAACATTTAACATGAATTTCAAAAGAAACTGAATTTTGTAATATTCATCAGAAAGATGACTTCTAAATCGATAGAGCAGAGAAGAAAAAAAAAAGAAGCAGGATGGATGCAATATGTCTGGAGAATATCACATTCAATTTGATAAATTAAATATGAAAAATCTACATTTATCAGAGGACTGAAATTTATCAAAATATCAACTGAAATATTAACCATCATTTGTATTTTAGCAGAGAGCAAAAGAAAGTAAATATTTAAATTGCAATAGAAAGTAAATTCTGACGTGTTAAGGCCCTTGATCCTTGTTGTATAAACTATCAGGGATGGAATGGATGTATCTGGAATGTAAAGAACTGTGCAAGAAATTATAGAATCCCTCAGGTTGATCAAAATTGCTAATCCCATCAAGATTGTGAAAATTTTATTAGGAGATTAATAAACCTTAACTTTATTTGACACAAGGCCATAAAACTAAAACATCCTGTAAAGACTGAACTCACAAACACTAACTTGCAAAAATGGCTTACTAACCATAAATCAAAAGTGGATATCAATATATATATATTCGCTTCTAGCGTCTTATCACTGTCTTGTCCGTATATTGCTTAATATGTTGTAATTGACATGATTGATAATAGCTTATGTAAGCCGAAAGCTTAGATTGTATTAAAAAAAATATGGATCAATATTGTGAATTTTTTCTTCGTTCAACGATAATGTTATTAAACTTATCAGACGTTATGAAAAAATTTATATAAAATAAATAGACAACACTTGTCTATATTATTTAATGAAACGTGCATATATATATATATATATATATATATATATATATATATGAATGGTATGTTACCAGAAGAAAAAGGCGTAAACTAATTCTACAGAAGAGTAAATATTGTATATTCAGCTTTAATATTTATGAAACATATACAAGTGAGTCAAGATAAATTTGTGATAAAGTTTGTGTCAGTCTACAAACAGTGTATATATATATATATATATATATATATATATATATATATATATATATATATATACATATATATATATGGCAGCAAAAGAGAAATTATTGTTTTTTTGTTTTTTGCTGGTTTTTTTTTTGTTATTATGGGTTTCAGGCTATACCTCCTTCATACTTAAGTTTTTTATACAAGAAGTTTATACTTTAATTTCTTTGAACTATTATTCTCATCATTATTGTAGATTTTGTTATGGACAGGTTTCAGCCAACTACCCTCTGGCTGTCTTCAGGGGTTAAGAAGCAAAAAAGCAAGATGGATGCAATATGGCTGGAAAATATGACGCTCAATTTGAAAAGGGGACTGAAATTTATCAAAATATCAACTGAAATATTAACCATCATTTGCATTTTAGTGGAGAGAGAAAGAAAGTAAATATTTAAATTGCAATAGAAGGTAAATTCTGACGTGTTACAGCCCTTGATCCTTGTTGTAGAAACTATCAGGGATGGAATAGATGTCTCAGAACAATCAAGTATTAATTCGTGGAACATACACAACTGAATAATCAATGAATATACAAAGGCATTTTTTCAAGATTCACTCCTAACAAAAACAAATGCCAACTGTTTTACATCTTATTAAGTCTTGTCGTTTCTTCCTTCATTCAAACTTCAGAAAAAATGAACTGGAAGACGGAAGCTTGCGTGTGAATGTTGGTACCATTACTGAAGCCCTGAGTGGTCTTTTTCCCACTCATTCTTGCTCAGTTGAGAAGACAGTCGAACTGACACAATACGATTTTCACCTGTTCTCTTTCTAGCTGATTAGCTCAAAGGATTTTCAGTGATTCTTACAATAAGTGGTGTCAAGAACGTCTAAAAGTCTTATCTAAAAACTTGGAAAAAAGATACTCAATTAGTTTAGTGTTTTGTTAGATATTAAACATTTTGTGAGATGGACAATTTTGCAGTTACACTCTTTATATATTTATATATATATATATACACGCACATTAATTCAAGGAGTGTACTAAACTGAAAAATCAATGAATCTACAAAGGCCTTTTGCAATATTCGCTCTGACAAAGAAAGAATGCAACTGTGTTGCATCTGATTAAGCCATGTCGTTTCTTTCTTCATTCAAACTTCATTAAAAATGAACTGGAAATGTGCAATTTGCAGGACTTAATAGAATTAACATTCGAATCAACATCCACTGCCATTCTAATATTAAAAAATACAGATAAAATTTGAAACTTTAAAGTTATAAGTGAATTATTCAGCAAGGGGAATTCAGTGTTTAACCTGTGACACAAACATGTTTGCCTTTATTTCTTATCTATTTTGACCTTCAACAAACAAAAGAAATATAATTACCTGAGAAAAGGACTTTGAAAATAATTTCTAACATATTAAACGTCTTTTTCTTTTTAATCATTTCTTCCTGAGTAAGGCGATAAAGTCACATTGACGCAACGGGTTACTGTGCGTAAAAACAAAAAAAAAACAATATTAAGTTGAGTGAGCAGTAAAAGAACAAGAATTTGGAAGAGTAAACAACATCGCCTTTACATCTTTGATGATCAAATTTGACAAAGAAGCAAGAAACCGGAAGCGAGTTCCGCAAGTGCGATAGAAGAAATTCTCTTGCTTGTCATATTCAATATATATATATATATATATATATATATATATATATATATATATATATATTACCTCCCTTGATAACGTTAATTTTTTAACCAACCAAGAGCGTTTCATGCGCATTACAAAAACATTCACAACTATCTATAATATTAGTCTTAGCTATTCACGCCTGAAGATGATCTTGGATGAGTTTGAAAGTAGTTGGAAAAATAAAAGGAATGAGAACAACTATGTCGCCTTCCTTAATGATTTTAAATTTTAATGGCAACATTAAGAAATTGCTCCATTAATTTGAAAGGATTAAAATAATAATAAACAAAGATATGCTCCATAATATATATATATATGTATATATATATATATATATTTCCAGGATCATTTTCCAACCTATTCAACAAGATTTTCGCCTTCTCTACACTTCTAACTTTCTGTTCTGGAGGTAACAAGTTGCCTCACACGACGGAAGAGTGTTCCCAGCAAGCAGGAATGCAAACAGTAACAATGCATTTATTGTACATATTCGAGAAAACAGAAGCCAGTTCAGCAGCACATTTATTGAAGACTATTTCAGGTATAACATCAAGTTCGTATGCTTTGAGGTTATCTAGTTTAGAGATGATAGCAGTAACCATGAATAGAGGTTATATGTATATCACTTAAAAGGGCACCAATTCTTAGTGGAACGTCAATCAAGGATACTACAGATTAAACAAGAGCGGAAACAGAAGAGAATTTATGAGAAAAATATTCTGCTTTATCAATAGAAATTATCACCTCAAATTGAGTGAAGAGATAAGGGATAGAAGACTTTCTTCTTTAACACACTATTACAAAATTAGAAGAATGCACGAGAAACAAGCTTGTTAAAAACTATGATGTGTCTCATTCTATCCGCAAATTTGTTTGGCCTTGAATATATTACGTCATCCGTGATTGCATCAAAATTTTATCCCGCTTAGGCTATTATTTCGACTATCGATTAGTTGACCTACGGCCATTGTTTGCAATAGACGTTACACCAAGAAAGCTTACGTAAATTGTAACAATGCGCGAACACACTGGCAGTTTTAGACCCACTGGAGTGACAAGGTGTAATCGATTTCTATTTTTGCCTCAGATTAGGTCATTTGCAGTGTTGTGCTGGTATATGAATCTATTTTCGAGGTTTATGATGAAATTTGTTTGACCTGTGAAAATATTACGTCATCCGTAATTGCATCAAATTTTTATCAAGCCCAGACACTATTGTTTCGACTGTCGATTAGTTGTCTTACGGCCATTGTCCGCAATAGATGTTACTCCAAGAAAGCTTACGTAAATTGTAACACCGCGCGAACATACTGGTGAGCAAATCAAATTGCTACAGACTGGCGCGGAATCTCTCTTGATGTAAATCTAATCGAGAATCGGTGGTCAATCTGCAGGGAAAGACTTCGTGGAATGGACATACAAAGTGCTAACATGGGCTCTGGGTTATGATTCATTGGAAAAGTACGAAGAAAATAGTAAATAATAAGGGACTTATTCGTTTTGTTTCAGTTAATTTGCCCAAGGGTGTAGGTTTCTATCGAGATAAGAACTATCACGTTGGAACACTCGAAGGAAGTGATTTGTGTGGATGATAGAGGCAGAACTATCCAGTGTGAACCAAAGAAAGAATTGTGCTTTCACCTGGTATTTTCGAGAAAGAACAAAAACATCAATGTTGTCTTTGACCGAAGAAGAAACGTCTTTGGCGCAATTCTGAATAGGAAGGCCAATGAATCTCAATCCAACACTAAGAATATTAATTAAATTTGAACCCCAATATATGTACCATTGAGGCAGATTGATTTCGGAACCGTGAAATTTGAAAGTTGGGGTTTGACTTGATAAATGACGCAAAATATTTTTACCAAGTCTTTACCGTTTTTACGGTGGAGTAATAGATAGCGGCTGGGATTGAAGAATCAGAGAGCCGAGTTCGAAATCCAGTCGAATCCATTACATTCTTTTACTAGCTAATAATCTTGAGAAAGGTATGAATCCTCTTCTTCTCCTCCCAGCCATGGGTAAATTGTAGTACAGTCCGGGTTCTATTGCCTTGGATAGCAACTGGTTTACTGCAGAAAGAAATAGCAACCTACTGCGGGAAAAAAATCTGCCTCGTCAGTCATGTATCAAAAGATGCATGATCGCCTAAGCGTATAACACGGATGGCACATAACTGACTGAAGAAATATTAAGTTTAGGTTTCAAATCGTAGAGATGGAATGTCATTCCGGTGATCAGTGAAAGTCTTATAAAATTTAAAATTTATTGAAGCTTTACGAATTGTATATAGACATTATGCATGGCACAAGGAGGTTATTATTTAATCATTGTGGCATCAAATAAGACCTTCATTTACTTAAAAGGGAAATTATGCTTAATAATCTAACTATATTATGGTAATTTTCTAAGTAGAGCTTAGATATGGAACAAAGCCGGAAGAATGGTACAGCCAGTGAGGATTGAATACATTATTAAATAGTACTTGATCTAGCGATCCGAGCTTGGTAACCATTATACACGTCGAAGTAGCTTTATTATGATGTAATATGTTATACAGTTCAGTAGTTTTAGTGTGCTTTTTAATAAACATTTTGTCTTTTAATTTGTGCCCAGCAGTATTACGGTATTATATACACTTTTATCTATTTTTTTTGTTCTTATTAATTATGACTTAACAAATAATCTCAGAAATGATCGAGGAAATGATCTAACAAATCTTATTCTTTGAGTAGACTTTTTTTTAATCTTTTATCATTTTTACACAGTTTTTTCTTATCAAATACAATTAAAAAATCCATATGTTGCTTGTGGTGATTCATGATTACTATTTTGGTTTCAATATATTTTCTATTCAATGTATATGATACAAAAGATATCACCTTTAGTTGGATTTGTTCTTGAAATAGTAAAATTTAGAACTTATTAACGTAAGCAAAAACCTGCGGAAATTTCAGACGATCTTTAAAACAAAATGCTCAAAAGTTGGTAAAATCTTCGAATCTAGGTTTTGGTAGCAGTTCTTACTCCGTCAAACCGCAGCTTGTCCATTGAGTGCAATGTTGACTTTCTAAAAAGGTTTACAATTATCTTACCCTTATTTTCCTCAAATATATATTAGTAACAATGTATTAGCACTTTGATCATTACAAGATACTAAATGAAATATACAAAATAAAAAAGGAGCTAAGACGTAGTTGATATAAGTGAAACAGTTTTCATTTATAAGATTCGGTCGTTTGATTATTCCGGAGTATACCGTATATTAGTCGTGGGAAACTGAGAGTTCACTCAAGGTTTAACACATGGTAATAGTCAAGATACTCTCATGCGAGAAAAACAACACGTATATGACAATTAAGATTATCCTTTTTCATATGCCTCTAATTTTCTATCATCATTTGTGTGTATCTTCACATTCGCTCCCTTATCCCTTTGATTCTTAACTAAATTTTATAGGAGCATATTTAAACATCAGGCTTGAACGCAGAATAAAGAATAGAGAATCTATCGGGTACTTTCTTTTATCTTTTGCTAGTCTTCTCTTTATCTTTTTATCTCTCTAAAGTATTTTACTGTGTTGTAATTTTCACGCCATTCCTACCCATTTTCCCATATTTCACTCCTATTTATTTATTTTTTCCTTTCACCTGGTTTTCTTTTAATTTTTCTCTAATTTCCATATTGACCGCCATTCTTTTTTTGTCCTACAAAGAAAAAAGTCCTACTCGTGAATTCTTTGACCAAAATTCTTCCATACTTAATATTATTGTATAATTTCTTGGTTGAAAAGCGTAAACAGTAAACAATGTCAAATAAGTATTTTAAATCCAGTCAAAATTTACACCAATTTAAAGTAAAATCATAACATTTCAGAAAAAGAGTTCTTTAAAATATACATGCAAGAGCAATAAATGACACTTCTAAGATTTCTCTACTATCAACCAAAAACGAGGCATTTCACAAAGTATGTAATGGTCTAGATTTTCAAAAGAACTGGATAAGTTGTCTTTGTGTAAGTTTGGAAAAAATCATTTTACTGCACATTCGTGCACAGACACTCTCCTATTCGGTTACTCAACATAAAATTTCTCATAACATCGTCTAAAACAATATAAGACTTAATCGATACAAAAGAAAACAAAAAGCCAAAACATGAAGGAGGAATTTACTCTATTACCCTTAAGAAATGGCCGAAAAAATATACTGGAGAAACCTGAAGCATAGCGTTCTTTAGATTTTTTTTTTTTTAATAAAGCGTTAAGACAGAGAGTTGGGGTGAAATCGATATATATAAGCCTGAGATACATAGATAGAATCAACACCAACACTTGATAAGACACCAGAAGTATTGAAACAAAATGGCTATTTTTGTAGTGATGTTATAACATACTTACGTTATAATTTGTGAATAAATATTATTCGCTCTACTTTGTATTGAGCACTTTTTTATTTTAAATAGTGGTTTTGGTTATCGAAATTTTATTCAATTTTATTTCATATATATATATATATATATATATATATATATATATATATATCTTTTATTATAAAGCGCAGGTTGTGTGTGTGTTGTGTGTGTGTGTGTGTGTGTGTGTGTGTGTGTGTGTGTGTCTGTAACGTTTATATGTTGGATCGAATTTCCTACATTTTTTATCCGATTTCAACAAAACTTCACAGGACTACATAAAATTACCTTGTGGTGGTTCTAACGGGGCCGAAAATGGGAAAAGACAGTTGTTTTTAATAAAATCAATTTGAAAACGCGATTAAGACACATCGTGAGAATGGAAGGTGGGACAACTTCCATTCTCACGAATCTTACCCACAAAAAATGTAAACAAATGAGCATAACATGATAAAAAAGACGCCGAACTTGACGAAAACAAAATTTTATCGTCTAATGTTCATATTATTATTAAAGAAGAAAGATCAAAGTATTTTGGGGGTATTTTTTTTACATTTTTTAATCGTTAGGAAAGCTTTCAGCGCTATAATTTTTTATTTTTTATTTTTTAAAATTTTTTTTTTTTTGTACTTAGCTTTCATTTTTACGTTTACGATGCTTTATGGAAAATATAAAGAAATTAAAAAATAAGACTGTTAATAGTGAGATTAAATTTCATAAGAAAAAGGTGGACCCGGTAGGGTGCAGTGCTGGTTTATTACGAAGTGGCCTTGTGCCAGACACCACACTTAACTACCGAGTCCACAAGCAATGTATAAAAAAAATAAAAATGCGTGAATGAACACTGAGAGGAAAGGGGTCAATTAACAAGTGCATAAATTAATAAACATCAAAGAGATAGCCGGAATAAAATGACAAAGACGTCTGTTTGTAAAACATGTGTAACTTTTATTAGATGGAAACAAGTAGATTATCTCGTGGTACGAGGTCAAGGAAAAGTTCCGCGCCTAAATAGAAATGCAAGATGAACAAGGCGGGAAAAAGAGTTTTATAAGGTTCTGGAAAAAGGAACTCGTTAAACACGAGTTGTATGTGCGCACAGATAGAAAGGAGTACTCACTGTGGATTTTTTTTGGCGTTGAGAGTGTATCTGATTTTGTGTTTTTTCTTTTTTATGTTCAGGTTCAAAGTAGGGTCTCAGAGTTCGGTCAGGTCTTGAATTAACTGTTGAAAATTTTAACGGAATGCTGTGGACGTCTAGCCAAAAGGACGAAGAGTTATTTGCGGTTGGTTGCATCGTCTATGAGAAGTTAATTATGGCGAGTCCAGAAAGGACGAAGAATGTCTGTTCGTCAGTAAGATATCCCTGTCTGTATGTAAGATTGACTGACGTAGTGACGAGGGATAAAAATAAGCCACTTGTTCGTGTGTCTCGAACGTCTTCTGGTCAAAGACGGAGAAGGTCTGACCTGCGGGCAGCTTCAAGACGAGAAGTCGTCTTGGTAAAGTGTGAGGTCGACATTGTTGAGATAAGATATTCCGGCCCGCATATGGGTTAAGGGCACGGAATAAATGAGTTGCCCGTCTACTCATAATAACTGGTTTGCAAACGCTGGCCGTTTGAGACGTCGCGAAACGCGCGGGAAAAGATTCAAAATCTAATTTGCATAAACATCAGTAGCAGCTGGTCGTTTGCAATCAGCAACAGAAAATGGCTTACTGCTATGTCCGAGTGAAAGAGAAAGGAAGGGGGGCAAAAGCGTGCACACACGCGCGAGGGTGAAAGGAAGGGAGAAGAAACCCGCGCGCGTGTAAAATAAGATGGAATTAATGTGTTAATTCCATAAAGGTATCTAATTAATTTAGGTACCTTTCTTATGAAATTTTATCAGAAGTGTACATAAAATACTATAATTTTATGTACATTTATTACATTTTACTGTGTTATTTGTATTTCCATTCATTTTATTAATTTTGATATTTAATTTATGGAAAAATGTCATAACTGAGATTAATATAAAAATAAGATCATATAAATTAAAGTTTAGCAGTAGTTAAATTTCAGAAGATGATACTGTTAGTTACTTGTAGGTACTCTTCTCAGTTGAAATTGAAAACTCAAATTAACTTCTCCATACGTGCTTCGCAAAAGTAAAGGGCTTAACAGCGGAGAACAATGCTGAACTCAAATAATGCAACTAAATTGTATTCTGGTTGGTCTTCCGTACTTGATAATTACTGTCCGACTATAAACACAAAAATTACATTTCTTAATTACTATTAATGGCTAATCTGATTGGTCCAAATTATACAATTTTCAAAGCGCTAGACAATGACAATCTCACACGGACATTTTGAAAGGTTGATGTTGCTTTTAACTAATATTTTTTAAAATTCAATTTAAACATTTTTTAAAAATCTTTTTAAAATTAAAGAAATAAGAAATAATTGTATTAAAAATTCAATTTTCATTGAAAAAATTTTTGCTTTCAGAAAATATTGTCCATATTCATAAAAACAAATTAAAACAAAAATAAGCATTTGAAGCTAAATAATATATTTGTTTTATTGAGTTTTGTATGTTACGATTCACAGCTGATTTTCAGGTACGTTGGCCAAAAAAAAAAAAAAAACAAAAAAAAACATGATTTGCATTCTTCAAAGCCTTGTGCTTTTAACTATTGTAATCACTAAAACCGATGGTCTCGAATTTCTAGAGTTTTTCATAAAATTAGTTATGGGGGTGTTAATAAATATAAAAAAATTATTTCTGCCATGACTTTAATTAAAAAAACATATTTATAATAATTTCGATTATCTGTGAATAGTTTCTGAAAGTTTCCTTAACATCTGACAATTATTTTTATTTTTGCAAGATTTTCCAAATTAATGTGTGTAAATACAAAAAAACGCGCTAAACATTATCTATGTTATTTACTACCTCTTGTTATTTACTACCTCTTGTTGCGAGAAAGAGAAACAAGGTTTTTTAAATCAAAATTTAGAATATTCTAAAAAGATGGGAAAATTTTTTTAAAATAATTAAAAAAAAATTTAGTCTATCCTCTTCATAAAAACATAAGCATTTTGACGATAAAATTTTGTTTTCATAAACTTTGGCGTCTTTTTCATCAGACTATGCTCTATGTTTTAGCGATTCCGTGGAGTGACTTAGGTTAAAAAACCCAGGTTGTTTATGTGTGTGTGTATTCCTTTATATATGGGATCGGATTTCTTAGATTTTTCAGCCGATAAAACAAACATCCACTTTTTTTTTTCGGCAGGTAGTATTTCTTATTGTCTTGCACACTTTTTTCATTATTTATATTCAGAATGCTTTAAAAATTCCATTTACAAGACAATTGTTTATAATAAAATTCTATTCACCAATCGATAGACTCATAACGATTGTAAACAATGTTTTTGTTTGAATTTGGTTTGACCAATTCGTAAAAAAAAAAAT
This sequence comes from Acanthosepion pharaonis, assembly GCA_903632075.3. Lineage (NCBI taxonomy): Eukaryota > Metazoa > Mollusca > Cephalopoda > Sepiida > Sepiidae > Acanthosepion > Acanthosepion pharaonis. Next base: position 1,696,835 of record CAHIKZ030000768.1, read on the forward strand.
AATTAAGACATGCGTGTCCGTCAACCTTAAACAATAATCTTTGTCAATTTTATTTTTCAGTCTTTATGATGGTCGATACTTGATCTATCTCTTACTGTTACATCCCCGGGCAACACCGGGATCTGCTGCTAGTATATATATATATATATATATATATATATATATATATGAATATTACCATTTGTGAGTGGTAGGGATAATTCCAAGGACGATATTAATCCAGGAAGAGCACAATGTAGACTACAGAGCATTATAATAATCACGAAGAATATATATATATATATATATATATATATATATATATATATATATATAATAGCTAGGAAAAGGCAAAATTTATAAGGCATTTTTTTAAAAAAGCTAAAAAAAAAAAAAAAACTGTTTCGTCCAAGGACTTATCAAGTTTATTTTTTCTTGGAATAAAAAATGTAAAAGCGTGGAAATTAAATTAATGAATGGAATGGAAAAAATGAATTTCAGAAAACTAGAGTCCAATAACATTGAGACCCAGTAAGGCCCACGGAATCTGATATAAAAAGGACTCTGGGACCTTCAGGTGATATGAGGATTGGGACCTAGATAAAATCTAGAAATGGTCCGCACTAAAATCAAACACACAAAATTTCTGCTATTTATTACATGATCTGCAATAGAAGAGCCAGAAATATTTAGTTGGCTTTTCTTGGCAGACGGATTCAAAATCCTGGGCGGGGGGTGGTGGTAAGTGTTGTTTTATTCTCGAATCCAAACGCTGGGATATCCTCCCTATGTAGTCGAGTCCACAAGTACACTTATATTGATAAATCACTGAATTAACATGATGTGGGGAGGCCGTCCTTACGAATGGAAGAAAAAACAGGACGGGTAACAAATATTACCCTAACATTCGCCGAAAAATAACAGCTATTGATCATACTTGAAATTCGTCGAGATAAAATCTCACCCTCTGTACCAATATAAGGATGACGGAGATAAACTTGACATTTATCAACAAAATGCAGCTTAACCCCATGAAATTTATTAATGACATCATGGATAACGGAGTCTAAAACATCCAAAGGATATCCGTTTTTTGAAAGTGTCATTCTAACAAACTCAATTTCACCGCAGAGAAGGCCATTAGTACATATCTTAAGTGCCCTATGAATTAAGGCCTTAATCAAATTAACCTTTCGTTGCCTGGGACAAAAAGAGTCCCAACGCATATAAAGTCCTGAGAAAGTAGCCTTCCTAAATACGGAAGTCTCATACTTGTCACTAATCCTATGAACAAGAACATCCAAAAAGGAAAGACAAGAATTGGATTCTTTTTCTACGGTAAACTTAAGAGCGGAATGGAAAGAGTATAATTTGGTGAGAAACAAGTCGGCTTCAGCCTCATTATTAAAGAGGCAGAAGGTATCATCCACATAACGATGATACATAAGAGGACAACAAATACAAAAAAATAAGGAAGCCTCATGAAAAGCGACAAAAATATTCGCCAACGCTAGTCCCAAAGGCGAACCCAAAGCCGCTACATAATATTATTAAAACTAAATTCGACAGACGCAGTGGCGAACATCATGAGATCCACAAACACAGCCTCAAGAAAATCCGGAGGAGACAAAGAGGTACGATACAATATATCGCAACACATCTCAATAGTCTCAGACAGGGAAACACAGGTAAACAAGAAGCAGATATCGAACGAACACATGAACCCACCATCAGTAGAAAAACTGCGTATAATTTCAACAAAGAAGAAGGAATCTTTAATACAATATGTACATAAGTGCGACAAAACTGGTTGTAGCACATTCGAGAGCCAACTAGCGACTTTATGCTGGGAAGACCCAATCATGGACAGAATGGGTTGTAAAGGAACACCATCCTTATGGATTTTAGGTAACCCAATATAAACGGGGACGAATGGACCCATTGGATCTAATTAACTCTGAAATTTCAGAGAAGAGTAAACCACTCTTGACCCACTTTAATAGTTGCCTTTGAAATTTAGTTTCAATAGAGGCAGTACGATCATGGGTCTCAATTGGACCTAATTTATCCATCTTAGAAACATAATCCAAATAGTCCAGTAGAACAACACCAACACCTTTATCAGGTTTAGTAATAACCAGGTTATAATTATTTTTAAAATTTTTAATTACCCGGCGGTGTTGTTCTCCCCATTTTGACTCTGTTGAAGAAATAGAGGAACCAGCATAAGAATGGGCATAACTCTTGAGTTTAGCCTTAAGGTCATTAAGAGATTCAACAGAACGAGGAACAAGTCTACAAACCTATGCATATAAAACATCAAACACCGAAAAAATGTTCTTAGGGTCAGTAAAAAAGTAACAAAATATTTTAATATGAGCCCTGGTAAACAAATGAAAAATTAAGACATTAGGTTTATGTCTCAAAAATTAATTCACCGATGTCCCCAAGGACACATGACCCAGTGGATAAAAGCTTTGGATGAAGTAATCCATTGTGAGATCAATACCGAGACAAAAACTTTGAGAGTTGAATTACTAAAAGGGAAATAACTCTACGTCACATAGAACGAGAATAATCTACCCCAGTGGACGAAATTTCAACGTATATCCCGTGAAGAACGTACAACAGCAGAAACATCGTGAATATGACAATCATCAAAGTTGAGGACATCAGTCCGAACAACGTAGTTACAATACTCTCAGAAATATAGAAAGATGTTAGATATGATCACTGAGAGAATTAGTATCGACTATCATATTAACAGCCTGACGAATAGAGAAAAGAGGAGAGAGTTTCAAATTGTGGTGTCCTTGGCATGTCACGATTTCTCCACAAGTAAAAGAAATCTAAAATCACACAAGCAGACTTGTACATTTCTTGTAGTAAACACGATTCACAGGATCATGAAGTAAAACCAATTCAGCTTGCTTTATTCGACTATATATATTCTTCTACTAAGCTCTGACTTTTTGCCAGGGTAATAGATGCCACAGACATATTAATCAGCATTGGTTGAATAAAATAAACCACGGGATAGTTTTTATCAGTAAATGTAAATTTTGTGCGAAGAGTCTTTCAATTTTATACAGGAAACTGGTGATATTTCCTGAAAAGCCACAAGATGAAACGACAAACCTGATTCTGGTGAGAAGATCACGTAGTAGACAGAACGTAGTTTCGACCGCCGCGTAAATTTAATAAAGAGCTTTGAACGAGGATATAGTAGGAAGACATTTATACTTGTCTGCACCCGCTGTTACCGTCCTTTTATGTCGAGACATACAAACATGGGATAAAAACTTGGGGTGTAAATAGACGAAGATTCAGCGTTTGATGTGACGATGATCTGTCAAGAGACGTAGGTCGATATTTTTGTTTTGTAGAGGTTTAAAGTACAAAACATTACGGAGAATAAAAATGATAGGAAGTGGAATATAGGAAAATGAAAGAGGAGAAAAAAATAGATATTTTTATAGATTGTATTTAATGCAGAGTGGCCGAGTGATTAGAGTGTTCGCATTCTGTCTATGAGACCCGGGTTCGGATCTCGCCATGGTCGATTTGCCAGGAAGAAGACTTCCTGGTGTCATCGGACTGGAGGGGTCAATCCCAGCATGTGGCACCTTTGGAAAGTGCCTGACAACCATACCAGGAGTTGGTCCAAGCATTATGGGTGAAACTGAGTAGACGGAATCCTTGAGGTCCGTCGATAGCTGTGCTAGCACGAAGTCACAAGTCATCGTGGCCGAGGGCTTGAGCGTTCTGGCCTTGTTCAAATTGTTGATCACGCTAGATAACACGCTCTCTTACATAAACTGTAACTAAGGTCCTGTCAGCATAGTTGCAGTATAAACCACAGCTGGGCTCTGTGGGTGTTAAATAAACACAAATGCCCCTGGGATTGGCTACCCGCCCTCGTAGACGGGTATCCTTGAATACGAGTGGCCAGCTATTCATATATTTAATGCAGAGGAGTAGTTGACTAAGAGAATTAGCATTGATTATCATGTCATTAAAAGATTACATTTATTTCTGAAGTGATGATAATTTTTTCGTGAGAAGCTGAGAGAAAGAGAAAGAAAGAGAGAGAGAGAGAAAAAGAGGAAATTCATTTGGGAGTCAAAGAGAGGGAAGCGAAGAGAAAAGGAATGAAAGAGGGAGAGAGCAAAATAAGAAAATTCATTTGGGAGTCAAAGAGAGGGAAGCGGAGAGAAAGGGAATGAAAGAGGGAGAGAGCAAAATAAGAAAATTCATTTGGGAGTCAAAGAGAGGGAAGCGGAGAGAAAAGGAATGAAAGAGGGAGAGAGCAAAATAAGAAAATTCATTTGGGAGTAAAAAACAGAGAAGCCGAGAGAAAGATAGATAAAGAGAGAAAGCAAAAGAAAAAAATCATGTCCATCTCCAGAACAATGACCAAATTTTATATCAGAAATAACGCGTTTAAAAAAAACAAAACAGGTGCGGTTTTGATAAATTTATTTTACCGTGAAAAAGAAAGAGAAAAAAATGATTATTAAATAAGTTCAAGCGAAATAAAAATCCTTTTCAAAACTAAATTTTCGCTGAAAAAAAAATTGTATATATCTGTGTTTGAAAGTTTTCCTAGAAGAACCGGTGTGTAATGAAAGTAGTTAATCGTGAGTTATAAGGAGAATTTTCCAAAAGAAATATGCTGGCTGAATAGTGGGTTTGTTTTGTTTGGTTTGTTTTCTTTTACGGCATATCAACCTCAATGGATCATTTAATGCCGACAACCTTTTTGTTTTGTCAACAATCTATTTCTGTTAATATTTTTTTTCAAAAACGTATAGCTGGTAATATTATTTTTTTCAAAAACGTACGGCTGGCAACATTATTTTTCCCCAAAAAACGTATTATCAGAGGCCTTGCTGTTGGACGTAGTTTATCGTCTTACCTAGAACGCGGATGTAGTTTATCGTCATACCCAGGCCGCTGAATAAAGAAAGTGATGACTATATCTCCCTATGATGTATCCGCTTTGAGAGGCCTTTTCTGTACTGACTTTATCAGCTTGTGTGTTCTTTGTACGATCTGATCGATTTAGGTACACTTCAAAAATTCGAAAGTTCGATTTGTTCAGTATCTGTCTATATTTCTGAGATGAGGTATTATGTACACTATGTATATTATTCGGACTATTGTCCTCATCTTTGTCGCTATATTTATTACAAAGTTTCTGTCGTTGTACGATCCGGCCTTCTTCAGGTTGTTGGAATGTCGAACTGAACCCTTTATTTCGCTCACTGGGGTAGACTGTTCTAGTTCCACGTGCCATGTCTAATGGATGTTAGTTATCTCCTGTTAATTCCCCTCGGCAAGTTCTCTACTGCCTTAACCAGGTATTGCACTCACACTCTTTGGGTCCTGTCACTGGATCTAACTAAAAAAATTTATCATTGATAAAAAGGCACGTTTTTTCCCATTAGTATGCTTGCACCTACGCCCCTCCCCAACTGTAGGTGTGATGTGTTAGATTCTCAAAGAAGATGTCGGAAGATAGGAGCTCTATCTAAATTTGTTGTAAGGTGTGTGACTGGATGATAAATACAAAGAATTCGAAGTTTTTACCTCAGATTTAGAATTACGACACGAAACATGAAAGCAAAGAACAACGTTTTTCGCCTACACAAATGAATTGAAATTTCAATTATCTACTTTGTGACACTATTTAGGGTTGCATGGGGAAAAAAAGAGGCGAGAATTAATTAAGGTGATAAGAAACTATACCGAAAAGACACGGAGCGATGTTATTTTTTATAACAAAGAAAAGTGGTAAAGATTTTATTTTCATTAGCGAAGAAAGTACTTCGTAAGATCGCGGATCTGTCGGATTTAATCTATGACGACGCACCGAATAAAAGATAGCCGTCTGCCTATGGCGATAATGAAAATTTCAAATTGGTCGAGTGGCCTACGGGACAGAATGCTAAGAGATGATATTAATTAAGCACGCACTGACCGAGAATGGCTTCAGTTTGGACCACCCCCATATCATTTGGGAAAACACCTGTTTTATGTCAGAGCTGGCCATGATAAAAAATTTGTTATCGGAACAAATAATTGGCGACAGGGTGCAAATCGTCCCGATGACCACCCACTTGATGCTAGCGAAAATCTCGATTGACGAACTCCAGATGAAATTCGGTCAAGATAGAGATTAGGTCGTGGGAGGTCTGCTCATGGAAGAGAAAGAAAAGAAAAAAAAAGGAAAGAAGATTTTTTTTCCTTTGAGCGATAATTGCAAACACCCACGCTGCTGAGCGTTCATTGGCTGAAGAGTGGCGTGAGTGGTAGGCGAAGGTAAACTATAAAGAAGGAGGGGAAGCCTGTTGATGTCTCCTGAAGGGAGTGGTGTGAGATGCCACTCTGAGAGAGGGGGGAACCTGTTTACGCCCTCTGACGGGATTGGTGTGAGATACCAATATGAGAAAGTAGGAATTTGGGAGGACGATTCCCTTAAACTAGAAATTAAGGACTTCCAAAAAAGTTATAAATTTTTCTGACCGAAAACAAAGAAAATTCTTAATGCGGATTTAGAATTATCAAGGAACCTCAGACCCCGACAGGCCCACCCCGCTTTTGGTCGGCGTCCATATAAGCAGAGTCGCAGCGAGTGGATAGCAGTTGGGGTTGAATAGACAGGCAAGAGTTGAGCTGTGAGCTCTGAGACCCGCCTCGCAGAAAGCTGACTTAACATCCACGCATTCTCGACCTCAACTTCTAACCAAGAACAATTTATTTTTGAAGAACGACTTAGACTCACACCACCAAAACAAGTTTTACGAATATCGCCTGAAGATACAGCAAACCAGTTTCTTAAAAGAAGAATTTAAGACGTTAAGACTCGCCTAACAAACACAAAGTGTCACGAATCCATATTAGCGGTTTGGGAGAAAGATGCAGTCCTGTATTCAGCAACCAGATATAAAATATTGTTATTTCTTTTTAATACATTTGAACTTTTCGAGTTATTACTTTATTTTCCTTTACATATACTTGTGTGGTATTACCCTTGTTCGGACTCGACTTGCATTACGGCCCGGCGACTGATTGATTTCATCTACCTAAGATCAAATCACAACGTGGGTAGGTTAGACTAGAAATCAAAGCAGTTACTTCGGTAACCAGACGTTGGAGGCGAGCTGGGAACGACAGGGCTGATACCGAATCTAACCAGATTCCCATCCGAATCAGCAAAAGGTTAGAACGTCACATTTGATGCCGCGACCAATACCAAGTCACATTGGTCGTCACAGGACAGGATAGGACGGCGACGGCGCGGAGACAGACGGGGTGACGTCACAGCTTGGTAAATTCTTAGAATCAAATTTTTTACCTATTCGCCTAGAAATATATTCATGACAAGAGCCTAGCAGCTGATCTCTCATCTGATCTAGCTCTCACAGCTCAATAAGGAATAGCAAATCCGGCATCATTCAACACATCCAAAACTAGAAACATTACTTCACCACCGAGCAAAACCTAAACCTGATGAATGGACATACCCACAAAGAGGTTCCGTACCTCTAACGCCTCTGGGTCTGAAGGTCACTACCAATCTCAAATGGTACGCATATATTTTTGCCATCGCAACAGATGCATGAAAAATGACCAGTTCCTTACATCACTCCAGACCCCCACTGTAATGCTCTATCTTTATAAGAGTCAGATAAAACCAAGAATGGATATTGCTGCTTTTTGGGTGTTGAATTAATTATTTTTCACACTACAACCCTTATCCCACAGAGGAAAGGAAAGGATGTTGACCTCTCATAATCGCTATTATTATGGCGAGCTTTCGGACGCGCTACATTCATTAGTTTCACCAGATCATAACTTCAAAGCTACGAATCTCCATCGCTGTATACAGTGGCAAACCATTCCCATTCTCTTTGTGTTCCTTTGGCAAGGAATATGATCCACTCAGCTCCGTCTCTAAAACTTGGATTCTTATCTGACGACGTTTCTTTTATCCATGGTCAAACGATATCTATCCACATGTCGGCATAATGAGCATTTACTAATTCCTCTCTATTATAGCAATATCACTCAGTAACGCTCAACTCTGAGTGGCCTTTGTACGTTGTAAAAGGTAAGGTTCCTTTATCTGTAAACGTCATTTAGACTATTTTTTAACATTGATGGTCACTCTGGAAAAAGCCCAGGAGCCACTCGAGCTATAGTAATATAAAATAAGAGGAATAGTTCATGCGGATATGTGGGGAAGATAACGGATAACCTTAGACCTGAACAGTTTAAGATTGTAGTGATCGGGAAGAATCCTCTTGGTAGTCGGTTCTACATAGCATCGGTTCGTAGGAAGAAGATGCTCGAGTAGAACGTACCAGTGGAATACGAAGAGAATGAGTTTGATTCCTTATATTATGGTTAGCATGGCGGATCCTTGCCGTGAAGGTGTGAATTGGTTAAAATAAGGAATGCAGTCCGTCTGAACACTTTCCATGGAAATAGCCATAGAGCAGCGAGTGACTTGCGACGTTCCCGTCTGTAAAGTGGGGATGCTGTGGGGTGGTAAATAATTTGTCACTCACAAGGGTGCGGTGACTCCTTTGGACTCTATCGAGGATAGAAAGTGAAAGCTAAGCAGTTTCTGTTCCTATATGGCAACATCGCTCCATTTTCGGCCTGACAGCCTGAAGATCATCAGCGTAAAAGAACCAATAACAACTGAATTCAGTCGTCTGATACGCAAACTCGTTAAACTAAGGCAATACGTCAATCTTTAGTCGGCTAAGAGTAGGCGGTTTCAAGGCAACGTGGGTGATGTTTCCAAAGAGGATTGAACAGAACGCATTGTAAAGCAGCTTGTTAAACTTATTTCACGGCAAGGTCATCCATCCTCTTTGATACGCCATGTTCTTTTATTCATATGGTCTCCCCTTTCTTCACGACTCAATCCTATTTTCTTTCTTTCGCTTTCTTTTTCTTCTTTATTTCTATTTGATTTTCTTACTTTTTCTCTATTTGTTCGTTTTTCTTCCTTTCTATCTCTTTCTTCCTTTATATAGTGTGCGGTAGACATAGCGCCCACATATACCACCCAGAAAAGAAAAAAAAGAAACTCTCACTTATTGGTAAGACATTAGTGGCAATGATGTCTTCATCTAGTTAATATCTTAACATTATGTGGGAGTTATTTCTAGAAGGTATATCGGGAAAGTATTTCTGTCGCCCCCTCACCCCTGTAATTTTTTCTCTTCTTTTCTTTCTTACTTTTTCTCTTTATCCTGTTTCCCGTTTATTCCCCCGTGCCTTCCATTTATCCGTTTGGCCTTCCCTTTTTACTTCACCTCTTCAACGTCTTCTTTATTCTCTTAATCTTCTTCTATCCATTGATAGACCACCCCCTCATTTTACCTTCTATATTTTTTTTAATTTCCCACATCTACCGCTTCTTTCTTTCAATTCCTCCTACATTCTTCTACTCTTCGTTTTTTTTTTCTTTTTTGTGTCTTCTGTTTTCAAAGTTCTCGTTCCCCTATTTTGCTTTCACAATGGAGAAGCCAGAAATCTGCAAGATGGCGCCGAAAGCCTACTTGCCTAGACAGGCAATTTTTACGCAGTGTATCAGAAAGTGAATACATTTATTTGGAAAGCTGGAGGCACATGCGTAAATTACTTACCGCAAATCTAAAGTGCGTTCATCTTACATGTATTTTTTAAATATTTTTTGTGGTCCAGCAACAGATATATTATAATTCCATATCGTTTACTTGCTAACATTAAATATTAAAACCTTATCCTGTCAGTAAAGTTGAATTTAATTCATGGTTACTTAAAATCCCATTCTGATTCCCAATGTATTTTTATTGTAAAGTCATTATCAAATGATTCCTAGTAGACATATAACATATCCAGATTCTTGACAAATTTCAAAGAAGGGTTTGTAATATAATCGAACCTAGCCTGGCATCACGACTTCAATCACTTTCTCACCGACGTGACGTGGCTGACCCTCTTGTCTTTTCTGGAAATATTATTCACACCAGAATCAATCTTGCATATTTATAAATCTACCATTTGTTCGTGTATTGAATACTATAGCCATATCTGGTGTGGTGCTTCGGCTATATGTCTTGAGATTCCTGGGAACCTCGAGGCGGTGTAATAGTTAGCAAGCATGTCTGGCTAGAACAGTTACAACTGAATAGTGAGTTCGATCCCCACTGGGTGCCTTGTATCACATCTAAGCTACGCTTGGAAAATCACTTATATCTGGGAATCTATATTTATATCTAGAGATTCTTGACAAAATGTAATATTGTCGGTCATGACCTGATATTTCTACTACAAACACTTTATCCATCGCCCTGAAGTGGCTTCTCTCTGTTTTTTCTATAAATATTTTCATAGCAATTGCTCTGATGAGCTTTTCTCCTTGGTAACCGTATCACCCACGCTCTTTCTGTACACGTCTCCTAGGACCCGTTGGTCTTGTCGCGTTTTCTGTCGACATACAGACGCTCTGTTCCGATATCCATAACAACGCACGTCTATTGGTTTAGTTTGGTTTGTTTTACGGCATATCAACCTCAATGGGTTATTAAATGCCGACTATTGTTTTGTTGCTGTTAATAGTTTTTTTTTCCTTCATAAATCTATTTTTGGTAATTTTTTTTCTTCAAAAATGTATTGCTGGCAATAATTTTTTTACAAAAAGTATTTCTGGTATTAAAATCTATTTTTACACTTTCATAGTTTTTTTAGTCAGGTCGAGTGGGGGAAGCTATTTGCCCATAGCTGGGACCCTAACAGGTGCTACCACCCAGGGTTAAGGTGGACCTGGCAACACCAGCAATTAAGAAGTGGTTCCACGCTCCTTAAAACCTCCTGATCAGAGGCCATGCAGTTGGACGTAGTTTATCGTCTTACCCAGGACGCGGATATAGTTTATCGTCCGTCATACCCAGGACAGACGTCTATTGGATAAGGAGAGGTATATAGCTTCCAAACTGGTTTAGGGATTGGTGCTTGAATAAGTCGTCGATCATCGTGTCTTGGTTTTTCAAGTTTTATGATTCTTACTGGCATCACGACTTTAGTCATTACCTCACCGACGGGACGTGCCTGTCCTCCTGTCTTGGTGTATTTAAACATGTCACAATACCTGTAGCAAGTCCTCACCATTTTACAACTGAAACAACTGGACACATCCGTAAGTTTTAATTTAGTAGTTTCTTTTCTATCACATCTCAGCTGTTGAACTATTTTCTAGTGTCTTGCTTCTCTGTTTCCTACAATCTTCAAAAATTTAAATGCAACGCCAATCGCCATCTTCTGTCTTCTTGAAAATCCTTTCTCTTATTGTCCTTTCTCCTCACTAAAGTCTTTTCTTTCTCTTTCACTCCCAATATCCATTGGGTACTCGTAGAAATTATCACCATGCTTAGGATGTAATGATTAAAAAACATCATATCCTTTCCGTAATGCTTGTCTTAATATCCTGATTAATGATATTTCCTCGTTAATTTTCAGCACATTTTATAGAAAATCATTCAAAAATCTCTCCCTCACTTGAATTAACAGTTTCAGTGCAGTTCTTATTTTCCAGCAAACTTCCTTATTGTTCACATGCTCTGCCCATGTTATCATTAGTATACATCGGTAGAGTCCTGCATTGACTGCCATATAAGCGACTTGACATTACATAGCATTTCATAACTATTTTTCTTTGTTTCTACTGCTATTTCATATCTCTTTATACTTTGCTTATCTTCTAGAAGACATCTTTAGGTATTCCAATGCACTTTCGGATTTCTCTACCACATTTTCTGTTTTCTTCTTCTCCTTCTCCTTTGTACCATGTCTCCTGAGGACGCCGGCGATAATCGCTCTCCACAACGTTCTTTCCTATGAAGGTCTTAGCAAATTCTCTCTTTTTGCTATCTCTCCTAAATCCTGTTAATTGTTGTGTGTATTTTTTAGGTTACAATTGTTTATGGTATATGGAATAAAAAGGAGAAGTTACTCCGTAGTATTACAAGCCATATCACCGAGAGAAGTTGGATACGTGTTGCCCGTACCAAGGTTCATGGTGAAGAGATTGAATTAAATATCTTTTGGCTGGGAGTATTTTTATTATTTTTTAATTTTTATTTAATTTATTTTATATAACTTTTTATGTTATTATTTTATTTTATTTATAATTTTCATTATTATTATGTTATATTTCATTTTTATAATAATAATAATAATATCCATAGAAGTCTCTTCTACGTCTGTGAGGAGCTTGATCTATCTATTTTGCAGAACATACCTTATTACAGTCAATAGTTCGTCTTTTCTTCTTGCTTTCTTTTACTAATTTTTCTGTTTTGCCAAATCATTGAATTGATGTGTGTCTAATAGGAATGTTGTATAAACTGCCATTTTAAAAGTTATTTTATTAGTCGGAACCTAATGACACGTTGAATCTTCGAAGTGACATTGATTTTACAAATAGTCCTTAAAACTCTACAGATATGTTGAGAGATTATATCTGTCCAGATAGCCCTTCACGGTGTGCTGATGTCTATAGTATCTGTCATGCGAGTAGACCTCCTCAACTCGACCCCATAATTATTCAATGATTCATGTCGGACATATAGCTACACCGTTCGTCCACCCGGTTGTTTCTATATCCGAGACAAGCTTGCTAATCATTACATCACTTCAAGTCACCGTAGCTTAAATATGACACAAGGCCGTACCTGTACGGCACCCAGTGAGGATCGAACTCACTACCCAGTCGTAATTGTTCTAGCGGAACAAGTTTGCTAAACATTACACCACGTCAAAGTACCCACGGTGACTTTCTAAGCGTGGATTAAGTATGACACAAGGCCGAAAGTGTGGGGCTCCCCGATGCGGAACGAACTCATTTCTCAGTCGTAAATGTTCTAGCGAGACAACCTTACTATTACACTACGTCAATGTACCCAACGTGATTTTCTAAGCGTAAGACACAAGGACGGAAGCATGGGGCACCCTGTGAGGATCGAACTCTCTTCTCAGTTGTAATTGTTCTAGCGAGAAAAGTTTGCTAACCATTACACCCTGTCGATATACACAATGTGATTTTGTAAGCGTTGCTTAAATATGACACCAGGCCGAAAGTATGGCACACCCTGTGAGGATCGAACTCTTTTCTCAGTTGTAATTGTTCTAGCGAGTCAAGCTTGTTGACCATTACACCCCGTCAACGTACACAATGTGATTTTCTAAGCGTCGCTTAAATATGACACCAGGCCGAAAGTATGGGACACCCAATGTGGGTCGAACTCACTACACAGTCGTAATTAAAGCTTGTTAACTATTACACCACGGCGATGTTCCCCAACAGGAACGCATATGAAAGCAACTGAGTTTTTTGGGGTTTTTTTTTAAGGCAGGATCTTGGGCATCAGTAAACTTTGGAATAAGAGAAAAAAACTCCCTAACGAAAGAAAATGAACTTCATTCTGAAATATGAATATTTCCTAAAGACATGAAAAATTCTCAGTCAGTCATTTTCTCTCCAAGATCTGCTACTAACAAATTCCCGAGAAGATGTTTTTTCTCGATCGCTACGATCTTAATCTCTTTAATTCTAGGATAATCCGTTAGCTCTTCGACTTAACATCATATTCTACACTTCTTATCCACCTTCACTTGCGCTCATACAACATCATTCAGTAACACTCTACCTTGAGTGAATCTTGGGCCTTATATTAGGTAAACATTATATAAAATAAATACTAATATATAAATAAATTTTAATTATCTGGAAATACGTAAACATTCATCTCACGAGTCTTCATTTATCTCAAAATTATTCTAGACTGTATTCGAGAAGTAAAATCAGATTCTGGTCGTCTCCGTGTTTTTGTATACCCGAATTGCAAATGCACTTTACGACCATCGTGAGACGGTAAATTAGAAGTTTCTTGGGAGATTACTTTATAATGGATGCGCAGGTGCTTTTAATGCAGATGGGGAATTCTTGGCATAATATTGTTTTACGTTGTGAAGCAAGTCTTATTAAAATATTTAACAATTTATTTTTTTAATTATTTTTTCAAACCTGTTAAACCATTGTCAATTTTCACTATGGAAGGTCATACACGCAATCCTCATTTATTCTAGCAATAGGAAGCAAGCATAATATTATCTCTGGGGAAGAAATATATTTAATTAAAAAAATACTTTTTGTTCCCTAATACTGTTCTTAATATATTAAAATATATATCGTTAACTCATACTCAAATAAATAAATGAGAAAAAATCACTCATCGCGGTGTACGTTAATCCGACTTTTCACCGGGGATAATACATTATTTTCCTTATTCAGACTATTGTCCTCAACTTTGTCACCATATTTATTACAACGTTTCGACCGTTGTACGCTCCAGCCTTCTTCAGGTGGTTGGAATGTCGAACTAAACCCTTTATTTCGCTCACTGGGGTATACTGTTCTAGTTCCACATGCCATGTTTTAATGGACGTCAGTTATCAGTTATCTCCTGTTAATTTCCCTCTGAAAGTTCTGCACTGCCTTACCCGGGTATTGAACTCACACTCTTTGAGTCCTGTTACTGGATCTGACTAACGCCTTTATCCACTGTGCCATGTGCTTACGGTCAAATCACGCTGAAACACCGGTTCTCGTACGATCACCGAAGTTAAGCAGCGTAGAGCCAGGTCAGTACTTAGATGGGGGACCGCTTGGGAACACCTGGTACTGTAAGCCCCAAAGTCAACCCTTACCTCACAGTCGGTTGGGGTGTAAACGGCATGTCAACTATGCCGCCCGGAACTTCGTTCCTGGTAGGGCCGCCAAGGCGGACAGGTCTGACACACATGCCGGCTAACAAGGGCTCTGGTGAAAATCCAAGGAGCGTCTGTATCGGTAAAAATGGATTCTGGTCGTTCCTTTCTCTGCGTCTGTGGGAACCCCGCGGCAAGCAAGAACGTTATCCGAGTAGGCCTGGGTACCTTACTTCTGTAATTTATCTCAAGAATCTTCTTCTCATAACATTTTTTCTTCCGGCTCAATCCGCCCAGGGTGAATGCCGCATCAGTACAGTACAGTAGTGTCCTTGAGGATATATAGACAGATACCCAGTATAGTATTATACGAAAAATTCAGTGTTTGAATTAGAGAAGAAATATTTCCACAAAAGAAAAAAAATCAATTTATCTCGAATTTTAAGGCAGATGCTTACATGTATGGTCTTCTGTAGTGAAAATGGCTGAGCGATTTCCAATGGAAAATTACCTTGAATTTTTAGTAGTGGGTCCAGCCTTATGATGAGTCGTATCTCATTAGGACAAGTTGATTTTTCACTTTATATAGAATACCGCTATTGCCCACAGGGCTAAAGCTGGGGTTTGATGTGATAAGTGCTGACACCAAAGAATAAATTCATAGCTTTTACCAATGTTTGTGCATTTAGTTTTAAGCATCATCTGAAAAATCTATAAAAATACCTAATTCCCGCGGACTTTTGCTTACAAACTGACTTTCAAGTTTTATTTTAAGACACTTTTATGTTTATAAATTCTTTTATGTATATATTTAATTAAAAAAACGTATAAACCTAAAAAAATGACTTAAAATAATTGTCGGACTTTATCCATTTCAAGTTTTACTATTTCAAAATTAATCCAAATAAACTTGATGTATTTTGTATTAGATACATTGAATGGAAAATAGATTCAGACCAGAATTCTAATTAGTAATCGCTTCATGGAAAATAACATTTTTTTTACTGTATTCGATAATTGAAAACTGTGTAAAAATTATAAAAGTTTAGAAAAAAATGCAATGAAATTAGCATTGTAAATTGTCATCATCGTCTTCCTCACCACCATCATAGACAAAGAAAACCATTGGAAAATTCGTAGACTTAAGGAATCAGCACATATGATAGGCCACAGCAATATCCTGAGCCGACCAAGCATAGAAATGAATACAGTATGGGAACCAGTAATAAGGAGTGCCAGATATAAAGCGATAACAACAAAATTGCAATATGAGATCTGGTAAAAAACATAAAATGATAAAAGTAAAATTGCAATATGAGAACTGGTAAAAAAAGACATTAGGTCTATAATACCCAGAAATTCATACACAGATTTCCTCAAGGACACATGGCACAGTGGAAAAAGGCGTTGGTTAGATCCAGTGACAGGACCCAAAGGCGGTGGAGAACTTGGAAAGAGAATTAACGGGAGATAACTGATAACTGACATCCATTAGACATGGCACGTGGAACTAGAACCGTCTACCCCAGTGAGCGAAATAAAGGGTTAAGTTCGACATTCCGACCACCTGAAGTATGCCGGAGCGTACAACGGCCGAAACGTTGTAATAAATATGGCGGCAGATATGAGGACAATAGTCCGAATTATGTAAATAGTTTATATATATATATATATATATATATATATATATATATATTTATTGGCCACTAATTTTATCAATATATATATATATATATATATATATATATATATATATGGTTTGACAAACAACACCGTTTTGACTGAACCAAAATAATTCACACATTAAGAAAATTTATAAGTAATGTCACATCAAAACCACATGATATTTTATGATTTAAATTATTAAATTCGCTCGCTTTCATGTTTATTACAACGCTGAACCTTACCAGTAACAGTTCTACAAACTATTTAACACATTTCTCCATTAATTTCAGTAAAAACTTATCAGAAAGTGTTTGTCTTAATTCAGGAATTATTTTCTGTTTGAGGCTGTAAACAAGATCACTCAGTATACCCCACACACACCCAAGAAAAAAATGCCCGGTGGTGTTAGGTGTGGTGATCGGTCTGGCCACTCAATTGCTTCCTGTCGTCCTATCGACCTCATCTTGAAATTAAGATTTAGCCATTCCCGAACGGGTAAGACATATTTAATTTTAAGTCATTGTTAACAATTTTAATTTATTTTGTTCAATGAAAGTTAATAAATAAAAACGGGCGCACCCTGTATATTACCTTTCATATATGCAAATTACACTATCCTTACATTTAGCTGATAGCAGACATGATATCACGAAGTTTTGGTCACTATATCCTGTAATGTTCTTGTTTTTATTTCAAACTAGCAGCGATGCCCAGCTGATCGATCAGAAAAAGCGTTCAATTAGAATGGAGCAAAAACAACATCATTTTTAGATGTAACAGTGTCTATCTTCTTCAATTACTTTAAAGTACGTTCATTAAAAAAAAAACATTTTGAATTAATGCGGTTACTGATATAAGAGAAATAGTCTGTATTTATTCAATCGAAAACACGCAACATGATGACCCACTTAAAACCACAATTATTTTGGAGTTATTGAAATTCAATTTGTCAGTGGGCTACCAAGGATGTAAAAGAGGATACATTTATAAAGAAGTTGTTAAGTTTGATGAAAATTGGTTGAAAGATCAACGAAAAATAAGAAAAAAATAGTAACAATGGTCATTTTTCTCTATTTACGCGGGTTTTCACTATATGGGGGAACACAATTATCAATCAACTTACTGTTGGCTACAATTGAGTGGAGTTTGTATTAGACTGCTTGAAAACTGAGGGAGTTTTTAGTTTGAAATTTGTGTTGAAATCGATTTGTATTAAAATCGGTTTTTGGTTTTTAGGTTTTTTTCGCTAAACTCAGTGGCATAAAAATAAAAATGGGATATCATTGAGCTCTCCATGATGCAAATAACCTATATATCAAGTTTGAACGAAATCGGAGGAAAAAAGTTTAATTGATCAATTTTTAATCGGTTTCTTCGATTATTGATTTTTAAGAAAATATCAATTTTTTACGCTAACAACCGATCTCTTACATTGTACGACGTATCTGCCAAGTTTGGTAAAAATCGGTTGGATGGATCTTAATGTCGCATAGCAAACTTCTATGTCAGCATAACAGAATATCATCTTCGATGGTGAATATCTTTGTTTCATGTCTGTATAACCACTCTGAGGATGGCTCGTGTGAGTGGAAAGCTTAGGGCCAACTTAATAAAAAATATCCAAATGTTGGACAATTTTTATCTTTATTTTCACCCGAAATTAAAGCAGACATTCGAACATTAGAACGGCTCATGATCAGACATAATAGACATTCATTGTTTCTTATATTGAGTGGAGTTTTATATATATATATATATATATATATATATATATATATATATAAAAAAATAATCACGCATAGAATCAATCAGCAATATTAATGCTATTATTGGCGACATCCATCGCTAGTAGTGTTTCATGTATGCATTAAAATACTGTTAATCCATAGAGTGACGTGATCCTCATTTATAAAACTGTTATCTGTTGTTTCTAGTTTATATTTTTTTCAAATGCAAGTACTTTTGAATAATCCTTTATTCATCGTCAGGCATATATTTTCCTTATAAAAATCAAAAACTTGGAGACGAAATAATTGTTTGTACACCGAAAGATGTTTTTTTTTAGAATGTGCTATTATTGACGGTTGTGTACAATCTCGGAACGTGCAAAGACGCAACGCTAAGTTTCTCAAAATTTTAAGTGAGAATTTTATTTGAAATTTTCTTGTGATGTGGTAAATCCACGTATTCTATTTTTACAAGTGTTTTGAGTTAATATGTCAAGAACTAAGTATATAGTTCAATTAATATAGTGTTATGCCTTAGTAGTAGTTTTTTTTTTATTTATAGGATTTTTTTTGTACTGCGGATCGATAGTTTTTCAAAAACATAAAACATTAGGCAGCATATAATTTATATACAAAGAAATAATCACGCATAGAATCAATCAGCAATATTAATGCTATTATTGGCGACATCCATCGCTAGGAGTGTATAATGTATGCATTAAAATACTGTTAATCCATAGGGTGATGTGATCCTCATTCATAAAAATGTTGTCCTATAAAAAACAAATTTTTTTCCAAGTTTTTGATTTTATAAGGAAAGGATATGCCTGACGATGAATAAAGGATTATTCGAAACTACTTGCATTTTAAAAAAATATAAACTAGAAACAAACATTTTTATATGCTGTCTAATGTTTTATGTTTATATATATATATATATATATATATATATATATATATATTGATGCATTTTTCATTAAATAATATAGACAAGTTTTGTCTATTTATTTTAAGTAAGTTCCTTTCATATTGTCGGATAAGCTTAATAACGTTATCATTGAAAGACGAAAGGAAATCACCATATTGATACATGTTTAAATCCAATCTAAGCTTTCGGCTTATATAAGCCATTATCAAAGATGACAATTACTTTTCAATATATCAACTAATACACGGAACAATAATGATAGTCTGTTTTTGTTGCATGAAAAATTTCAAAGCAACGACTAACTAGTGTATACGAAACGCGGAAGCGAAAATCGCGTCGCAGCTCATGACGTCACACATGACCACGCTAGAGTGAAAACGAGAAGTATTAAGTATGGGAAAACGTTGGTATAAACCAATGGCTTCTATTATCAATTATAGGCATTTAATAATGTTTGAGGAGATTTCTTGAAGCTATATTCATAAAACAGTTGAAACTTAACCTGAGCAAAATAAACTATGAAATCTCTCCAAACATTCTTAAATGCTTATAATTGATTTGATAACAGGTAATGATAAGTCAATGATAATGTTATTGAGCTTATCAGACAATATGAAAGGAAATTACTTAAAATAGACAATACTTGTCTATATTATTTAATGAAACATGCATCAATGAAAAATTACTGCCTATATATATATATATATATATATATATATATATATATATATATATATATATGTATATATCGTCCTGACTTAGCACCTCAGCTTCAAACCCTTTCTCGCCGCCAGAACATAGCTTCCTATTTTCGTTTTTCTGTAAATGTTTTCATGTTAATTTTTCTGATAAACTTTCCTCTACAAAACCTAGACTTTAAACATTTAAGCGTAGTACTAGAGTGCCATCCAGTTTCTCATCATTTTCCAGTTGAAATAGCTAAATGTAATTGTAACAATCTCTTTTAACAGTTTCTTTTCTCGTACTTCTCGCTTGTGGAACTCTCCTCCGGCTTCTTGCTTTCAAGTCAACTTTGATCTTTAAAAATTAAAATGTCAATCTTTATCACCGGTCTTCTTAAATCATTTTCTTTTGTTGCTCTCTCTCTATCCCTATAATAATATTTTTATTTATCATATATTCTCGTCCGCAGTATCACTTGCATCTTATTAGCTTTCTCGCCTTACTTGGAATGAAATTATTTTAAAAAATGTTTAATTCGGTAGAAATTCTTTTAAAAGTCCTCCTCTCAGGTAATTATATTTCTGCTGTTTGTTGAAGGTGAAAATAGATAAGAAATAAAGGCAAGCTTGTTTGTGTCAAATTCAAGTTCAACACTGAATTCCACTTGCTGAATTATTCACTTATAATTTTTAAGTTTCAAATGTTATCTATTTTTTCTGCAAATTGCACATTTCCAGTTCAAAGTTGTAAATGCAATGTCGTTTGTTATTTACTCACTTCCAAATTCTTGTTCATTTATTGCTTACTCTCCTTAATAATGTTCTTTTTTTCACACGCAGTAATCCCTTGCGTCATAGTGACTTTATCGCCCTACTTAGGGTAAAATCATTAAAAAGAAGGAAAAAAAAAACGTTTAATATGTTAGAAATTCTTTTCAAAGTCCATTTCCCAGGTAATTATATCTCTTTTGTTTGTTGAAGGTCAAATTAGATAAGAAATAATGGCAAACATGTTTGTGTCACAGGTTCAACACTGAATTCCGTTTGTTGAATAATTAACTCATAATTGCTAACTTTCAAATTTTATCTGTATTTTTTTGATATTAAAATGGCGGTGGATGTTGATTCGAATGTTAATTCTATTAAGTCTCACAAATTGCACATTTCCAGTTCATTTTAATGAAGTTTGAATGGAGGAAGAAACTGCAAAGCTTAATCATATGCAAAACAGTAGTCATTCTTTCTTTGTCAGAAGTGAATATTGAAAAAGGTTTTTGTATATTCATTGATTTTTCAGTTGAGTACACTCCTTGAATTAATGTGCGCATATATATATATACCGAGTATAAGAGCAAAATCCTGTCCAAAATCCTGTTACAGCAGAATTGGCCATCCCACAAAATGTTTCATATCTAAAAAAAATAAAATGAGTTTCCTTTTTGTGAGTTTTCAGATAAGACGTTTATCCATCTTGACACCATTTGTCGTAAAAACACTGAAAATTCTTTGAGTTATTCAGCTAGAAAGAGAACAGCTTAAAATTGTTTTGTGTCAGTCCGACTGTCTTCTAAACTGAGCAATGGTGAGTGGGAAAAGATCATTCAGACCTTTAGTAATGGTACCAACATTTATACGCCGGCTTCCATATTCCATTTCATTTTAATGAACATTGCAAAATTCAGTTTCTTTTGAAACTCATGTTGTTAAATGTTATTTTTCATTTGTTAGAATCTTGTAATGTTTAAGGTGCTTATTCACTATGTACTCATAGCACTTATTTAAGCAACTGTGCTACATATATGGGTGGAACTGGGGGTCAAATTTAATCAATATTCTTATTGTATAGAATCCACAGTAAGTTTAATATGATAGAAATTCTTTTAAAAGTCCTTCTTTCAGGTAATTATATTTCTGCTGTTTGTTGAAGTTCAAAATAGATAAGAAAGGCAAGCTTGTTTGTGACAAATTCAAGTTCAACACTGAATTCCACTTGCTGAATTAATCACTTATAATTTTTAAGTTTCAAATTTTATCTCTTTTTTTTTTTCTGCAAATTGCACATTTCCAGTTCATTTTTAATAAAGTTTGAATGAAGAAAGAAACTACAAGGCTTAATCAAATGCAACACAGTTATCATTCTTTTTTTTTTGTCGGGAGTGAATATTAAAAATGGCCTTTGTAGATTCATAGCTTTTTTTCCACTGAATTTACTTCTCAAATTAATATTTTTGTTTTTACTATTTACAAGAAACAAAAAGACTTCTTATAATAGCCCATTTCTTCAAAGGTCTCTTTAAAAGTTCACATATAAAATTTTCAGAAAACTGATCCATTCGTTTCTAGATTTGGGATTTACAGAAAGAAATTTCATTGACTTTACTCATCTCAGTCATTAACAAATATTTCGGATGCAGACTCACATAATTGCAGTTCTCTTTAAACTATGTTTCTCAACTTATCAATTTTTACAACATTTCTATTCAGAATTGCCATATATATATATATATATATATATATATATATATATATATATATATATATATATATATATTCTATATATATATAATACTAATAAATACTGATAAAATATTATTAAAAAACATAAGTTTGCAATTCTCCAAAATGAAACTGTTATCTATTAATTCTCTTAAAGAACCATTTTGACCTTCTATCAGCATGGCTGATGCTAACCTCCAGGTGAGTGACTCCCTGCATTATTTTGGTCTCACATTTTCCACTTACATAAAGTAGGAGAATTATATTAATAAACCAGTTGAATTACCCATGCCTTTTTTTTTTGTAAGAAAATGATGCTTGGTTTTAAATCATTGTTATAATTTGTGGAGAAAAATGATGGATTTCAATATTACTCATCTAACCCCTTTGATATGTATTTGATGCAATACTTGATTGAATGAATTGATGAGCAAATTTCAACATTGATATGACAGTTGAATTGTTGTAACAAATATGTATTGTAAAACACTACCCACTGGTGATTGCTTGCTCAACTTGAGGTCCACATTGTCTCATTTTGATCTTGCCAATGTGATCTCCATCTTCTGGCTTTCTCCTTCTATATTTTGGTTTGGAGTCATTCCCTTGTTTCAATTTAATTTAAATCACAGGGAAAAAAATTTAATAGATGGGGTTTGTGCTCCCCAGGGAACCCCCTTTGATCAAAATGAAATATACTAGTTCCAAGTACCCTAAGAGTCATTCCCTTGTTCAAATTTTAATTTAATTTATATCAAACATCCTTTTGGTCTCACATTTTCCACTTACATAAACTGGGAGAATTATATTGAATAAACTAGCTGAATTACCCATGCCTTGCTGCATGTCACACAGTTTTTACATCATCTCTATTCGGGGTTGGTATATACAGGTTTATTCAAAAAGAATGGACCGATTTCATGACGCATTGCTTCAGTTTCTCAAGCATCGTCATAGAATGAGTCAGTGACCACTTGAAAGAGGAGTTTTCTAACTTTTGAATGGCTGCCACATTAGCTGTGTTGTAGCGTTGTAGTAGCATCGTATCTCCGGCAACATTGAGTAGTTTATTTACCCCCGGAATGGGGAGTCCTCAGCAAAAGGCGTTCTGCGTTTTCGAGTTCGCTGAAATAAATAAGGTTGTCACGGTATGCGTGCTTTTCGAAAGCAATTCAACATTAAAAACAGTCGACGTTGGTTTAAACAGTTTCAAGAGAGTGAATCTGTGTGTAAAGGAAAAAATCCAGGACAACCATAAGTTTCGGGGGAACGAGTGGCGAGAATCCGTGCTGCGTTTGAGGGGAGTTCACGGATGTCCACAAATCGAGCTAGACTTGAGCTTGCGATCTCTCAATCAACAATATGGCGTGTGCTAAGAATTTGACACCTTACAGACTACGCCTCGTTCAGGTACTTACCAAGATTTTGATCTTTGTGCCTGTCAAGCGAGATCTTCAGATCTCAATGAGTGTGATTATTTCTTGTGGGGATGCGATAAAGATTGCGTGTATGTGCCACAGCTAGCCACTAGCATCGATGCCCTTAAACATCGAATAACAACAGCGATCAACTCAGTGGATCGTGATATGCTGATACGCGTCTGGGAGTAAGTCTCTTATCGCATTGATGTTACCAGTGCTGCAGGTGGTGGCCATATTGAAAACATATAAGAGGAAATAAAAGTTGATTGTGAGTATAATGCTGGTGATTTGGCTGGAGTTTCCTATTGTTTATCCTTATTAAAATATTGCATAATGAAGTCGGTTCATTGTTTTTAATAACCCTATATATATATATATATATATATATATATATATATATATATATATATATATATATATGGTGGGCTCTCGCGTCGTAATTGTACATATGGTATGACGTTTGCGTTGTATCGAAACTGTCCGGGCTCGATTTTCGGTAGTGGATGCGCACTGCTGATGAGTCCCAGTGCTTTCTGCATTCTGTTGAGGATAATTCTAGGCTCGACGAATTACTATATCTTTAGCCTAAATCCTCAAAATAATCACTTATATATATATATATATATATATATATATATATATATATATATATATATATAATCTGATAAAAGGAATGATAAAATATTGTCAAAGAACAATTCTTCAAAATTTGTTATCAACTTAAAGAAGCATTTTTGCCTTTCATCAGCACGGCTGATGCTAACCTCCAGGAGAGCGATTCACTGCATCATCTTTGTCTCACGTTTTCCTCTAACATGATGTGGGATGATTATTTATCTATATACTGCTAATGGTTTATGACTGCGTGCGTGCTTGTGTGTTGCGTCCTGCCCGGCGCATAATGATTTAAATTAATCTGATTTAAGTAAATAAGATTTAAAAAAACGAGTTATTTATACAGTTAGTATTTTTATATTAACAATTTCTTTAATTAAAATATTTTAAAGTTAAAGACAAACACAAAGAGATCCCGCTTTGCTGTTTCGTTCAATTGTTTGTAGAGTAATTATTTATATTTCAGCTTTTTTTAAACAAACATTATTTTAAATATTTACATAAATTTCTTTTTAATTTAATCTTAGTTAAAAATTAAGTGAATAAGAATTAAAAATACGAGTTGTTTATGAAGCATTTTTATTTTAACTTTTTTTCAAATAGACAGTTTGTTTTTATTATAATACATTTAATCAATTTTTTAAAAATATTTTAACAACTGGACCAAACAGCAAAGCGGGATCTTTTTGTGTCTGTCTTTATGACAGACATAAAAAGGTACTACTTTACAGTTTCGTAGAGTAATTATTTATATTTCAGCTTTCCTTAAACAAACAATATTTTCAAGTGAATATTATTTTAAAATATTTTTTGGCGCATTAAAAAAATATATAATCTGATTTAATGTTCAAGTCTACCCCGGAGGTTCTATTTCTATTAAATTCTTTAAACAATCAGAAAAACGTTAAACATGAACTTGTAAACCAACCAGACCAATGATGTCACGAAGGAATTGAAATATTTGCATAAATCATAATAAAATTAACTTTCAATGGAATGTTGAAATCAACTTCAATATTGTCTAACCTGAACCGTCAGTGACCCAACGGGTGACGGATAGTCTAGTATTGAATAAACTATTAGGTCTGCTGCTAGAAAAATAGGTTCTCTGTATCATACTAAAAAAATTTTCTTGCGAGGATCTATCTTGTACATTCCAAAGTTGACCATTGCTTTTTCAGATGAGTAAACCACTCGAATTAATATATTTTTTTCTTTACAAGTATTTACAAGTAACAAAAAGATTTCTTATAAATAACCATTTCTTCAAAGCTCTTTTTAAAAAGTTCATATGTAAAGTTTAAAACAAAATTAGTTTTACATTTTCAGACTTCCTGACACATACTGAAAGGGAAATTTCATTCTATTTCCAAAACAATGAACTCAATTGCTAAAAATGAGACTTTACTAAAATTGTGGATCTGCATTGTCTTGCTTAAGGAGAAATGATTAAAAGAGAAATGATAAAAATGGTTTGGTGTGAGCTTAAGTCCCAACAGACTTTCAAAGGAAGGAAGCTTATTGCGAATACAACCGTTAATCATGACTGGAGATACCTCGGGGTCTGCGCTGTGATGAAAAATAAACGTTACTAGCTCGGCTTGATGAAATTTAGAAGCCAGTTCATCTTTCATTCAGGTGTTCACACAAGGTTAGAAGAGACATAAGCTGTCTGGTTGTTTCTATAAAAATTTTTATGGTGCTTCCTAAGACTTGATCTGAGAATTTTCGTTTGCTTATCGTTAAAAGGGTATTCCAATAACTTGAACCAGTTTTAAATGTGAATTAAGTTTAAGCGTCAAATGATTTTTTCTTTTGTTTTCAGATTTAACAACTTAAGACTTTGGCAATTTCAACCATGGAAAGATTAACAATCAAACAACGTTATCAAAGCTTATAACGAAAATGTTGGTTCAAACACAAATGAAATTCGCAAACTTCGAGAGTGCAATTGGAATCGATGTAACGTTGTTTGAAGAGGTTCAAATGACGAATAGAGGTGTTTAGATTTTTGGCCAAATTGCACTGCAAACATCTCGTAAACGAGTGCAGTGCTGAATCTGCCACTGTACCCAGTTTGTTTGTGAACAATTTTCCAATTCCTTGAAACTTTAATACGCGCGATTGTTAACGAATGCCAAAGACTTAAGTTGTTTTGAAAGAAAAGATTTTTAACTTAATTCACATTTAAATTCCATCAAGTTATTGGAACAACTATCAGAATATTTTTCTTGAAGAAATCTATAGCTGGTAATTTTTTCAAAGAATGTATAGCTGTCTGTATTGCTGGTACTTTTTTTTAAAATTATTGATGATAATAATTTGTCCTTCAAAATCATCTGTAATATTTTTTTTTATTACAAAGTATTTCTGGTATTAAAACTATTTTACACAAGTTTGGTGTCAACTATTTGCCCATAGCTTTTCGGGTTTGGGTGGACCTGGAACATCAGCAATTAAGAGGTGGCTCCACGATCCTCAAAACCTCCCAGACCTAGTTTGTTTTACCCAGGACCGGTATATATATATATATATATATATTATATATATATATATTTTATAATTGCAAATTAAAGAAATTATAATGTTTTATGAAAAGTATTTATTTATATTTGATATTTCAGATCGACCTCGATCTTTCTTGAAAAACTTTAATACGTTATATTGATTGTTTGACGGTTCCGTATAGGATTTGCAAATGTTTCTGTTTACGTTTCAGAACATTTAGCAAATGTCAATAAACGAAAATTTTCTATGAAAATTTTCGTTCTTTGACAGACGAATGCATCCTATACGGAACCGTCATATACGTGACGTGCCTTTACCGCTTGAGCTACAAAGAACCAATCGTAAACATCATAAACAGAGCATTTGCTTAAATACTTGTATCTATAAAATAACAACGTTAAACATAAAAATATGTCTTTAATAAATAAATTGTCGGACCTTGTCCATTTCTTAATATATGACGTCATTTGTTTACATTCGATATATATATATATATATATTGGAGTTTATAAGCGTAAATTCGACCTTGTCTACCGATTGGTTCTTTGTAGCTCAAGCGGTAAAGGCACGTGCGTATATATATAGGATGCAGGTTCGAATCCTGTCAAAGAACGAAAATTTTATATATTTTCAGACATTCAGGCCGGTAAATGTTATTTAATACTGTTTATCATAAACAGAGCATTTGCTTAAATACTTGTATCTATAAAATAACAACGTTAAACATAAAAATATGTCTTTAATAAATAAATTGTCGGACCTTGTCCATTTCTTAATTTATATATATATATATATATATATTAAGAAAGTATACGTGGCTTCTCATTATGCTATATATATATATATATATATATTCAGAACAAAGTATATTTAGTTATTTCTATTAAGCTATGCTTAATTTTGCCACAAGAACAGAAGCATGTTGCACCCAGTTGGGTTCGATTTATCGATTCAGTCGCATTGATAAGCCAATCAATTTTTATTTCGTCTCTGCATAGTTGCTCCTCGATCTCACCAATATGCCTTATTATCTCATCCGTCGTCTGGTGAATTGTTTGTTGGTTTGTTGGCATAGACCTTACTTTTGAGATGATCCCAAAGGAAGAAATCAAGTCGTACGATCATGGTGGACAACTGACTTCGCTGTTTCGAGAGATGATGCGACCTGGGAACTTCTCATTGCATTTTTGTTTGAACGTCCATTTTCGCAATAGGCTTCGATAACTTTAACACGTTGTTTGATTGTTAATCTTTCCATGGTTGAAATTGCCAAAGACTTAAGTTGTTAAATCTGAAAGCAAAAGAAAAAAAATCATTAGACGCTTAAACTTAATTCACATTTAAAATCGGTCTAATTTATTGGAACACACTTTATATAGCAATAAGTGCCAACGACTATATCTTAAATTAGCAGACGTCAAATAGAAATGAGATAAGGTTATTCATTTCCTTATGACGATTCCCTGTAGAATATAAAAAACGACGCTGATAGTTTTGACATTCGTATTTGAATTTGTCCTTGTATTGTCTTTATTTACCCTTTGTTTAATTCACCTTGCAGCATTTTAGGAACCTTTGGTTGTCAGAGAAGCAATTAGATTTTCGGAAAGAACCTTTCGATGATCCGAGTCGAACAGTGCACTTGGCTGATGGTTATTTTAAGAATATCCGCCATTTAAAATGAAAGAGGGAAGGTATTAGTAGAAGACGAGGCACGTGATCTTGTGAATCATGATGGCGGTATTAGCGAAAAGAATCCAAGAGGAAAACAAAGGAAATTACAGACATCAAGAAAAAGAATAAACTTCAGTCTGACACCGATTTCTTTGCTTTTTTTTAAATTTATTATAAGGTCATTTTTAATAGTAATAATTATAGTAATGACAGTTGTGTTTTCGTGAGATAGCTGATATAATTTTTTTTTTTTTATATATATATCTAAAAATGCCTGCAGAGTTCCTGAAGTAAAAAAAGCAGTGAAAGGCTGAGAATTTCAGAACAATGCAATCAGTTTCTGTCCGAATTTTTGGGACAATGAATTATTATTATTTATTCAGATTATCTACACTTCTTTGTCCGAAAGATTCATGTTGAAGTTGATATGTTCCAACGATGGTGAAGAATCTTTTCCCCGACGAGGGCGTGTTTCGTTTTTGTTTTTTGTTGTTGTTTTTTTTTTCTTTTTCCACTACCCTTTTTTGCTCTACTGGAAGTGATAAATGTCTTCATTGACAAGCCTACTATATATATATATATATATAGCTTCACAGAACCTGTATCGGAATGCCAAATGATTCAATATCGGTGCCAAGTTTTCGTGGATATTTTCCGACAACCTCCATTGGTGTATCACATCGGGTTCGTATTTTATGTCCGAATTTCCGGGATGAAGAGTTAGCATTATAGCTAAACCTCACTTAACGAATAAATTCCGTTCCAACGACTTCATCGTTTTACGAGCTGGTTATTAACTGAGTAGTTGTACTTAACTGCTATTTTAGGCATTCTACGTATGTAATGGGTTTGTGTCAACACCCCTTTTTCATATGATTTTATTTCTATATTATTCAGTACAGTTGTGTATTTAAAGGTAAACGTAATGGCTGGATTTTTATTTAATATTTTATAGTCTCGGGTGTCGATGAACATGTAATTCGTTAAGCGAGGAGTGGCTGTCTTGCATTCTCTATGGTTATATAAACGATTTTTTATGAAAAAAAGAAGGGAAAAAACTTTTGGCTGTAAAAACCTTAAAATGCGATGTGAAAATTTTAATGAATTCTGCGTCTGTAATGGTTTTTTATAGACCATTCAGTTTTTTATTCTTTTTCTAGTTTTATGTTACATTTGCACCATCAGCATATAAAATTCTGTGACTTCCATTAGTCCGTCTGTCCGTCACACCCTCTAAAATCGCCATACATTGACCGATCGAAACCAAATTTTGGGAAGAAATGCTAATAGGCAGGGGTATTTTATTAGGGTACGTAGGTTAGTACAATAAATTTTCATTAATTATATTCGAAAAATTAAAAGTTTTATTATTTAGCATACAAAACACTGCCACTATTTTAAAATCAATTTAATGATTAAAATATGTTATACCGGAACACACCTATTCTATTGTTAATAGACTCTCCCACATAGAATAAGTAGTAGTAGTAGCTGTCGCCAGGGAGTTGGTGAGTCAGTCGATGTCGGACATTAAAGTATCAACCACCACAACTAGATTGCTGCGTCATTAACTATTATTTCAAGTTCCTAACGGTTTTTACGTCGAACCTCTTTAGGACCGACTTAGTGAAATACAAGCTTCCACTGTGAAAACTACTCTTCAACACATTGTACAACAAAAAAACAAATACTTATTTAATAAAAAGGCAAGTTTTTGCATATCTTTTAAAGGTTTTATATTTCATCGACTGGTTTGCGAAATTGAATGAAACCCAGAGCACAATCAATATATAAAATTCCCTGACTTCCATTAGTCCGTCTGTCCGTCCGTCCGTCGGTCCGACCCACGCTCTAAAATAGCCATATATTGACTGATTAAAACCAAATTTTGGGGAGAAGTACAAACAGGTAAGGGGGTACAAAGTACAATTGGTTTTAACTAGGGTGGGTAGCTGAGTACAATAAATTTTCATTAATTATTTTAGAAGAATTAAAAGTTTTATTATTTAACATACAAAATATTCCCACTATTTTTTTTAAAAAACATGATTAATAAGTAAAATAACAAATACTTATTTAATAAAAATTCAATATTGTTTCCTTGGATATCTTTTCTTTAAGTTTCTATATAGAAGAATCCAGTTTTCTGTTAACACTGCGTTTGCGAGGACTATAAACAAATCACAAGGCCAAATGCTGGAAATATCCTAATATCCTATATCTTTACAAGAGCCATATCGACTGAAAATGGAACACTGCTGCCTAATCTCCACTTCCCAGTCACGAAAGCGTCGAAAAGCATCTCCGCGACTTTGTGTTTGACGAATTATTGTTCACCGTGAAATCGCTTCTCACGGATCAAATGGCACAAGTCTCTCACCGTTCTCGGAAGGTGTTCCACCAATTCTAATATTCACAGCTAAGACCCGACACTCTACGCACATTGTAGGAATCGACCCTCATTCCCTTCCTATTTCATTGGTGGGATCTAAGTTCCACTCGAGCAGCTTCTTCCCACGAACTGCTATTTTGTGGAACCGAATCCCAAGAGGGTGCTTCCCCTATAAGTTTGCTGACTTTCCAATTTTAATTGTTTCAAAGTAGGACATGTTGACTGATATCATATTTCCTCAACACTACCACAGTCACAATCCTAACCCCCACCCAAACCTCTGGACGACGAGTTAAAGCTGACTCTTCTTTGAATTTCACTGACATTAAGTCAGACTAAATTTAATTCGACCTTTTTGAATTGATACATTCTTCTAAAAAATATAATGTACGGAATAAATTATTTAAAATGGACATTCGAAAAGAATAAGTTGACAAACAAATTTTCAAAAAGTAGGGCATACAAGACATTAGAGACTTATAAAAAATTACTTATAAAATTAAATCAAGAATTACATTACCTATTAAGTAAAAACAATTTTAACCTGCGCAACCGTATCTTTCCCATAAATCTTCATAAATTTTCCGTCTGGAACTTTCTATCCCGAAGGACCCATAGATCTTGTACAGGATTAACAAGATATTTTTTTACTGTTAGATTCTCTTTTGTTCTTTTTAGCGTAAACCGCTTCGAAATATTTCAACAGATTTACTTAGTGTTGTATGTTTCTCTTGTTTCTTTTTGAATAGAAAAAATCCCAATAGCTCCCCTATACTATATAAATTTTTAATTAACAAACCCTAACTTTACTTTAAAAGTGACCATTCTGTGAGAAAATGATTAAAAACTATTTTAAAACGAACGATATTCCATATAATATATATATATATATATATATATATATATATATATATATATATATATATATACAGGTGTATCATCGGAGTGATACTAGCCGAGAAAAAACAGTTTGTTGAAGAATCAACAATCCCAGCTCCATGCTTGTTTGTTGTGTAGCATTTCGAAATTCAGGATGGGCGTTACGATACGAGGAAAAAACCAACGGTCGACTTCCTTGTCTAGAATAATTTCTTATCACTTTCAATGCATCATACAAATAGGTTAGCCAATTCACCTCTAACATTTCTCTAAGTTTAAGATTGTATCTCGCCGATTCTTTTTTTCAAGGTTCCTCCGATTAATCCATTTTCAACTTGTGATATCTTCCAGAGAATTGTTTGGTGTTGATTTCCAAATCTCCCTTTTTACTTTCGACTTCTCAAGCAATGCTCGACACGTGTTTGCAGTTATCCCAAGCGTAAATAGAAAGAGTATACAGTGTAGTATTTGGATATTAATCTTCAACTAGAATTTCTTGTCAGAATAAAGCACGATTATGTTTCCCCAAACAACTATTAAGAAATATTAAGGAAGAATCAGGAAGGAATTCAATAAAATTCAAAGAAATTTCGATGATTGCTTTTTATATTGAAGTATTCCTTAAAGACAACACACACACACACACACACACACACACACACACACACACACAAAGAAAAATATAAAGCTTAAACATCTCTGTGCAGGAACTTAATATTAATTGTAATAATCCTATAAATATTAACATCTATTGTAAAAAAAATGCCAGTCATGTAAGAAAAAAGAGTGAGGACAAAATCATTGATATGTCTGCCTGTTTATTGCCGGCTTTCCAATATTTATTGTTTTATAGCCTTGTTATGAAGGCAGGAGAAATAGACTGATATCTTATTTCCTCAACACTATCGCAGTCACAATCCTAACCTCCAAACCTCTAATCGACGAGTTAAGGCTGGTTCTTTGTTTGATTTTCACCGATATGAAATCAGGCTAAATTTAATTTGCCCTTTTTGAATTGATGCATTCTTCTAAGAAATATAATGCACGGAATAAAATATTTAAAATGGACAATTGAAAACAATTTTTTCTTCGGAGAAACAGGGCATAGAAGTCATTAGAGATGTTTATAAAGTTATTTATAAAAATTAAATCAAGAAATACATTGCCTATTAAGTAAAAAAGGCTGATAGTGCTCAGATCGACACAGCCCGACTAGCCATTTTAATTTTATTTCATTCTTTTTTTATTTTCTTTCTTTCTTTCTTTCTTATGAATAATATCAACGATATATATTCCGGTCAATATTTTTAGGCAAGGGGTTAAAACAATTAATTTTGAATCCAGCTGTAATCAAAAATGCAAAGGACGTAATACGAAAGATTTTTGTTGCTTTGAAATAAATATACTAAATGTTGACTCTCTCGGGCTATGCCCGACACGCACCACACCCAGAGTAGTCACTGATATATATATATATATATATATATATATAATGGACTCTCCCGTCGGTTTCGATGTATGAGGATCTGACAGATTATTGATTCAGTTATAAAATGTTGTTATAATCTTAAGTAGTATTTAAGACCCGCTAGTGATTTACAAAGGCCACATATGGAGAAAGTATGATGATTGTGAGATGAGATTACTGTTAGGTTGGCTGACCTTTTAGATCTTGCTGTCTCTTCTTGAAGATGATTCAGACAAGCAGATTGAAAATTGCTGAGTCCACTAAAACACGTTGATCTTCATTCTACCCGCTCCAAGGCTAAGCGATCAAGGGTTTTATGTGGTATATTGACTTCTGACAAGTTCCTTTTCAGCTTGTCTTTGTATCTTAGCCATGGGCGTCCTATATTCCTGTAGCCCTGATC
Organism: Acanthosepion pharaonis; assembly: GCA_903632075.3. Lineage (NCBI taxonomy): Eukaryota > Metazoa > Mollusca > Cephalopoda > Sepiida > Sepiidae > Acanthosepion > Acanthosepion pharaonis. Next base: position 1,730,442 of record CAHIKZ030000768.1, read on the forward strand.
TAGCTGGCTGTACATTAGGATATTGGGGATCCTGTCATCAGACATTCCCAAGACATGACCAGTCCACCATAACTGAGACTATATGATAAAAGTCTCGATTCGTCCACTATTACACCTGTTAAACACGTCTACGTTAGATGTCCTATCTTGAAGCTTACCTCCACAGATTGCACGCAGACAGCTTTTATGGAAAACATCTAGTTATATATATATATATATATATATATATATAAGCGTTTCACCCCAAGCAAGGCGGGGAGCCACTAGGACGCAAGGGGTCACAGAAGATTTGGAGCAAGATCAGATAGGAGAGATATTAGAAAAGATGAGGAAAAGGGTAGTGGATAGATCAAGGCAACTGGAAATGTCGATTGACATTACATTTGAATAGTTGGAGATTATAGCTCTCAGGGAAACTGGAATAGGGAAGGGAGTTCCACAGGCGATAGCTGCGAGATATGAAGCTATTGGAGTAGAAGAGACGGCTACATTTAATAGTTTCGACAGTGAAAGGGTGAGAGCGGGATGCCAGCCTCGTAGGGCGCTTGAACTCATGAAGTCTGGGAACCAGCGAATGCAGCTCCTCGGAGCAATTGCCATGAAAGTATTTGTAAAACAGACAGAGAGAGGCGACGGCGCGTCTGTTAGAAAGTGACTGTAGACGAGATGCCAGAGCAGGGCCAATTATATTGCATATCCGCCTCTGGATCTTGTCAAGGACCCCGAGGCAAACAGAAGGGGCCCCAGGCCATATATAGCAACAATACTCCATACAAGGGCGAATTGTTGATTTGTAGATCTGGAGGATCGATTCCGGGGAGAAAAATTTCCTGGCGCGGCACAGGGAGCCAACTTTCCTTGCGGTGGACGAAGCAATTGACTCAATGTATTTGTTTCATCTCAGGTCAGCAGTCAATGTGAGACCGAGCAGCCGCAGAGAGGTGCTCTCGAGAGGTTGAGCGTCAGACATTCTAATGGAGGACAGGGAAGGATCTCTGTGGTGATTAATAGAGAGGAGTTTTGTTTTTGAGGTATTAAAGTTGAGCAGCCAATTCATTCCGCAGTTCACAACCGATTGGAAGTCCTTTTCGAGACGCACGGCCAGATTAGTTTTGTCAGCGACACTAGATTTGTTTTTGAGGCAAGCAAGTGTTTGTCCGCTTTCATTCTCATGATAACCAGTGAATGTACGGCTTAGCTTAACTCCAAGCATCAAGTTTCAACGAAACGCATAGCCGGGAGTGGGGACAAGAATTAGCTTTGACCAATCAACACCACTCATTGTGAAACTCGGCTTGTGATTGGTCGAGACGACCCTAGAATGTGTATCCATGTTCAAAAATCTGTTTTCCCGCCAGGCCACTGGGAGCCTACTTTGGTTTCCCAAACTAAATAAAAGGACGAAATTCAATCCAATTCACCAGTCAGGATTCCACACTCGGAGAGACGCCAACCAATTCCACGCCAATTTAAACTTTGATTTTCCCGCGCGAATTAACCTCTGACTCAACAACCTAATGGTTTACTCAATCTCTCTTTAAAAGAAAGTTCTCAAAAATTCATTTACTTTACTTGAGAAAGTGAAATATATATTCACTACATATTAGTAACAGTAACAAACAAAACTTTCAACAATTAACAGTTCAAGGTACGCAACTTCGTACAACTTAAGAATATTTACAATAACACTCGTATACACACATTAACATTTGAACTGTAAAATCAAACACTTTTGTACGTTGAACAGCAAACTGTTTAATTCTTACCATAAATCATCAAAACATTGATTTAAGCATTCAAACATAATCAACAACAAACTACATGTTTTATTACACCAATATACAACAAATCCCCAACTCATTTGTATATATTTAAATTGTATATAAATTAATGTTATTGTTATGCATTCAACTTTTGTCTTGTTTTTCCAACTTTATTTGCATGATTTGTTCTAAATAAATTGTTGTGGACGAATGTTTTAGAAAACACCCTCGAAATTCCTTCTGATCAATTTAAACACAATCACCAGTCCGCAACAAAGCCTTTTTATTATATCCTT
>CAHIKZ030000768.1:1735000-1870000 GCA_903632075.3 Acanthosepion pharaonis
TTGTGATTTTTCTTCTCCTGTCAAATGCCGGAAAATAATTCCTCCCTTACAAAGAGTTGAAATGTGTCAAAACATGCAATTAAGGGCTGGTCAACTCCTGTTCATATATGGCAATAGTATTCGACATTTTGATTTGATCATAGACAAATCGAACATACCAGAAGAAGTTAGAGACTTCTTGGAGCGGTACAAAGAATCAACCATTTTTCATGCATCTTTAGCGTTGGATCGTATATATGAGCTCAATTTAACGTCTGCCTTAAGCTTGAATCCCAATCGGCAGTCAAAGCAAGGAGTCTCTTTCAGAGAATGAACATCTAGCATGATGTTAGTTGATTGATTTGTTTAATGGTACATTGACTCCTTATGGCTCATTTAATGGGGAAATTGTTATTGTGCTTGTATAACTGAAAACATTGTAGATACTCACATTTTGTGCATATACATGTTCGTCTGGACATGGTTACTAGAGGCTGTGACGTGCGTTTTATGTTTGATTTCTTTAAGAAGTTGTAGGATATTATATTGATTGATATCGTGAAAGTGTTCTTTCAAACTTAGTTGGCCGATTTTGTTTAGTGGCACATCAGCATCTATGGGTTATTTAATGACGAAATCTAAATATTTTGAACACAATTTTATGGCTTCAACTAAATATATTTTGAACGAAATTGTATGCAGTCAACTAGAGATAGAATGTATTGTTGGTGATTTTCTTTGCATAAAAGTTTATTTCTGGTATTTTTACTCTAAAAATGTATTTTTATACTTCATGGTGTTTTAGTTTTGTTTAGTGGTTCGCTTTTTGCCCATATCTGGGACCCTAACAGTTGCCACTACCCCAGGTAAGAGTGTATCAGAGAACAACATCAATTAAGAGGGTGTTCCATACTCCTCTAAACCTCCAATCTCCCGATCAGAGGCCTTGCTGCCGGATGTAGTTTATCATCATACCCAGGAGTGAACATCATGATCAGTGAAAGATCAGGGTCTATTCAGTGATGCTGAAATATTATTAGCTTGGTTTTTGAGATAATGGATATTACAAGCCACTTGTATTTGCTATCTCTTTACTAATACATTTTGCAAAATATAATCCTCACATTTGACATGATAAAGTACAACAGAGGATGAAATGCGTTGATCAGTAAAATTTCCATTTTGACTTTGTTCATATCGTCTTTTAACAGATATATTTTATTTATTTCTGAATTTTACACACATACAGTGTATCACAAAAGTGAGTACACCCCTCACATTTCTTCAAATATTTAAGTATATCTCTTCATGGGACAGCACTGAAAAAATTACCTTTTGACACAAGGAAAAGCATATATAACAGAGTTAATTTCTTTTCCCCTCAAAATAACTCAAAATATAGCCATTAAAAGCTAAATCCCTGGCAACAAAAGTGAGTACACCCCTAAGAAACTACACCCCTAAAAGTGAGTACATCCCAAGAAACTACACCCTAAATGTCTAAATTGAGTACTGCTTTTCATTTTCCTCCAAAATGTCATGTGACTCATTAGTGTAACTATGCCCATGTGTTCATAGGGGGAGCAGGTGTATTCAAATTTGTAGTGCATCTCTAACACTCTCTTACCGGTCACTGAAAGTTCCAACATGGCACCACATGGCAAAAGAACTCTCTGAGGATCTTAAAAAACGTATTGTTGCACTACATAAAGATGGCCAAGGCTACAAGAAGATTGCCAACACCCTGAAACTGAGCTGCAGCACAGTGGCTAAGATCATCCAGGATTTTAAAAGATCAGGGTCAACTCAGAACAGGTCTCAGGTAGGTCGTCCAAAGAAGCTGAGCGCACGGGCTGAGCGTCACATCCAAATGTTTTCTTTGAAAGATCGGCGTAGGAGTGCTGTTAGCATTGCTGCAGAGATTAAAGAGATTGGGATTCAGCCTGTTAGTGTTCAGACCATACGCCGCACACTACATCAAATTGGTGTGCATGGCTGTCACCCCAGGAGGAAGCCTCTTCTGAAGGCAATACACAAGAAATCCCGCAAACAGTTTGCTGAAGACGTGTCAACAAAGCCCATAGATTACTGGAACCATGTCCTATGGTCTGCTGAGACGAAATTTAATTTGTTTGGTTCTGATGGCCTTAAGCATGTGTGGCGGCGACCAGGTGAGGAGTACAAAGATAAGTGTGTCATGCCTACAGTCAAGCATGGTGGTGGGAATGTCATTGTCTGGGGCTGCAGGTATTGGAGAGTTACATTTCATTGAGGGGAAACATGAACTCCAACATGTACTGTGAAATACTGCAGCAGAGCATGATCCTCTCCCTCCAGAAACTGGGTCGCAGAGCAGTGTTCCAGCATGACAATGACATCAAACACACATCCAAGACAACCACTGCTTTACTGAAGAGGCTGAGGGTAAAGACTTGAACCCAGTAGAACATATTGGGCCTCCTCAAGCAGAAAGTGGAGGTGCGCAGAGTCTCAAATATCCGCCAGCTCCGCGACGTCGTCATTGAGGAGTGAAAGTGCATTCCAGTGACTACCTGTGAAGCTCTGGTAAACTCCATGCCCAGGAGAGTAAAGGCAGTTTTGGATAATGATGGTGGCCACACAAAAAGTTGACATGTTGTATGTTAATATTGACAACTTTTCCTAAGTGGTGTACTCACTTTTGTTGCCAGGGATTTAGCTTTTAATGGTTATATTTTATGTTATTTTGAGGGAAAAATAAATTAACTCTATTATATATGCTGCAGACAGGCTACTTTTCATTGTGTCAAAGTGTCATTTTGTCAGTGTTGTCCCATGAAGAGATACACTTAAATATTTGAAGAAATGTGAGGGGTGTACTCACTTTTGTGATACACTGTACATTCATATTATATATGTATATATATATATATATATATATATATAAGCAGCAAAATTTCATCGTTTGTTAAATTCAACCGACAAAGTTTGCCTGTTTATTTTTATTTTACTTTGAATTACTTTAAGTAGATAGATAGATAGATAGATAGATAGATAGATTACATAGTATATATATATATATATATATATATATATATATATATATATATATATATATATATATATATATAAGGTAGTTCTTGTGGGGTGAAGTAGTTATTCAAATGGAGTAATTTTAAATTTCTCTTATATGCAATTTATTTATACATGCTCTGTTATAATAAATGCACTGAGCGTTCTTTGTGCATCACTTTTAATATTTTATATTATTAGGATTCACTTGGAGTATTTACTTAAGGATGTTTAGCTGTATATAGTCAATATTACTCCTGATAATGCAAGACTCTCCAAATTGGATTGAGTTCTCTAGGACACTGACATGTTTATGATAAAATGAATTCGTAAAAATTTGCACTTTTCTCTGCCGAGCGTATAGAAAATATTTAACTGATGCCAAAACGATCGTGTTTCGTCCTGGCTTGAAGCGATCGTATTTCTAGCCACACTGAGGAGTTGCAGAAACAGTCTGTTTGGGAAGGAGGATATATATATATATATATATATATATATATATATATATATATATGTGTGTGTGTGTGTGTGTGTGTGTTTGTGTGTTTGTGTGTGTGTGTGTGTGTATGTGTGTGTGTAGTAACACCTTACTATGGTTTAAGTTGTAGTAGATGTATCTGGAAAAAGATTATCTAAGAAAAAAAGGGTTAATGTAATATTCACTCTCAAAAAAAAAAAGAATTATTCTTACAATGAAAAATGTGTTTCGTCATGAAATATCCTGCGAAATTTTGATACAAAATAAAAAAAAATAATTATATATATATATATATATATATATATATATATATATATATATATATAATATTAGTGGTAAATATACACATACATATGCAAAATATATAAATATATAGACATACATACATACGCATACATATATATTTGTATAAAAAATATTCCAAGAGGATAGAATCCAGGTAGAACTCAATGTCCAGGACAGAGTAAGGATATAATAAAAAAGGCTTAAACACTAATATTCCATGGTCATAATTTATTCCATTGGAATCGTAAATACGATCCAATTCATCAGACCTACAAATTCAAAAAAGAAAACAGAAAAAACAATTCCGGAAATAAAAAATAAAATTTAGAGAGAGTGTAAGTATGAGAGTGTGGGACGAATGTTAGAGCTATAGAGAGGGGTAACAGTCGAGAGAAGGTGGGGATTAAAGTTTAACAGAGAGAAGTTTTAGAGAGGGGAGTCAAAGACGGTTTAAGTGAGAGAAATATGAATGTTGTCGGATGTCTAATACATTAAAGATGTAACATTTTGTAGTGACATACACACACAATATAAACGATCTAATCTTAAAGACCAGAAGAAGAGGGAGGGAGGGAGAGGAAAAGAAAAGAAAAAGGAGTGAGGAAGAGAGATGGGGCGGGGGAAACTAAAACTGAAGAACATTTAATGAAAGGGCCGCTGTGTAATTAAGAAAATTTGACAAAATTAATATCGATTACAGGTTACAAATCAAATATAAACATATAAAAAATAAATATAACGATTATCTAATCTAGCAAGGATCTATATTTCTATGTTCAAAAACTCATGCGTATACACACATACACAATAACATATTTACATTTACACGTATATACATACATATAGGCGTGTACACACATACACAGACATACCCATGTACATATATACATATATATATATATTCATATACATATACATATATACACATACATACACATACATATATGTATACATATACATATATAAACACACGCACATGCATACTTATACACATACAGCCATTCACATCCACTCCTACATATATATATATATATATATATATATACATTTACACACATATATACATACGGACATACACATACATGCACATAAACATATATACACAAAACCCTACATCTTCATACAATTACATACACCCATTTGAACAAATAAACAATGTATCCCTATATCTATCCATCTGACTATACATACATACTTATACACCCATATACAGATATATATGAATACATACATACCAAAGGATACACACACACATATAAACACATATACACACATCTACCTACATATACATACATCCATATACGCATACATATATATACATGTATAGGCATACATATATATATATATACATGCATACATATATACATACATATATATATACATATATACGGACTCTACATACACATATATACACACATACACACACAATTTTACGCACATATACATATACATATAAATCAAAATGTAAAAATCTAAAAAGTGTTTTTAAAAAATTTGTCTCAAAAAAAAATTAAATACATAGCGCATCACATAAACATACACAATGATATATATATATATATATATATATATATATATATATATATATATATATATAGATAGATAGATAGATAGATAGATAAACATAATACTCATTCCATTAAAATGTCATGCCCGATGTTACTGAATCAAGATGAACTGACATAAGTGACAACATGATATAAAACGGTGCTTATGTTTTGAATTTTTCTTATGTCTACATTTAGAAAATATCTCATAACGAAGATTTAGGAACTCATCTTGATTCTTATCTTTAATAATAAAATTTTTCCGCCATGCACAGATCACACCGATCGCGGAAGTTATTAGGGGTTCTAGCTCTTGATAAGTTCTCCATCTCCATTTTCTAAAAAAAAGGGTTAGTCCCTTATCCACCAGATCCCAGTAGTGTTTGGATAATATGAAGTTTGATTTCTGAGGTATCTATATCTAAAAGAGCGTCTATGGTTGTATAGACGCTGCTTCCAATCACCGGCGGATATACCTATATATCTTTTTATCTGGTTTATATTTTTCTCGGGGAAGATTGTTGCCTCGTATACTACATTTTCATACTTACATTTATCCCCGATTGGACAATGGTCTTTATTCCTACAATTGCAGCTAGGGTTACTAGATTGAGTTTCATTACTATGGTAGTTTCTAAGTATTCTACAATTATGGGAAGATATGATTTTCTCCATATTTCTAACACATGAGTAACTAATTTTCAGTGTCTTCCTATTGAAAAGTTTACGTAGTGGATGTTTACTATGGAAGTGTTTATCAATTAATCTCAGAAAAAAACTTCCTATATTAATGTTAGAGAACCTGAAATATGGTGGGTTAAATCATATTACCTTCCTCTTTCTGTTTTTAGTTCTATTATTATTCTGATTTACTAGTTCTCCATTAAAGTTTAATTCTTGTCTAAAACAAAAGTCAAAGACAATAGCACCTTATCATCTATAATTAGACCCTTGAAATAGCTACAAAAATTGAAATATCTTCCAACCTGAAAATTCAACTTTTTGGAAAAAATATGGAGTTGTTGACAGAATGGGCAAATTTAATATGAAAGATGCATACATTTTTTTCAAAGATCATAAGCCGAACTTTAGGAATACCTTGCAGTCCCGTGTAATTAATCCCTTCAAATCTGAGTTGGGATTAATCTCCAAGAGTATTATCAAGAAAATAACATCATGTGTCCTGGGTAAATATCTGATCAGGCCCTTGGAAAGACTCGGTTTTGAGACGATTAAATGGCTCAGAAAGATCCCTAAAAACAAAAGAAGAAGCCACTTTCACCCAATTTGACATCTTGTTTTTTACTACCTACTATTTCGGAGGAACTATTAATTAAAGCCTTAATTTCTCTAAAGGATATACCAAAATAACGGATAATGATCTGGACATTAGCGTCGAGCTTAGCGTCAAAAATCAATAGGTTACATACAATGACTAAATCTTGGGTGAAGATTAATGAAAATTTCGATGTATCTATGGGAGCTTGAGATTCTGCCTAAATTGAAGATTTATAAGGCATATATATTCTAGACACCTTGTATAGATTTAAAAGAAAAGCCTTAACCAAGTCGGAATTTATAGAGATGACGGCTTAATCATTGTCCCTAATAGCAATAGTCCGTTGACTTCTGCTAACATAAGAAGATAATTAGACGGTTGGAAACCTTTAGGCCTTAAAATTGAAATATCTTCCAACCTGAAAATAGTCAACTTTTTGGATATTACACTCAACCTATCGAATGATACTTTTAAACCCTTCCATAAAGTTGATTCAAAATACCCTATACATCAACGTATTCTTCTTAACCACCTTCTAAACCTGTGATAGATCACATCCCCAAAACGTGGGAATACGAGAATAAATATTTTAGCCAAAAAATCTTTGATTTTTTAATAAATTGATATACAATCAGGCCCTCAAAAATAGTGGTTTTAGACAAGTATTAAACTTTAATGGAGAACTTGTAAATCAGAATAATAACAGAACTAAAAACAGAAAGAGGAAGGTAATATGATTTAACCCACCATTTTGCAGGCTTAGTTTGGTAGAGTACCTAAGACTTACTATAATAAGTATATATAAGTATAATAATTATATAAACAGTAGTATTAAAAAGAACAAAATACACAAGTGAAAAAAAATTAATAAAAATTATACGTCGAGTTTAACTTTAAAAATTAGGAGGTTAAATCCAATAACTTAAATCTATAAAGCAGAAGTAAGAGATATTAATGACGAAAATAAAACGTACATAGTATGTACTAAATGTACTTTCAAAATTAGATAGTACAATCATAGGTTGTCATTTAAGCTAGTAAGTCTTAGGTACTCTACCAAACTAAGCATGTATAGAATTTAAAAGAAAAAAAAACAACCGGGATCCGATTGTAAGTTGGTATATTAAAAAAAAAGGCGAAGCCTTATAACATGCACAATAATATTTGCTACCTCTGCTAACTGGAAATATTTGCAATAATGACATTTCCGGTTCCGGAGAACCTTTTGAACAAGAAATCCGCAATAAGAACGGAATGTAAAACTGTAAAAAAAAATGGAATAAACGATTTTGTTTTTGAAAAGTTGACTCTGTTTTTATTTGAAGGTCATTGTCGACCAAGGATGAATTTAAGTAAAAGCATTAATGTAAACAACGTGGAAATGAATCGGATTTGGAAATCGACAAACAAACAAAAAAATGCTGATTTGAAATGCTTTTTTAAAAACACAAACTTGTTGACGAAAAAATTATTATCGATAAAACGGCCGATGTTCGAGAAATGTGGAAAGAAAGTGTATTGTTTTGAAATACCAAACACTTTGTTTACGGTCAATGTCATGTCTCCTGTGTTGGAGAAAATAATTAATTGAGTAATACATAATGAGCTTTTAGGGGTAGTAAAAGTTGGGCGAGATGCATATAAACCGAAGGATCGGTTGAAGCCGGCAGTAGGAGCTGCCGTTGAAAAAGGCTGAGACGAACCAACAGCGAACGAGGAAGCGAACGTGACCTGCCGCCGTGGTTGCCCGACCTAACAACACGCGTGAATGTTTAAGTTTTAGACGCAAGAGTTACAGTGTACCGATATAGAGTAAAAACGAATATATGAACCAGTTAAAAATTAACTCAGAGGCCCTCTTCGTTATTTGATATTTATACTTTCATCGCCGAAAACGTTCTTGTTCTTTCTTACAGCACGTTTACGCCAAGTCGATCCAACGCTTGAGTACCGACGAAACTTCGATTTTCACTGCAGTGTGATCAAAGAACACAACGTGGGCGAAGCAACTGAAGGAACGAAACGATCAACAGTTAACCATCAGTTGATCGGCGCCAGGACTGATCAGCGTGGGGATAACCCCAGATCGAACCGGGCCGTCTGTATTATACTGGAGTAATAAGGAGCCTCACACATTTCACGTGCGATTTCATTTTCAGCTCTTTTTTACTGCTCATTGGACTGTCATAAGCTGAAACTCCTCTCTCACTGGGCAAAGGCCTTATGGATTGAGTTGGATCTTTTCTAATTGATCTCTTTAGCTCTAAGTTGAAATGATGATCCCCCTTCCTGTTGTAACCTCCTGATTCAGTTTTCTTCTTTACTGTTCCCTCTTTTTTAAACTTATTTACCTTTCTCTGGTTGGTTCTCGAATGGATATGTAAAAGAGATTATGAATGTTTATACGATTACTGAGGGCCTGAATGATTTTTCGACTGACCATATATATATATATATATATATATATATATATAATATATATATATATATATAAATGAAGAAATATAGTTTTAAGGTGTGCTATATTTATGGAGATAGAGCGTATATAAATATAAATATAAAAGTGAACATTGAAGTTATCACTTAGAGTCGACAGGCTGTTTCATGCTAGATTCAATCGTTATATATATATATATATATATATATATATATATATATATATATATATACTATAAGTGAATTCTTCAGAGCAACCCCCGTATCTAATAATTAGTTAAGTTCATGCCTTATTTAGTTTAATTAACTCTAAATAAGCTAGCTTACTGGATTTATTTAACACTTAAGAGTGTGGGGTCCAATTTGTTAGAAACGGCAATTGCTGAAAATTAAAACTCCGCCAGCCCTGAGTTTACCATTAGCCAACAATATATATATATATATATATATATATAGATAGATAGATAGATAGATAGATAATAAGGATAATTATGAAGAAAAGTTAAAAATCCGTCATCAGCAGTAAATGTATTTAGATGAATTTAGATATACCCATCTCATCAGATTTTTCATAGAATTTAGTCGTTCTGATGAGTTGAATATGCTTATATTCTTCGAAATATACTTAATACTGACTCTGGATTTTTAATATTTTTTCCTAATTTTTTTTATATAATTTGCTCTGTCTCATTCACTGAGCTCTCATATAGACTGATAAGTAATCTTTGGAATATCTACCAATTACATTTATTATAATTTTTTCTTATCGACAAAAACAATTTACTTACTACAAAGATGCAACTTCGTTTCGGCGCATTTAGTTGCACCTCGACTGATGAGAACCAAAATGGTTATGAACAATTCTGTTTGGAAGCAAGCCGCAAGTGGAACGTCACTTCCTTTTATTTATTTGTTTGAAAAAAAAGTTAAGAGGAGACGTATATATGTAAAGAAAAGATAGGAAAGGCAAAAGGGTGACAGAGTGAAACAATAATGCTTGTGATAGCAGTTTGATGAAGGATTGGTGAGATGTTATGGTGCAACTAAATGCACCGAAACGAGGTTGTATCTTTGTAGTGAGTAAATTGTTTTTGTCTATATGAAAAATTTTTATAAAAAGTAATTTTTGTTCTACTATCGGTATTGAGCCATCTTTTGAATTAATGCTGTAAACGTTAGAATTTATATATCATTTTCGTCCTCATTAAATTCGGATATATATATATATATATATATATATATATATATATATATATATATATATGTGTGTGTGTAAAAACAATAGGAAAATTGTAATAGTTGTTGACGCATTTCGTCCGATGTAGACTTTCTCGAGCCCGAAAACGAAATGAATTTATTAAACAAAGTAACTGCCACGTAATTTTCAGTTAACAGTTTGAAAATAGCGTTTTCTAAATTCTTCCGACATTTTGCTTTGTTATTATTAGTTACTTTGTTTAATAAATTTTGCCTTGAAAAAGTCCACATTGGACGAAACGCGTCGGTGACTATTACAGTTTTTCTATTGTCTTTTACGTTTATAAATATTATCTTTTTCTACAGGTTAACTCTTAGAAGAGTTTATATATATATATATATATATATATATATATATATATATGTTTTGATATTATCTATATTTTGACCTGAAGATTTCAATACATGATTTTTATTACAGGAAAAGCATTTACTTTAATCGTTCGTCTGCTGAAGTAAAAGGTCCCTAGGGCCATCCAACTTCAAAAATCTAAACAAATAGCTAAACATCAGAATTTAATTTTTGGGAAACATCGAGAAATCGAGAGTTTTTCAGCAACCCCTCGTCCATATAAACGATTATATCTGTCAGTGGACTTCAAATGCAGTTCCACTAATAAAGAAAACGTTTTGCTTTTCAGAAATCCTAATAAAAATCAGCATATCTTGCTGGACGCCATGCAAAAAGAAAAATCCCGCCACCCCCATGACAAACTCAAACTCAACCGGAAACGAATGCTTTCCTCTTCCTTTTTGCCTATTTCCTTTTCGCGCCACTACTCTTTTTCATTTATCACTTCAACTTCCGCCCACAGTAGATCCGGTCCTAATATGTGTCCGGACCGCATCCACTTCGAAGTTATTCACCATGTTCAGAATAGTGATAAGCCTGCAAACTACTTGACCGTGAGATTTGCTGCGGACAGCTCGTCTTGGCATACTAAAACTGCTCGGCTTCCATATCTTCAGGCGCACACATGTGTTTGCGTTAGTTAAAGGGTAGGCAGGCAGTTCTTGTTATTTCTTGAAGTTCTGCCTTGAAGACGTTCCATTATCCCAGCCACACTTTAATAATATCGCATTTGCTAATTTCAAGACATTCTGGCGGTCGATAAATTCTTCAAACTTATTAGAATTGAAAGAAGTTTTCATATTAAATAGTTTCATTCTTTATATTATCGGCCATTGTCTTCATCAACAAACTACTAAATAAACGATCAGAACTCATCTCAAATGGCAGACACGGAAACATTTTTCGGTACTTAAAAATCGACACCGGAGAGGAATAAATAAAAAAAGTAAAATGAAAATAAATAAGCAAAAACTAGTAAAATATATTAATCCAAATAAATAAATAAAATAAATAATAAACAAATAAAAAAAAACACTCCCGCTAAAAAATAACTGTTAGAATAGATTACCCACAATGCATTAGACTACCCACAATGCATTACTCAACTGAATATATAAATAGTCGAGAAAAACACATGTGGTCTGAAGATTACTTTTAGCATGAAACCCCCTGTCGCATCTGAGTATTGACTTCAATGTTCACTTTTATATTTACATAAGCTCTGTCTCTGATATTGAGCACTTTATCCCATACATATAGCAAACCTTCAAACTATATTTCTACATATGCTGGCTGGACTCTCCCGTCGTATTCGACATATGAGGGTCAAGCAACTCAGTTCCTGGGAACTGACAGCCTAGACCCCTGCACATATGATTTGATTATAGTAGTGAAGGCTTTTTGCAGAACCAACCACACTTTTTGAAGAGACGAATACAGAGATCTGGTGCAGCACGTGCCACAAGGTCCACTAATGACCCTCCGCAGGTTTTGAATTCAATATTGTCCTTCTCCATCAAAGGCTATAGAACCCAGTCTGTCCTACTGGAGGAGGAGGAGGAGGAGGGTAAGAAGAAGAGGATTCATTATTTTTTATATATATATATATATATATATATATATATATATATATATATATATATATATAAAAAAAGAGGCTGTAGTGATTCCAACGAGAAAAAAAGTATGTATATTAAAAAAGAAGAAGAGAGGTGCCGCAAACGTTTTGGTTGTAATGTGTTTTTAGAACACGTGTAGTAAATTTATGGAAAATGAAGCATAAAATTTTTTCTAAAAAAAACACATTACAACCAAAAACGTTGCGGCACCTCTCTTTCTTCTTTTTTTTAATATATATATATATATATATATATATATATATATATATATATATATATAATTTATTCGAAAAATATAAATTGTCAACACCATCATTTATATCAGAAGTGTTGAAACAAAATGGGAATTTCTGTAGTGATTTTATGACATTCATGATATAATTTTCAAATCAATTATATTTGCTCTACTCTATATTGAGCACTCTTTTAAGAATAGTATTTTTGGGTTATTAAAATTTATTCCGTATACATCAATCCTATATATTATATATATATATATATATATATATATATATATGTGAAAAGTGTATATAAATATAAATAAATATAAGTATGTATAATTATTTATATATTATATATGGTACTTAATTGGAAAGCGCTCAATATCAGAGATAGAGCTAACATATTTGGTTGGATAGATGTGAGTGTCTGACGATCGCTAAAGCGTGAAACCCAGGGTCACAAACTCACATCTATCCAAATATATATATATATATATATATATATATATATATATATAGAGAGAGAGAGAGAGAGAGAGAGAGAGAGAGAGATACACCTAGTGAGCCAGACAAACCTACCTAGGTTTCACCTAAACGGATCGTCAGCCAAACTTTCCCTGGCGATCCGTTTAGGTGAAACCTAGGTAGGTTTGTCTGGCTCACTAGGTGTATCTAGGTCTGCTCTACGGTTGTATTGAGCTCTTTTGTTAGTTGTTACTCGTATCGAGGTTTTTTTTCTTTGGGCTTCAGACCTGCATCTGTGCGATTTTTTGTCGGCAGAAGTTCATGTTTGTAGCTCTTTCTTTTTTAAAACCTTTTTTCCCTCGAGATTGATTTGATTAGCAAATCAAAAATTCGAAGGTTTTTCGAAACGAGTCTAGTTATCTATATTTATATATATATATATATATATATATATATATATATATATATATATATATATATATATATATATAAGCATGTATATATGAGATAAAAATATAATTTCAAGGTATGGTATATTTATTGGTAAACGTGTTCAAGATCAGGTATACAGCGTATTAAATATAAAAGTAGACATTGAAGTCACCACGTAGCGGCAACAATCTGTTTCATGCTTAAATAAAATAATATAAATTAAATAAGTCATCTAAATAGATACAAACCAATACAAACGAATATATAAGTAAAGTAATAATAACAACGAATAATAAAATAATATATAATGAAAACTATAAACAAGCAACATTATATAATAACCACAGAACTGCATCCGGATCGACAGTCATTTCTAACAATGTTTGTTTTGTGTCAGTTGTTATACTCAGCTTCTTTTTACCACGACCGAATGAATTTCAACGTAGTACTAGTTTGCCAATTAGGTCTCGTGGTTTTACTTTTGAAATAACGGAAGCAATGATAAGTTTCATTTCATATTCTATTATATTTAGTTATATCTGACGTTTTAAACACATACACGCATATATATATATATATATGTGTGTGTATGTGTGTGACATTTCAAATATAACTGAAATATATCTGTAAAAATAAAGATGAATAAATACAAAACGAAAAATATCTAATCGACTTGTTTCGTCCTCTGAGGGACTTTATCAAGGCAAAAGCAAGGATTTAATTTTATAACAAGCATTTATATACAATAAAAAAATATCTATCTATCTATCTATCTATCTATCTATCTATCTATCTATCTCATTTTGTTCATATATCTATCTATCTATCTATCTATCTATCTATCTATCTATCTATCTATCTATCTCATTCTGTTCATTATCTATCTACCTATCTATCTATCTACCTATCTATCTATCTGACCATTTCCGTCTGTTTCTATATATCTATCTACCTATCTATCTATTTGTAAACATTTCAGACAGACAATATCTATAATAAGACAATATGAATAATGACAAAACGAAAACGTATCTGAGTCGACACGTTTCGTCCTCTGAGTGACTTTGTAAGAATTTTATTTTGCAAGTATTATGAACAAAAGTACAAATGTTAGTTTTTCAAATTTTTTAAATTTAAGAAACGCACATAAATATTCATCAGGGTAACTGAAAAATCAAGCTAAACAATGGAGGCTGCTAAATGACGTTATTTGATGTCCAGCAAGCAAAAGTGAGTAAATGATTTAAAAACATAATCACAAACGAAATGAATATAAGTATTAATTGCAAAAAAACAAAAAACCCAAAACCCATTAACATACTTTTGTCTATTAGACACTAAATTTGTTCACTTAGGGTACTCCATGATTTATCCCGACTTTTCAATTAACAAGATGTGTATTAATTAGCGTTCTTTATTTTTTTTAAAAAATAAGGCTATTTTTACTTTCCTTTATAAATACTTGTTGCAGAATAAAATCCTTGCATTTGCCTTGGTAGGAGGACGAATTGAAGAGTTAAAATGAGACGTCAAATTATTATGGTAAAGAGCTGCTTGGTCGAACCTTTAAGCACTTACACAAACACACACAAACACACACACAGACACACACACACAGACACACACACACACACACACACACACATATATATATATATATATATATATATATATATATATATATATATTACGAATCAATAGATTATAACTGGGTTTAAGAGAGCATTTACGACTGAAATATTCTCCTGATAATCTAGCAGTGATTAACGATATTCTCGTTAATGCAATTCAGGCTGATGTTCGTAATCGATAACTAATCGATAATGTCGACTCAAGTTGATTAGTATTGCTTGCAGATACGAGATATCGTTGCGTATGAAACTTCCTTTCTGTCAGGCGCATTTCCGAAACAATATTGACTCAGAAACAAGCTACAGACATGATGTGTGCCGGCCAGCACTTGTGCACGTCGTCTCAGAGACACATTTACTCGCCCACACACTATTACTATCTATCTATCTATCTATCTATCTATCTATCTATCTATCTATCTATCTATCATGCTGACCCTCTCTCTCTCTCTATCTCTCTCTCTCTCTTTATATATATATATATAGTGTATTTGAGCAACAAGCCCTCTTTTATACGCGTTTTCTTCAAGACGACTGACAAAGTACTGCAATTAAGCTTTTTATTTAATTTTTCTTGCTTCGTACAAGTAAATGCTTTAATAAACTTGTACACGCGCACGTATATATATATATATATATATATATATATATATATATATATAAATTTGTCAGTGTGCTACCAGTGATGGAAAAAGGAATATATTTATAAAGCAATTGTTAAGATTTTGTGGAAATTTTTTGAAAGATTAACAAATAATTAAGAAAGAAACCAGTAAAAATCGCCATTTTTTACACGAGTTTTCACTATATGGGTGGTCTTAATTATCAACTTAAATGCTTGTTAAGCATTAATATTATTTTTGGCTACAATTGTGTGGAGTTTGTATTAGATTGCTTGAAAATTGAGGGAGTTTTTAGTTTAAAAGTTATGTTGAAATCGATTTGCGCGGTTTTTCGCTAACCGCAGTGACGTAGAAATAAAAATGAGGTATCTTTTAGCTTGTCATGATGTAAGTAACCTACATACCGAATTTGAACGAAATCGCAGGAAAAAAAAGTTGATTTTTGATCGGCTTTATCGATTATTGATTCTTTCAAAATTATCGATTTTTTACGCTAAGTCCCTATCTTTTACATTGTACAATGTATGTGCCAAGTTTAGTCTAAATCTTTTGGAGGGATATCGAGTGAAAAGGTATCACACACACGCATACACACACAGACATCCTCTGTTTCATATTTATATATAGATAAATCAATTGTATTATTAAACGTAAAAGTCAAAGAGGAATTGATTTTGAGGGGGGACTCGTTAATTATAAGGTGTAATCGAAGCGAAATAATACGATAATATGAAATAATACGATAATGAAAAACGACATTAATTAAATTCGAGATGGTAATCAATTTAAAGGAAATTTAAAATCCTTCCATTACCGTCGACTGATATAAACAAACACAAATTGAACAACGTATTATATAAGACAAACGTAAGGAATTTCAGGTTTCAAATTTGCTTATTTCTAATTATAAAACATTGTAAATGACTTCAATCGCTTCGTTTTTCATTATCGTTTTATTTTGTATTATCCTATTATTTCTGAATAGGTCCTGCTAATTTTACTATCGGGACATTTAATGTTAGAAGACTTGGAAAAAAAGAGAAGCAGGAATCATTGTATCAGGGACGTTGTTTGTTATAATATTGATGCATGTTGTCTCCAAGCAATCAAAATCAAAGAAGGACATATATTTAGGACGAGCAGCCCTAAGCAGTTGGTCAGTAAAAGCGTTCAATTAGAATGGAGCAAAAAACAGCATCATGTTTAGATGTAACAGAATCTATCTTCTTCAATTACTTTAAAGTACTTTCATTGAAAAACATTTTGAATTAATGCAGTTACTAATATAACAGAAATAGTCTGTATTTATTGAGTCGAATTTAGACGAGGACATGAAGGGGTAAAACAGGCAACATGAAGACCCACTTCAAACCACAATTATTTTTGGAGTTTTGGAAATTCAATTTGTCAATGTACTAGCAGGGATGCATAAAAGGTTACATTTATAAATCAATTGTTAAGTTTGATGGAAACTGGTTGAAAGATCAATGAAAAATAAGAAAGAAACCAATAAAAATCGTCATTTTTCTCTATTACGCGGGTGTTCACTATATAGGTGAAAATTATCATGTTAAATAACTGTTAAACAATCAGCTTGGTAATAATTGAGTGGAGTTTGTACTAGATTGCTTGAAAATTGAGAGAGATTAAAACATTTGTGGAAATAAATTTTTCACCCCTTTTCCAAGGGTATTAACTGTGTGAAATATTAAAAGGAAAAGAAAGAGATTATGACTCAATGTCCCTTGTGTTTCATTAACATTAATTGGTTGGATCATTTCCAGACATATATTCGTAGATTCTTTATTATATACTGGCCTCCATACCCAACTGGTCGATCAGAAAAAGCGTTCAATTAGAATGGAGCAAAAACAGCATCATGTTTAGATGTAACAGAGTTTATCTTCTTCAATTACTTTAAAGTACTTTTATTAAAAACAAACATTTTGAATTAATGTAGTTACTGATATAACAGAAGTAGTCAGTATTTATTCAAATGAAGTGAGCCGAGGATATGAAGGAGTAAAACAGGCAACATGAAGACCCACTTCAGATCACAATTATTTGGGAGTTTTTGAAATTCATTTTGTCAGTGTGCTAAAAGGGTGTAAAAGAGGATGCATTTATAAAACAATAGTTAAGTTTGATGAAAGATCAACGAAAAAGTAGAAATAATAAGAAATGATATTAATAGCTTTGGAAACTGTTGTGAGGGAGATTATTTCCCTGCAAAGACTCGGCCATCGGACGAAAGACATAAGAATACTCCTACATCAAGAGGAGTAGCAGCAGGAGCAGTAGCTTTTGCGTAAAACAGTCATTCACGGCTAAACATTCTCTTCCCTACATTATTTACATTATTCTGACTATTGTCCTCATCTTTGTCGCCATATTTATTACAACGATTCGGCCGTTATACGCTCCGGCCTTCTTCTGGTGGTTGGAATGTCGAACTGAACCCTTTATTTCGTTCACTTTCCACGTGTCATGTTTAATGGATATTAGTTATCAGTTATCTCTTGTTAATTCCCCTCACCAAGTTCTCCACTGCCTTAACCGGGTATTGAACTCACACTCTTTGGGTCCTGTCACTGGATCTAACTAACGCCTTTCTGGGTATTATAATCCTAATATTATCAGCAACCATTTTACCAGTGCTCATATTGCAGTTTCTGTTATTATCGCTTTTCTCAGGCACTCCTTATTACTGGTCCCCATATTGTATTCATTCCTATGCTTGGTCGGCTCAGGATATTTTTGTGGCTTAACATATGTGCTGATTCCTTAAGTTTACGAATTTTCCAATGGTGTTCCTTGTCTATGATATCAACCTGATTCCGGAGAGATAACCCCTTCGCATAAGGCTTCCTTATGTGAAGGTTGTTATCAGAGAAAATGCAAAGGATTTGCGGTCCATATAATATCAGGACAACCTTCAAAAGCTTGACGACGCTTCCCAAATATCTCTCCCGAGTAAGAACCCCCCATAGAGAAGAAGATGACTAAAGACTGTGTGTACGCTATCCCGTGCAGCTGCGGAAAGAAACATAAAGGGGAGAAAGGCCGCCCCCTTAAGGTAAGGTTTCAAGAACAGCAGAAAACTTTAACACGTGGTGAAGTGGAAAAATCAGGCGTGGCTGACCGCATATGGAGAGAAAAGGGAGATCACCGCCCTCTGTGGAATCAGGTTGAGATCATAAACAAAGAACACCATTGGAAAATTCGTAAACTTAAGGAATCAGCACATATGCTCTGGTAAAAACATGTAATGATAACAGCAAAAATTGCAATACGAGCACTGGTTAAAATATGTTTGCTGAAGACATTAGGTTTATAATATCCAGAAATTCATACACAGATGTCCTCAAGGACACATGGCACAGTGGATAAAAGCGTTGGTTAGGTCCAGTGACAAGACCCAAAGAGTTTGAGTTCAATACCCGGTTAAGGCAATGGAGAAGTTGGTGAGTGGAATTAACAGTGTTAACATCCATTAAACATGGCACGTGGAACTAGAACAGTCTACCTCAGTGAGCGAAATAAAGGGTTCAGTTCGACATTCTAACCAGCTGAAGAAGGCTAGAGCGTACAACGACCGAAAGGCTGTGGTAAATATAGCGACAAAGATGAAGAATAATGAATAAGAATAAAGTTCGAATAATGTAAGAATTTAATTTAAATTCAAATCGTTTCTAATGTTTATTTCAGGCGAAAACAATGATTATTTAAACTGAAAAATTGTTATTTCTATTTTCAATGTAATAAATAAAAAATAGAATGCTAATCGATCTCTAATCATCTATATAATTAAATTAAAAATTGGAAATGGTATTAGTGATTAATTGATCTTTCCACTCCAAGGTCCCATATAGACATTAGTATACCCCTTTGTTGAAACTTGACTAATGCATGGAATAATAATGCAAAACAAAATGTACTTAGAACAATATGTATTGAAACAAGAAAGTGTACACAATATTTACATATAGTCTTTTGTATATTCCTGGCAAGACCGTTCCTGGAGAATGTGTTGACTGAGTCGCAGTCGGGCAGAGTCTCTGGTTGAATCTCTTGATTCCTCCCTCTCTTCCCGGTACCAACCATATTTATATGGTCGGTACTCCACTATGCAAATTAGGTGAATCCTACCACATTTTTTATAACCTTACACTTTAAGACAAGCATAATTCGACAGATAAACAGAAATAAGTTTCTCATAAATATAGTTCCTATAAAAATTATACGTATAAAAGTATACGTGTATACGTAGAGAATCATAATAAATTTGCAATATATATATATATATATATATATATATATATATATACGTATTAAACAATGAATTAAATTTAAGGTGCAGTAACAGACCATTGTTGTCAGTTATATGCTTCCACGCAGTCGTCAGGCGGTCGGCAGCTGTAGTGCAAGAATAGGTTTTTTCATGCTCCCATGTATGACTGAGCTGGAAAAAATGGCCTGTGCGTCCATAGCATGCACACACCAGCCAAACTCACCTGGGGGGAGAAAGCAGTCATCAGGCCGAGATCAAATATAAAAAAAAAGTTAAAGTTAAAGGAGGTTCTAAGCAAAATAAATGTTTAACAGAACCTGGCCCCTAAAGTCAAACACGTTTCCATATTTCTGTTGTTTTATTCTTCGGTGGTATAAGTGTCAGTTTATTGTTTTCAGCTTGAAATTTAATTTACGGGTCTTTCAACCAATAAAATTATTGTGAAAAAAATGTTGGAATGAATACTCTACAAAACCCTTGTAAAGGCGAAAAAACATTCCATTGGAATGGCGAAACAGTTAAATAATACATGAAATATTTCACGAAGATCCTTCAGTATTGTTAATATTTTCACAAAGAACCTTCAGTATTGTAAATACTAAACTATGATGAAAGAAGGCAAAGAAAATGGAAAACCATAAGCAACAACAAAAACATCAACAAAAATACTACTACTACTAATAATAATAATAACAATAAATGATAAGTCAATATACGTAAAATCCGACTTTTCAAAACAGTCAAAAAACACAATTTTACCGAATTACTTATCGGGAAAAGAGACAAAACCTAAAAATAAACGATACTGCCTATACTAACTGACGATACTAATATGGCAAAACCTAAAGTAACATTTGAATGAATCGCAAACTGTTAAATTCGAAGTCGGAAACGAGAACATTTTTTAATAAATACAAACATCCTACGCGTGCTGGATAAGACGATAAAGTACATCCGGCAGCAAGGACTCTGATCAGATAGTTTTGAGGAGCGTGGAACCACCTCTTAATTGCTGGTGTTCCCAGGTGCACCATAACCTGGGGTGTAAGCACTTGTTAAGGTCCCAAATATGGGAAAATAGTTAACCCATAAAATGGCTGAAAACACTACTTAAGTGCAAAAAAAGGTTATAATCCCAGAAATAATTTTTTAAGGGAAACATTATTACCAGCAATATAGTTTTGAGGGAAAATACTACCAGCAATACATTTTTGAAGAAAAATTATAACCAGTAATGTATTTTTGAAGGGAAAATATTATTAAAAATACATTTTTGAAGGAAACAAAGTAGTGTCAGCAATACATTTTTGAGGAAAATATATTACGAGCAACAAAAATCTTGTCGGTATAGAATAATCAATTGAGGTTGATATACTGTAAAAGAAACTAAACCAAACCAATATATACTAAGATAGATAGATAGATAGATAGATAGATAGATAGATAGATAGATGGATAGATAGATAGATAGATAGATAAAAAAATATTACCAGGAATAAAAATCTTGTTGGCATTAAATAACCCATTGAGGTTGATATGTCGTAAAACAAACCAAACCAAAACAAACATATATATATATATATATATATATAGATAGATAGATAGATAGATAGATAGATAGATAAAAAATATTAGCAGCAATAAAAATCTTGTTGGCATTAAATAACCCATTGAGGTTGATAGGCCGTAAAACAAACCAAACCAAAACAAACACATATCTATATAGATAGATAGATAGATAGATAGATAGATAGATAGATAAAAAATATTAGCAGCAATAAAAAATCTTGTTGGCATTAAATAACTCATTGTGGTTGATATGCCATAAAACAAACCAAACCAAACTAACAGATAGATAGATAGATAGATAGATAAAAAATATCACCAGCAATAAAAAATATTGTCGGTATTGAATAACCGATTGAGGTTGATATGCCGTAAAACAAACCAAACCAAACCAATGTATATTAAGATAGATAGATAGATAGATAAAAAATATCACCAGCAATAAAAAATCTTGTCGGTATTGAATAACCGATTGAGATTGATCTGCCTAAAGGAAACCAAACCAAAACGAAACAAACATCTTACTGTGACGACGTAGTCTGCTTGTGGTTCACTGTACAACCTGTGGTGACATCCAAGGTCGGCTGTGTCACACTTTGTTCAGAGGTTTGTCTCTTTGGCCGTGATCGAATTCATCAATGAATAACGACAAATGCTTTTCAAGAAACTTTTTGGTGAATAGCAAAAATACTTTTGTTTTTCATTTACCTCTCTATTCTTCCTTCAGCTTCAAGAAGTGGACTGCTATCTCACAAACTTGCGGCGACGGAAAGAGGATCCTTATCTTTACTAATCGTTCAGGCGACTTCTGATTTCTAACTGCCCGCTAGTCCCTTCTTGTCTGCTGATCACCTACTCACTCACTACTGACGTTTTGCCATTCCCTCTCTGCTTAAATGGATACTGAATTGGGACCCACACCCTCTAACTGTCCACTTTTGTTCCGGAAAAGTAGACTACCTAAAAGCAAGATGGGTGGTCAGTATTTTCAAAGGACTAAAAAGATTATCTGTCTATATTTCTGAGATGAGGTATTATGTACACTATTTACATTATTCGGACAATTATCCTCATCTTTGTCGCCATATTTATCACAACTTTTCCGCCCTTCAGTATCTGTCTCTATTTCTGAGACGAGATATTGTGTACATTATTTACATTATTCGGACTATTGTCCTCATCTTTGTCGCCATATTAATTACAACGTTTCGGCCGTTCAGTATCTGTCTATATTTCTGAGATGAGGTATTATGTACATTATTTACTTTATTTGGACTATTGTCCTCATATTTGTTGCCATATTTATCACAACGTTTCGGCCCTTCAGTATCTGTCTATATTTCTGAGATGAGGTATTATGTACACTATTTACTTTATTCGGACTATTGTCCTTATCTATGCCGCCATCTTACGACCGTTGTACCATCCGGCCCTCTTCGGGTGTTTGGAATGACGAACTGAACCCTTTATTTTGCTCTCTTTGGTAGACTGTTCTAGGTTCCACGTGACATAACTGACATCCATTTAATGGATGTCAGTTATGTCTTGTTAATTCCCCTCTCAAAGTTATCCGGGTATTGAACTCACAGTCTTTGGGTCCTGTCACTGGATCTACCCAACGCCTTTATCCAATGTGTTCTTGAGGACATCTGTTATGAATTTCTGGGTACTATAAACATAATCTCCTCACCTGAAGAAAGCCGGAGCGTACAACGACCGAAACGTTGTGATAAACATGGCGACAAATATGAGGACAATAGTCCGAATAATGTAAATAGTGTACTTAACTTGTGATTGTTATTTGTTTTATTATAGGTGTTGACGGAAGCTTTTTAGAATACATCAAATAACTTCAATAAAACATATTGATACTACCTAAAATTTTAACTCAGTGTTTGCTTTGATATCTAAATTGATTGTTTAAAATTTGATTTTTTTTTCTAACCAAATTTGAATTATTGAAGTTTATGATTTGCTTAATAACTTCAGACGGGGTGTATATTGCGAAAAGGGAATAAAGTGGTGAGTGGTGATGGAGGATTTAACAAAACAATAATTAAACAGGAATAAATTTATGGAGCAGATAGAAAATATTACGAGCGAGAATTTATTGACATGGCTGAAGAGAGAAACAACATCCTTCATTAGAGAACATGTACGTCGAGTCATCATAAGTCATATTGGTATGACCTTAAAAAACAGCAGATTCAGAGAAAGAGGTGAAACATTGGAATAAAAGAAACATAATATAGTTCGATGGTCATATGCTTGGAACTGTGCAACTGTTTTTCATCAAAGGAAATAATTGTTATCAGCACCACATGGAGAAGTCCGATGGTCATATCACGTTGAACTTAAGCAACATCGAGCCTGGTCAGTACATAGACGGGTGGCCTTTTAGGAATACCAGGTGCTTTAAGCTTGGATGCGAGGGTGTGTAAGAGATAATGGCTCGGAATTGTTGAGTTTGTTATGTTTACTTAA
The DNA here is from genome assembly GCA_903632075.3 of Acanthosepion pharaonis. Lineage (NCBI taxonomy): Eukaryota > Metazoa > Mollusca > Cephalopoda > Sepiida > Sepiidae > Acanthosepion > Acanthosepion pharaonis. Next base: position 1,758,997 of record CAHIKZ030000768.1, read on the forward strand.
GAAAATGGGAAAGGCATGAACCCACATCTTCTCCTTCAGCTCGGTTTAATTAGTAAGAATTATTGTCTAAAAATATTCATAGGCTAAAACGTATTTTTTCGCCAGGTTTGATAAGCCGTAGAAAACGAATCATTCGTCATGGAATATCACAAAATACTTTTTGCTTTTGATATAAAGATTCTCAGTTATTTCGAAATTGAAAGACCGGATATAAGTATCGTGAATCAGAAAAAAAAACAATAAAAAAGAACATTTCTGATAATGAATGTATCTAAAAAGGCGGCAAAATTAAATAAAAAAAAACATTTGACATTACAATCTCCTTAACTCATCAATGGTTAATCGTTGCCTAACATCTTTATGCCTCACAATCTTCACGTCCTACAAATTGCTCTTATATTTATATTATACATTAATCAACATAACCATTTTATCAGCAATCATCTGCCTTCAGTTGGTCGCTAGCAATGTATTGTGTAAAATTTAATATGAAAAAAGATATACACCTTTCTGCAAATTAATTGAAACAAAACAAATAATTCAGATATTATTTACTTTCTTCGTATTTTTCCAATGAAACATGACACAGTGCACATGTTTGTACTTCGTATGTTCATTCTACGATGTCGTTCCTTGCAGACTGACCACAGATTCTCGATTGGATTTAAATCAGGATAGTTTCCGGGTCAGTTTATATTACTTTGATTTATTCAATAGTAATGCCTACCAGTGCGCTTGTGCAGTGTTATAATTTTCGTATTCTTCCTTGGAGTAACGCGCATCGTAGACAATGACCGTATGACAACTAATCGACAGTCGGGACAATAGTGTCTGGACATGATAAAAATCTGATGCAATCATGAATGACGTAATATTTTTCAAGGCCAAACAAATTTCATGATACACCCCGAAAATAGATTCATATTACTGCACACCACTGCAAATCGCCTAATCAGAGGAAAAAATAGAAATGGATTACACCCTGTCTCTCCAGTGGGTTTAAAATTGACCGAATGTTGAATGAAAGGAAAATAAAGCAGTTGTTTCCATTAATTTACACACGGGTGTATGTATTGAAGTTTAGAATCGTGGGCGCATTTGGAACTGTTCGAAGATTCTGAAATGGTTTAAGACTGTATAGTCCACAGTGTGCTTAAATAAAATGAGAAAGATACTGGAGATTTTAGAAGAATAAAATTCATAGTTCTGAATTTGTCTATTCAATGTCGGATTTGACAAGATTAACATTGGGTGAAACTGAATTTAAAAAAAAATATCTATATAAGATATGAAGTTTAAAATCTCAGGTTCATTTGGAACTCTTTGAAAGGAGGATTTGAGACTGCATATCGACGATGATACTGAAAAAGGGGCCTTGTGAAGAAGAAGAAAAAGAAGAAGAAAAAGCGGAATAATAATAATAATATTGATAATAATAATAATAATAATAATAATAAAATAATAATAATTATAATAATAATAATAAATAAGAATAATAAAATAATAATAATAAGAAGAAGAAGAAGAAGAAGAAGAAGAGGAATAATAATAATAATAATAATAATAATAATAAGAAGAAGAAGAAGAAGAAGAAGGATGAGGAGAGAAGAATAATAATAATAAGAAGAAGAAGAAGAAGAAGAAGAGGAATAATAATAATAATAATAAGAAGAAGAAGAAGAAGAAGAAGAAGGTAGGGGAGGAGGGAAAAGATTAGGGAGATGGAAATAGGAGGAGATAAAGTAGAAAACAAGAGGGGAATAAGAAGGAGATGAAGGGGAAGAAGATGAAGAAAAAAGAGGATGAGGGGGTGGAAGAAGAAAAAGAAAATAGGAGGAGAGGAAAGAAGAGGAGGAGAAAGGGGATGAAGAAGAATGGGAAGGAGCATAGGAAGGGAAGGGGGAGGAGAAGAAGAAAAGGAAAAGAGTAGGAGGGGAAGAATAAGAAATTAAGAGGAGAAGGATGGAAGAAGAAGAAAATTGGAGGGAAGAAGAATTGGTGGAGGAGAAAGGGGGAGGAAGAAGAAGGTAAAGGGCAGGAGGACGAGGAGAAGAAAAAGAAGAAAAGAGGAGGAGGGGAAGAAGAAAGGAAGGAGGTGCGGGAAGAAGAAGAAAAAAAGAAAATGCGACAGAAGAGGGGAAGAGGAGGGGAGAGAAAAAGAAAAAAGGAGGTGGTGAAGAAGGAGGGGGAAGAAGATGAAGAAAAAAGGGGATAAAGAGGTGGAAAAGAAGAGGGGAGGAGATGAAGAAGGGAAAGAAAAGAGGAAGGGAAGCAGGAGAAGAAGAAGAAAAATAAAAGAGAAGGAGGGGAAGAAGACCGGTGCTGACGGGGAAGAAGAAGAAAAAAAGAGGATGAGAATGAGGAAGAAGAAGAAGACGAAATTAGGAGGAGGGGATGAGGAGGGAAAGAAAAAGAGGAAGAGATGGAGGAAAAAAAAGAAAAAAGCATAAGGCGATATAGGATGGGAATGGAAGGAGGAGGAAAAAAAGAGGAGGAAGGAAGGAAGGAAGAAGAAGAAGAAGAAGAAGAAGAAGAAGAAGAAGAAGAAGAAGACTCTTAATATCTTAGTTGCGATAAATCTATTCAATGTCGTCATCTATCTTACTGCAACCTTAGCGACATGAAATATATTTCGCCACGTGACCCAAGCTATCTCTTGAACAAAGACCCTTCATTGGCTGCGAATAGATTTCACACTGTATTGTCGTGACTCAAATCAGGAACGAAAGTTAGCAATCTATAAATGACGATTCTTTCTCCATCCGAACAGTCAGCAAAATCGTTCGTTTGAATGCTACTGTTAATCTAATATTCTCATATTTCCCTTCGGTGATATAATTTTATTGAATACCTGGAAAATAAATGGGATAGAATGATGTCGGCTGGTTCAGTCATTTCCTTTTTCGTGAAAATACCTGACACCATTTTCTGGTATCGTTTGAATGTCTCTGCTTTGTGGCCGTCAAGTATCGGTAACGTTGGTCAACGTATGCCGATTTTAGTGAAAATATATTCTTCATATTGATTGCATTTTTTAAATTTTTAGGACTGGGTGGGTCTTCAGTCTTCTTTCGAATGTCGGCGTTTGGGAAATTGAATATGTTTTTTCCTATAAAAAACATAACGAGAACGATTCTGACAGTGGCATTTTTTTTAATGCAAAGAGACCATTAGAGAAAGATGTGACAGCTTATTAAAACGATGAACATTTTGTTATAAAAAGTATTAAAATAAATTCAAATTATATTTGTTTATAAATCGTTTCTGGTAAAGTGTAATTCAATTCTAAATATAAAATCAATCTTATGTATATTCACTATAATTGAAAAAAGAGAAATAGACAGAAAAGATAATATTAGAAAAAAAAACTAGAGGGACATGAAGACAAACGGATTTTGCGCCTCAAAATACTTCCTCCAGAGGGGCTTATCCACAAATTTAGCAACATGGATATAATTAATATATAACTCCATAAATCAAGACCTACCCACATTTCTCACCAACACAAGACAGACATGCTTGTAGAGGTGTTGAGGTCTCACAGTTATACACGCCCTCATACTAATATATACACATACACACATTACGCACACTCGCAAAGAACTAAAAGATAACATACACTTAACATACACATCCCATTCTGAGCAACCAATAAAACTGTCAAAATTACCAAGGAGGGAATTCTTAAACTCTCTCATCCTCTGTCTTAAAAACAACTTGAAAGGGGCCGTTTGAACAACACAAGGACTGACCAAAATTAACGATAAAAAACAAATTAAGACTACAGATAGAGTTCATTTTCTTCTGGAACAGTCATTCACTCCTGTAGTTCACTGCTACTAACAAGCAGGGATTTTTTCTTCTGATGATGGCCATGCTGGCTGAAACTAGTCGAGGGACCTAATTGAAATAATAAAACAAAACTTATCAATATACAACTCAGTGTGTCTGAAATTTTTAATATTGTCATTGTTTAAACAAAATATATATAAGTAATGTTTTAAAATACTCAATTTATTTTTTTAATTGCAAGTTGAGTATTTTAAAACATGAAAAATAAAACATATAAATTAAGTTACCTCCCTTAGATACATTATATTCTTAACAATTTATATTTTTTGAATTGGCCATAACGGAGCGCGTTCATACGTGTTCACAATTACAACAGCGCGTTTCATGCTCATTTACAAAAAAAATTACAACTATAAAAAAAAAATCACGACTATCAATCGAACTATTGGCATTAATTTTTTTTGTCTTGGCAGTTTATCACTGAAGATGATCTCGGATGAGGTTAAAGGTACTTGGGAATATAAAAGAAATTACCAAAAGTACGGCTCTATCTTAATCATTTTAATACTGACATTAAGAAATTGATCCGTGAATTTGAGAGGATTAAAATGAAATATACATAATATGTCCAGATTATTCAACCAAACAAAGCTTGAAAGAATATATGCTGCCTACAAATATATATATATATATATATATATATATATATATATATATATATATATATATATTTAAAACATATTTTACATCGCTACATAAAAATTTCTATGTTTCGGAACTTATGATGAAAATGATTTACTTTTGAAAACCGTAGGTTATTTAAGACTTAAAAAAAGCAGGTTTCAAAGTTTTATGGGTATGTCTAGTTTAAACAAGATTGGTTAACCTAGACATACCCATTAAACTGAGATTTTAAATAGGATTTTAACTTGCCGGTACTATTTACTGTTTAGGCTAGGAAGTCCCAGAAACAGACATCGACCAAATTTAGTCATATACACCATTGTAAAAATTAATCGAAACAACCGCTCGAGTTTCCTATCTTTCACCACACCACTGGACCGACAGGGTGTAATCGATTTCTGTCCTTTCCTCAGATCAGTGGTGTGCAGTAATATGAATCTATTTTCAATATTTATCAAGGGCAAACAAATTTCATGATACCATGAAATTTGTTTGGCTTTTCGTGATTGCATCGGATTTTTATCACGCTTAGACGCTATTGTCTCGACTGTCGATTAGTTGACCTGCGTCTATTGTCTGCGATGGACATTACTCCAAGGAAGCGTACGAAAATTGTAATGCTTCACGAGCACACTGGCAAGCCTTACCAGTGATCAAATCAAAGTACTATCGACTGTCTCGGAAACTCTCCTGATTTAAATCCAATCGAAAATCTGTGGTCAATCTGCAATGAAAGACTTCGTGGAATGGACATACGAAGTAATAATATATGCACTGGGTCATGTTTCATTGGAAAAATCTGAAAAAAAGTAAATAATAACAGAATTATTTGTTTTGTTTCAAATCATTTGCACAAGGGTGTAATTATATCCTTTACTTCATTGAAATCCATGAGTCACGGTCTTGAAAGCTTGTAATTTTTAACTAAATATTCGCTCATTAAAATACCTGAAGAGCTACACAACGTAAAGGGTTGCTGAATGATGTTGTTTTATAGATGCCAATATTGAAGTATGTGAGGATTTTTGCAGAATGCAGTAGCCGGACCAAGACAGTAAATTACAGACAAAAACACCCGCGGGCGTGGACTTTTGTCAGTGATGGATTTCCATTGTCTAAGTTTTGGATATAATTATTTACCCGCTGTCCCATGCAGAAAGATGTCGCACAAGGCCGAGTTTTAAAGTCGGTATCCGAGCCCATAGGCCCGGGAAAAAATTCCCTAGAGACCACGTAAAAACAGAGTCATTTTCCCGAGACGAGACTGTACTTCGACAGAGCCTCGTCTGATGGATACCCTCTGACAAGCCAATTGGCTATAAGACCAAAATGGCTCGAAGTCAGCAAAGGAGCGCTAAAATTCTGAGGAGTCGACAAGCTTTACGCACCCAGGTTCCCCAGAGATGCTCTTCCGCACGTGGCGGAATGTTAAGCGAACGGGTTGGCATAGATTACCCGAAAAGTAATCAAAGTCATTATTATTAGTAGAAATAATTATAATTATATGTATTATTCTTGTCTAGTCTCTAAAACTAGAAATTTATTTCGATTAGCGATGGTAATTGCAAGTCAAATTATTCACTTTCTTTTATCTTAAAAACGCTCGAATCGAGTTTATTTTTTGTTTCTTTCTGCTCAGTAGTGATTCCGACACTAGGTCAAAATTTACTGTCTCTCTATCGATTTGTTCGATTGATTTTTTGCAGGCTTTCCAGATAATTTGATCATTTTATGATTTCGTATTTTTTTCTTTTTCATGCAGGTGGGTGGAAGGAGGTGTTTCAACCTTACATTGATTGAAACATTTGCAACAAGTTCAAAAAGCATGAACTATTACTTAGAAACATGCTTATATACCACTACACACACACACACACACACACACACACACACACACACATATATATATATATATATATATTTGTGTGTGTGTGTGTGAGTTTGTGTGTGTGTGAAATGAATGGGCATGTGTCTGTGTGTATGCTTGTAGATATATGTACAGGGGTAATCTGGATACACACATGCGTAGAACGAGTACACACTATTGATATTTGCCTTGATCGATAATTGATCTTTCCGTCTTGCTAAAAAATTGTAAAATTTTAAACATTCACAAAACCAAAATAATATATGATTCTGCTAATTCACACACACACACGCACACACACACACACACACACACATATATATATATATATATAGGTTGCGATGGGTAAATTGTCACAGTTTTATATTTTTTATTTCGCGCATGCGCTTTGTCTGTTTCTTGATTTTGTCGACTGCACACTATATTGGGGTCAGTTGGACACCATCTTTTAGAAAAAGAGCACATGTCGGATTCACTCCGCCAGAAATATGGAAAATGCAAGCTCTATTGCTTGGCATTCGGGCTGGAAGCTCTAATACAAACATTTCAGAGTGTTTAGGTGTCAATCTGAGGACAGTGCAGAGGATTTGGAAAGAGTTGGATGAGTCTAATGGTGATTATGAAAATGTCTGGAATGATCACTAGCCCATTATTCCTCATTAGACTTTATGGCACAATTCATCTTCCCACGGTGTCTTAGACTCAACACGAAGGCCTATATCAGGTACCATGAGGAGGTGATACTGCCCTGGGTCAAGAGGGTGGCTTCTGGAAGAACCCTATGTCTGGCAACAGAACTCTGTACTTAAACAACTTAAACAAGGAGACGGTCCAGTGAAGTTAAAGTCGTCTGGAAGCCGAGGTTGAAGCAAATGGCGACTTTATTGAATAAATTTACCCTTTAGTATTTCATGATATTTGTGTCTATTTTTTGTAAACATCTGTTAAAATGTGTTGTTAGTGATATTTTCATTTTTAGATAATTTAGACGACAATTTATCCATCGCGCCGTGTACACTTTACACACACACACACACACATATATATATATATATATATATATATATATATATATATATATATATGAAGAAAAATATATACAGAAAAACAAACAAAATCTTATATACAATTATGCTGTTTTAATGTTAATATGTCAACGTCGGACGTTTCGGTCTAATAAATCATCTTCAGGAAATATTCATCCAAACAGAATAATGAATTTTATAAGACAATACAACATGTACAATGTCTTTGTACATAAGAAAAATGTTATAATTTATGAATATCTCCTGAAGATGGTTTATTAGACCGAAACGTCCGACGTTGACATATTAACATTAAAACAGCATAATTGTATATATGATTTTTGTTTGTTTTTTTCCGTATATATTTTTCTTCATACTGTCGGATTTATATCCATATATTTGCTTATATATATATATATATATATATATATATATATATATATATATATATATAATTTATTTTAGTGTCATTTTTTGCTGTTAACCAGGTCTTTTTTTATACAAATTCGCCAAAGCCGCTCAAGGTAGAAGATTGCTACGTGATGTTATATGAGCGTAAGTAAAGGCAGGATGCGAAGTTTTTGAGGTTTTCCAGGGAAGCCAACGGATAACTTTAGACTGGCAAAGGTCGGGATTTTAGTAATTGCGAAACATCCTGCGCGGATCCTTTTTCATAAGGTGATATTTCTTGGGAAGAAGTTGTCAAGGGCCGTCCTGATGTTATCACTTCCCAACTATGTCTCCATGCAGACTTACAATTTACTCCTTTGTTATTATTTTCCGATTTAATGTTTGTCTTAGTAGCAAAATCCCGACAAACCTGATAATGTAAAACTGGAAACTGCTCTCAAAATGGAACCTCAGTCAGTGGTTAACTGGACATGGAATGGCTTCTAAATTTTAACGCATCTAAAAAAAAAAAATTGCTTTACATGGGTGATACCATATTTCAGAAGAGCAACACTTTTCTCCTCTTGGTCTCACGGAGAGCTAGGTTCACAATCTAGTCGAAACCATTACATTAACTTACGTGAACTTGGCAAAAAGGTGTAGGATCCCAGGCACTGAGCTGCTTGATTCTCACACGTCAAATACGATGGGAGACTTCCACTATATATTTATTTAGATTAATTTGTTTTAATTGATTCTTATTATTTATTTATTATACTGTATATTGTTATAGCTATGTTTTGCCGATTTTGGTTTGATTTTTATAGTCTAACTAATATTTTGGTCATAATGTTTTGTTAAATTGTTTATTATTTACTTTATTTATTTGGGTTCATTGATTTTGTTGTTTATTAATTTATTCTATTTCGTCTATTCTAACGGGTGTGGTTTGGTAATTTGTTTGGGTTAATTTAATTTACTTAATTTATTGTCATTTTGTTTATTTATTTTATTATTTCATTTTATTTTATTTTTTTCAGACATTTTTATTTTTAACATTCTTTTTCTAGATACAGATATTTAACTAAATGCTCTGTTTAAAATAAGCAGTATTAAATAACATTTACCGGCCTGATATTTAATACTGTTTAATATAAACAAAGCATTTTTGTATCTATAAAAAGAATGTTAAATATAAAAATGTCTTAAAATAATTGTCAGACTTTGTCCATTTCATAAGATATATATATATATATATATATATATGTGTGTGTGTGTGTGTGTGTGTGTGTGTGTGTGTGTGCGTGTGTGTGTGTGCGTGTGTTCCCAAACTCGCTCCTGTTCTCTCTAAACTCTACAATAAATGACTTCCTTTACTGGTTGTTGCAAATCATCATCTGTAGTCTCAGTCTTTAAACACCGCCTGATCCTTCTAACTCCCACCATTCTACTTCTTTTTCATAGAGTACTAGAAACTCTAATTAACTCTGAATTGGCCCAGTATCTCAACTCGCAGGTTTTTCTTTCAGATAAAAAAATATGGCTTTCGCTTCTCTAGATCAACAACTGATGTATTTACAATTACTGCTGAAAGAGAGAAAGAAAGAGAGAGAGATAGAGAGAGAGTGAGACATTATTAAAGTTTAGACAAGAATGGTGAAACTCGATATGTTGCTTTGTATACCTCGAACGCATTTGACAGGATTTGGCATAATATTATTCTTCACAAATGAATGGCTTTTTGATGGAATTTTGGACTGATTCATTCGTTAAGCCAACTAATTTCTGGGCTCTTATACACTTATTAACTTGTTAGCATTTCCCATCGTATATAGTTTAAACCTCAGCCCGACTGTTTATAAAAATTATTGTATTATATGTTAAATAAAACCCACTTTTCGTTGTTACATGTAATCTTTTGTTTCAACTTTAATTTCTAAGAATCTGTTTCATCTTATTTTTGTGTTGCTCCAGTCGTAACACTAAGGAAATGCGAATATTTGCTAGTACTTATAGAATATACCATCAATAGTGTTATGGGACCTTACCCATAATAACATAATGGATATTCCATACGTAATAAATACTGCACCACAAGAAAAAGCAGGGAGTTCCGTCTGAAGTTCAGAGTTCAGTCTGAAGTCTGGAGTGAAGTCCGTCAGAAGTCTGTCAGTCAGTCAGAGCGAGTCAGTCAGTCGAGTCAGAGGCAGTCCGAAACAGAGTCGCGTTCAGACAATTACTACTAAACCTTGATTGTTCGTAGTAAAACTTTCTACTTCTCTGTATATATTCCTGTTTGTAATATATCTGTGTTATTCCATATCCGTATTCGAGTTCTTCTTTATTGGTTCTACCTTGGACTATCACCGTGGTACAAGGAACCGGACCATAACAGTGGCGACGAGCGATTCGAACTCATTTGGTGGAAGGAAAAAAAATTTCGTTTGCCACAGCATAACAAATAGTTAAATCTGTATTTATTTTTGAATAAATCGTGAATTTCTTAGAAATTTCGATCTATTATATTCATAGTTATAGATTTTCTAAAACTTTTGTTGATGTTCAAAATCATTCGCCACCACACTTATAGAACTTAGGAAATAATATTGCTCTATACCAACTGCAATGTTTTTCTTAATTTTACATTTACTGAAACACCCCTTGAAAATGAAATATTATTAACTTGATTCTATAACACTCTAAAAGGTAATGAAGAAGAAAATATATGAGTGCCACATACAGCGTTAAATTATCCATTCTGCGACTATGGTGAAGCCGGCTGAACTTGACAAAATGAACATAGATGATGTGTACAAAGTGATGGATATACAACACTTTTCAATGTTTAAATCTTCTTAGATCGACAATTCCTAGCATTATGAAGATGTACAACTGAACTCATTGTGTTGAGAGCAAATTAAAGACTGGCAGAAAACTGTTAATTTCAAAGAGAATAGTTAGAAATGTCTCGAAGAATCGTCTCTTAACGACAAAGACATTGTCAGTCATGTAAAAACATCAGGGTTGAATGTATTGGCGAAGACAGTCACTAGATGCTTTCTTCGACCATGACTTCGGGAAGCTAGAATTATTTGGTCACATGGCATCTCATCTACAGTCACTTTCTAATAGACGTTATATGGCTTCCCTCTGTTTTTTCTACAAATATTTTCATGACAACTGTTCTGAAGAGCTACTTTCATTTGTACCACAACTTCATGAATTTAAGCAGGTTGGCATCTCTGTGCCATAGTTTCATTATCAAAATAGTTAAATGTAACTGCCTTTTCGACTCCAACAACTTCTCTTGCAATTTGTTCGTTCTGCAACTATGACGAAGACATCTGAACTTGACAAGAAGCTCTAAATGACGATAATTGATTCGTACAAACAAGGTGATGGATATACAACAGTTTCCTAGGTCGACAATTCGTAGGATTATTAAGAAGTACAATGAGACTCATTGTGTTGAGAATTACGGACTGGCAGAAAATAGTTAGTTTCTGAAAGAATTGAAAGGAAAATTGTTAGAGATGTTTCGGAGAATCTTCACTTAACGACAAGAGACATTGTCTATGACATAAAGATATTTGAGCTGAATTTATTAACGAAAATCACTAGATACTTTCACCGAGCACGACTTAGAGCGTGTCTCTCGAGGAAAACTCCTTAAGACTTAACACCTAAAATGCAGATTAGCTGATGCTAGAAGCCATCTAGAACATGAGGGTAAATATTAGAACGCTTTCTTATGGTCAGATGAAACCAAACTAGAATTATTTGATCACATGAATTCCTGTTATGTATGGAGGAAAGGAAATGAAAGTCACAAACCGAAAAATACATTCCCTATAATTAAGCATGGTGGTGGCAGAATTCTGCTTTGGGGATATTTCGCTGCTTTTGGACCAGAACAATTAGTGAAAATACAGGGTATCATGGATAAAGAGAAGTATTTAGATATTCTTAAAGATAATATAAAACAAAGATTTGGGGCGTCACTGGACGTTCCAATATGACGATGACGTGAAACACGGGGGCACAAATTGTTACATAATAATAAGATTACAGCAAAATTAAGATATATATTGGCGTACCCCTCAGAATATCCTGCTGTAAACCCCCATTGAAAATGCATGGGCATATTTGGAGAAAATTAAGAGAAAGAAATCCCTGGAATTTGAGGAACTAGAAGCTATTTCCAAGGAAGAATGGGACAAAATAACTATCAATATGTGTAGTGATCTTGTAAGGAATTATCAAAAACGATAAAAGGCAATAATCAAGAAGAAAGATCACACAATTGAATTTAGAGGCAAGAGCGCCAATAATTTTGTCCTATGTTAAATGTTTTGGGGGTGATTTTTTGTATTATTGTTTGACATTAATATAAACATTTTGTTGAGAACATTCTTCCATCATTTTTGAAAAAAATGTACATGGCGTTACCATAAAAATTTGAGATTTTACAGCTTTATTTGTAATTATGGAAGTGGGGAATTATTCTACACACAACTGTATATAATTAAATATAACTTTAAGGTATGCTACGTTTATGGGTAAAAGTGCTCAATATTAGAGACATGGCGTATGTAAATATGAAATATGAAACTAAAATGAGCTTAACACCACGCGGCAGCTTTCGGTTCCATCCTTAAAAGCACTCTTCAAAGCATCGGAAGATAGTTTAAGAACTTGAATTAGAATGCTGGCGCATGGTGATCTCAGCAATGTCCATTTTATATTTCATTTATATATATATATATATATATATATATATTCGTACTGCTTTTTACCATTGTTTTTTTATTATTACTAGTATTTATTTATTACCCCCATCACCACAATCTTTTGCCATTTCTTAGTTATCACCACTTCTGTTATTTTCTATTTTCTTCTTTATTAGCAGTAGAGCCCGGCGTTGCCCGGGGATGTAACAGTAAGAGATAGATCAAGTATCGACCATCATAAAGACTGAAAAATGAAATTGACAAAGATTATTGTTTAAGGTTTATGGACACGCATGTCTTAATTATTTTTTTTTTTTTGTTTTTTGTTTATTTTTACGAATTGGTCAAACCCAAACTCAAATAAAAACATTGTTTTCAATTGTTATGGATCTACCGATTAAATAGAATTTTATTATAAACAATTGTCTTGTAAATGGAATTTTTAAAGTATTCTGTGTGTAAAAATACAGAAAAAAGTGTGCAAGACATTAAGAAACACGACCTGCCAAAAAAAAGTGAAGTTTTGTTGAAATCGGTTGAAAAATGTAGAAAATCCGATCCCATATATAAATGAACACACACACACACACAACCTGGGTTTTATAAGTATAACTCGATATGAGTTGTCCCCCTTTCATTCTCGTGATGCCTCTTAATCGTGTTTTCAAATTGATTTTGTGCAAAAACAATTGTGTTTTTCCAATATTTGGCACTGTTAGAACCACCGCAAGGTAATTTTATGTAGTCCTGTGAAGTTTTATTGAAATCGGTTGAAAATGGAGGAAATCTGATCCAATATATAAACGTACAGACACACACACACACAATCTGCGTTTTATAATAAGTTAGATTTCTTCAATTATTACCATCACTATTATTATTTATTACCTCTTCCATCATTATTTAGTTATTTATTATTTACTACTGCAACTTTAAATTTTTAATTGTGATTTTATTATTAATTTTTTATTATTAGTTATTACTATTAATGTTTTATTTATTTTAATTTGTTGCTACCACGGTTATTACTACTATCCTTTACTACCACTATTATTACTACACCAATCCCCTGCATATACGTACACGTACACATGCGTGTATGTGTGTGTGAGAAATAATTATTCCGTTAAAAAAATAAAGAACGATCTGAAAAATGATAGGAACACTCTGGCCCGCCTCTTCTTGGGGGAAATTTTAAAAAAATTAAAATTTAAACAAGCTTACATCTATACAACTAAGTATATATATATATACATATATATATATAGAGAGAGAGAGAGAGAAAGAGGAAATGTTCTCTTATCTTCTCTGTACTAAGTCTTTCAGAATTATTATTCACTATACAGGATAATCCATTTTAAGGTTGAATTTATTTTCAGAAAACTCATTTTAAAATATGAAAAATTAGATATCTAAACAGATGAAAAATATGGATTTCAGGCAATAAATCTGATTTTAAAATCAAATCTCCTAAAGTGTTCATTTTCTCCGTGAAACACAGAACAGAGAGAAAATAAGTTAAGATTTTATTTCATTTATTATAATTAATGATTTACCGCCTAATATTGAAAACCGTAATTGCAAAAACTGCTTTCCTTAAAAACGTTATCATCCAGAAAACATTTGTCGAACATTTCTTTTTGTATAAAACAATCTTTTGTATATAAATATATATGTGTGTGTGTGTGTTGTGTGTGTCTGTGTGTGTGTGAGAGAGAGAGAGAGAGAGAGAGAGAGAATTACATAAAAATGAAACTCAATTTTACCCCATTTATATAGAAATTTCTATCCTAGAGAGAAAAATGCCCTTTTAATACTAATACTAAAACAGTTTGATAAAAAAATCTATCGTAACGTTTTTTAAAAGTTGAAAATTACAAAGGATAGGAAGAAAGAGGAAAAAGAGAGAGTAAAAAAGAGGAAAAAACAGTAAGTAAGGGGAAAAGTGTTTAAGAGGGAGATAGAAAGAAAAAAAAGGAAAGAAACACGAAGGGAGTAGACCATTCTCCGAGCATAAGTCATTGTTAACCTTCAACCGTTTTTAACTTCTGTCTAGGATTTTATGTGTCTGTTTTCATATTCCCCTACAGCTTTGGTGTTTCTTTCCTTTTTTTTCTCCATCGCCATCTTAAAAGCGATTTGCCTTACTTACGGTTTTTTTCCTCTTATTTACGCTTTCTTCTTATCCTTTTTAATTTTCAATTTTTTTTTTTAAAAAAAACTTACATTTCATTTTTTTATCAAACATTTTAGTATTGACAAGCTCCAAGGAATTTCTTTCTCTAGGAGCAAAATGGATGTATAAATGGGGTTAAAACTGAGTTTCATTTTTATGTAATTCATTTCTGTGCTCTCTAATAAATATATTGATCTCTCTTTTTTGCATCAGTTTTAATATTTGGATTCAACACACACACACACACACACACACACACACACACACACACACATATATATATATATATATATAATTAGGTATATTTCTAAAGAGAACATTACATGTAAGTTACCGGGCTATTTAATGATAAATTAAGAAAACCTTAATTTATTTCATGAACATTGTTATATTCATCTCTTTAGAAAGAAAGTTTTTAAATAAAAAAAAACTTTCGGCCTGAAGAGATGAATATAAAAATATTCATGAAGTAAAGTATAACCGATAGTGATTTTTAAGATTTTTCTGATATATATATATATATATATATATATATATATATATATATATATATATATGTGTGTGTGTGTGTGTGTGTGTGTGTGTAAAATATATAGAAAATAGGAAAGAACTCGTTAGGTAAATAATCCAAAATTCTTTAGTATTTTTGTTATTATTCTTAAAAAAATAGTGCTCGATACAAAAGTAGAGTTTAAATATAATTATTTATTTAAAAATATGATTCCAACGCTACAGTTCTGTCATGAGAACTCTTATGTAGCGTTGGAAACATATTTTTAAATATATATATATATATATATATATATATATATATATATATATATATATATATATATTGTAAATTAATTGACATAAAATATGTTTTATTCGCTAAACAGTAAGAAACATGTTTCAATATTTAGGCTCCGTAAATTTACATTGAGCACTGTTTTTGTAAAAATAAAAACAATAAATATCAGTAAGAACGCCGGATTATATATCTTACTGTTTTTCTTTTTTTATTATATATATATATATATATATATATATATATATATATATATATATATATATATATATATATATATTCGACTTTCAGTCTTACGAAATTCTACATGGATACATTGTTTTGTGTAAGGATTTATGTAGGGATTTAGTTGTCCTATATCAGGGGAAAACCAGAAAATCACTGGGGCATCTTTTTTCATTAGTGTTTGAAATCATTTGGAAAGAAATTGTGCCTTACCTGTTAATAGCTCTCCAAAGTTTCCTGATATTGGTATTATTGCATGCGAATAGCCTCTATTCACTACTTTATATTTTTTAATGGGATGCCTCTTGATGTATTGCACCCAGTGAACTCATTCGAACCGTCATAATTAATGTCATGTTTACATACCAGATTAGGGCACTAAAAGTGCTGACACACTAGAACTCAACTGATAAAGAAGAAGGAATCCGCAGTAGAGTGGCTTCAGTTGTCATTATTATGTAATACTTAAGTATCAAATAATTTAATTGAATCTGTAAAGTGAAATAATGAACATCAAATTCGACACAGCTTAATTTTGTTCATTTTTGCATCTAAAGCAGCGGAAGAGATTTAAAAGCTTGGAAAAGAGGATGGATAAATTCAATAGGTTTTAAATGGAGTTTAAATTTTCCAGATTCATTTTAGGTTATATATATATATTATATATATATATAATATATATATGTATATTTATAAAAGAAAGAACAGTAAGATATAAAATTTCCGGTGTTCTTATAGATATTTCATTTTTTACAAAAATAGCTCAATGAAGCATTAATATTATATTAATATTATTATATATATATATATATATATATATATATATATATATATATATATATATATATAATTTCAAGAAAAAACTGGCCACTTTAAAGTTCCATTAGTTATAATTTATTTCACCAGAGTTTTTAATTTTCTCTTGACCTTCAGACTTCACTTTCAAGGGTGAGAAAAAGAATTTAGAATTTACACTTTTGAAGGGCGGTATTAAACTTATATAAGGTGGCATAGAGGGTGGTGAGGGAAAGTGGGAGAGGCATGGTCGAATCTAGAGAGGGAAGGAAGAGTGTTAAAATTGATTTTTATTATTTTTTATTACAATATTTAATATTGAGGAGGAGGGGGTAAGGATCAGACATTGTTCTATTTAATAGGTCAACTCACCGGAAATGGTATTGAAAAAAGGAGAAAAAGGAAAAAGAAAAAATATATTGTATGTTTTTACTAAAAGCAACATATATATATATATATATATATATATATATATATATATATATATATATATATATATATATATATATATATATATATACGTTTTTAATGATGCTACAACATCCTTCTTTCTATATCCAATTCTGCATATATATATATATATATATATATATATATATATATATATATATATATATATATATATGTGTGTGTGTGTCTATGTGTGCATTCATTTAATTTGCCTTTCTCTTGAAATCAAAGTAGGTAGTGAAAGAGTGAGAGAAAGAGAGAGAAGAAAAACGCGAAAGCGAAATAAAAGAAGCTCTATTTTGCAATGCTGTCCACCATGGGGCCAATACGTCGTGTAGAATTGTCCAATTGAATAAAGGTCATTGACAAGATTAGAAATTACTCTCTGTCGGAGAAGAACATCCTGATAGACAATTTGATTGGATCGATGAAATTTTAATAAATATTGATAAATCCAATCAGTTACATGAAGTTGATAAAATGACTTCAAGTCTATCATTGTCAGAAGTTTCTAAGTCTCTCGTTCATATTTACCTGTTGCAGTGGAGCTGAAACAAAGATGGAAGACAAGCAGAATTTATTACCGTTCAACTGGAGAATTATTGTTAACGTCAGAAAGATGGGACACTGTATCGTCGAGTTGTTAACTAACCTAAGTGACGGTTGAGCAAAAGCAAGTAAATGCTTACACGAATTCAGAAGAGATATGAGAGAAACATGAAAACTACATGCTCCAATAGGTGATAATAGAAGATCAATGCACAAAAGGGAGTTCAACAATAGTGGCCATATCAGGTTGTAATTGTTAATACTGGCCATAATATCCACAATGTCGGCTTTCAATAAGTTCTTGGTCCGGGGCGGACTCAGGTTAGTTGCTCCAGGCATATTTGTTTAGGAGTTTTGAATCATTAAGTCTCAAAGGTCACATGTTGAAGGTGAAAGTATTTTCAAAATTCTAGATAGATAGATAGATAGACAAGATTAAAATAAATAGATGTACAAGAACTCAGAGATATATTGTAAAAGCTGGTTTATTTGCTTAGATAGATAAAGATTATATATATATATATATATATATATATATATATATATATATATATATATATATATATATGTGTGTGTGTGTGTGTGTGTGTGTGTGCGCGTATTTACGTCTCGGATACTAACTGAATTTTAACAAAACAAAAAATAGTTACAATATCTGAAGATGAGCGGATGGCACGTAGACAGTATTTGCATATTTAACGAAGACCTAATACAGTTTATAATAATAAAAAAAACAAAATCATAACATATCATATCATATATATATATATATATATATATATATATATATATATTTATAGTTTATGAAAAACTAGATAATCCGTATGGGTAAACCTAAGGAGGATATAATCCAGAGACTCAATGTAAATCCAGAGCAAATAATTGAAATAAAAAACAGACCACTTTAAGGTTCCATGTAATAAATTATTTCACAACAGCCCTTTTAAAGGACTGTGGATCATCAGACTTAACTTTTACTTGGAAGTAAAGTCTGATGATCTGCAGTCCTATATATATGTATGCATGTATGTATGTATGTATTGCTTTTAAACTCCATGATTTCACTCGAACGATCATATCTGCTCGAAGAGTGTCTAAATATAAACCAATGTCGTCACAAACAACGAAATAGACAAAGTCCGACAGTTATATTAAGATAGTTTATTGTTATACATTATTTATATAGACACAAATGTTTAAATAAATGATCTGTTTCTAATAAACTGTTTTAACATTTACCGGCCTAAACGTCCGAAAAATGTTCATTGAATATATGCGTCCTCTGACAGGAATGGAACCTGTATCGTAACCGTCAAATAGCCTGACGTGCTATACCAGTTTAGCTACAGAGAAGTGTCTGCTTAGCAAGGACGATTTTACTGTTTTTAAATATTATTATAAACAGAGCATTTACCTAAATATTCGTGTCTATATAAATAACGTATAGCAATAAAATACCTTAAAATAATATATATATATATATATATATATATATATATATATATATATATATATATATATGTAGTTAAGTTACGAAGAACTTGGTAAACTGAATGGGTAATTCCAAGGAGGATGAAATCCTGAGAGCTCAATGTGAATCAAGGTAAATTTCATATTTTCTTAAGCATGTTTTATATACCCCTCGTCTATAATCTACCTTGTCTCGTTAACTACAACTCTCACCTCCCTGTTAAATTACAAAAATTACACTACCCATCAATTTCTAATCCCATTTTTTCCTTTCATTTCGTTGTTGGATGTGTTACCTGATGATCCGGAATCCTTCAAAAGAATTTTGGTGAAATAAATTATTGTAATGGTACCTTAAAGTGGTCTGTTTTTTATATATATATATATATATATATATATATATATATATATATATATATGAACAGACTGAGGTAAATCTACAGATAGATAGATAGATATGGATAGACTGAGATAGATATATATAAATTGACTGAGATAGATATGAAGAAATTGAGATAGATAGATAGATAGATAGATAGATAGATAGATAGATAGATAGATAGATAGATAGATAAAGTATGAAATTCGTTATTTGTGAATAAAATATTTGTACGTACAATACTTACCAGTTTTCTGCATATATATTCGTCTATCCAATCAATACAATCAGGCTGAATTATTTAAATATATGTTTACGGGAGATAAACAACAATCGACATGAAAAAACAGCGCATGAATTACAAATCGACGCAAATCTGCGAGTAAATTAAAAAAACACACACACACATATATATATATATATATATATATATATATATATATATATATATATATATATATAGAGAGAGAGAGAGAGAGAGAGAGAGAGATAGAGATAGATAGATAGTTTGTTGTCAATAAAAACGCTATCTTTAACTTGAAGCAGATGAAAACAATTTGAAATATGAAATCTTGTTACATGGTTCTTTGCACTCTGTGCATTGTCTTCGTTCCGCTAACGTCCTTGGCCATTTCCCACGGCACACTTATCCACCCACATCTGGTTAACCTCACCCGACGGGGGGCGATCACCCATGTACATTTTACGTAGTTCTTTTCTTTTTTTTTTTTTTTTTTTTTGATTTTCTATTTTTACATTTTTTTTTTTTCGTTTTATAATTTTCTTGCAAGAGTTTCGTTATTGCAACCTACGGACAATGCACACATATTTTTATTTCCTACCTCACATTTAATGTTGTTGTGTTTTACTAATTGGTGGAAGATTTATATTTATGCTGGGAATAACAAAAGTCAACTTTAAGAGGAGAGGAGTCGCAGACCCCTTGACGGATTACAACTGTAATAAAGGGATGACACAAGGTCAATCAATATCTGTTGGTTTCTTGAATCCCATTCAGCTTTTGTTCTCTCCCAAAAAGTCCCTATACACAGTTATTAATTTAACTCATTCCCTGTAACGTTCTTTATACTAAAGGCATGTCGCATTGATTGGGGTAAAATGATTAATAAATCAAATTCAGCCCACACACGGATACAAAATAATCTTTCTTTTATTTAGTCGTCTGAGTGAACCATTTTTTTTTTTTTTTGGCGTTCCAGTAGTATGGCTCATGCTAAACTCCAGGAGAAAGAATCATTACCCCACCTCACGCAAATTCTTCTTAATGACATGATTTGAAAGGAATACAATGAATCAAATGCTGTTCGAAATATTGGTTCAACATGTCGTGTTAGACAGCCTTTCACACCTGAATCATTTGCGGTTCGAAAAGTTGATTCAACATGTGTTAGAAAACATTCACACCTGAACCAATGGCTGTTCGAAAAGTTGATTCAACATGTCGTGTTAGACAATCTTTCACACCTGAATCAATTGCTGTTCGAAAAGTTGATTCAACATGTCGTGTTAGACAATCTTTCACACCTGAATCAATTGCTGTTCGAAAAGTTGATTCAACATGTCGTGTTAGACAATCTTTCACACTAGAATCAATTGCTGTTCGAAAAGTTGATTCAACATGTTTTAGACAACCTTTCACACCAGAATCAATTGTTGTTCGTTGGTTCAACATGTCGTGTTAGATGATGAGAATCTATCTTACATATTTATATCTCTAACTTTCGTCCATGCTTTGAATATTGCTCTCACATCTGGGCTGCTGCTTCAGCTATACATTTAGAGATGCTTGACAAAATCCAAAGAAGAATCTATGACATTGCAGGTACTGAAGTGGCATTTCGGCTTCTGTCACATTTCCACCGCTATAACGTAGTATCCCTGTAAGGTTCCTATAAATATTTTCATAGAAACTGTTCGAATCAGTTTTCCATTTTGGTACCTTTACCTGTATGCGCAGTACTTGATTGGCAGATAGGTCTCTTCATTTGACATTTGTAATTGCTTGACGTATCCATAAGTTTTACGTTAACAGTTTCTTCTCTCGCACATCGCGCTTGTGAAACTCTCACAAAGTTTCTTTCTTTTGAAATCATTTTGATCTTCAAAAAAATTCAAAACTGGGACAGAGAAAACGGAATAATACTCCACTGTAATTCCTGAGTGCAGCTATAGATAAAAAAACAAAAGAGAAAATGTGGAGAGTAATGATCTTCTACATCTTTAAGAAGTTGATTTATATTTCTTGTTCGACGATTGCTTGGATATTGCTTTGAATTTAGAAGAAAAATTATTGAACATGGCAATACGATGTACAAAGAACACCATTGTGATACGTGGTATCACACACACACAAACACACACACGCCTTTGCAAATTAATTGAAACAACTGCTTTAGTTCCCTTGTTTTCACAATTCGGTCAGTTTTAGACCGACTGGAGTCAAAGTGGTTGATCGATTTCTATTTCTCCTGAAATTCCCTGCCACCGTTTCATCAACATGGTTGATGCTCCAACTCCGGAAGTGCATCTAACTTTGCCTTTCTGGCCTCAGGTTTTCCAATGACTTGAGGTGGAACAACTACATTGAATCAATAGCTTTAATGCGGTGAGGAGATTAGAATGTAAACCATCCAGAAAATAAGGTTACTAATTTATTTAAAATCCTGAAGAGTGTTCTGGTCTATAGAGAAAACTTGCTGTTACCTGGAATTCAGTTTCTAATCTTCTGAATAACCGGTTAATTATGCAAACATACACACACACACACACACACACATATATATATATATATATATATATATATATATATAT
This sequence comes from Acanthosepion pharaonis, assembly GCA_903632075.3. Classification (NCBI taxonomy): domain Eukaryota; kingdom Metazoa; phylum Mollusca; class Cephalopoda; order Sepiida; family Sepiidae; genus Acanthosepion; species Acanthosepion pharaonis. The sequence continues at coordinate 1,781,148 of CAHIKZ030000768.1, forward strand.
ATATATATATATGGTGGTTGTCAACTCGTGTGATATTACTATTAGAGATTTGCATTAAGACATGCAGGTCCCAAATCGGTTTAATGCGATATTTTGAAATGCATGATAATATAACATCGGCTGTTGAACCTCTTAAGTGCTTAAGCGCTCTGTTTGTGCCAAAGAATCTAACTTTGCCTTTCTGGCCTCACGTTTTCCAATGACTTGAGGTGGAACAACTACATTGAATCAATAGCTTCAATGCGGTGAGGAGAGTATAATGTAAACCATCCAGAAGATAAGCTTATTAAATTATTTAAAATACTTAAGAGTGTTCTGGTCTATAAAGAGAAGTTGCTGTTACCTGAAATACAGTTTCTAATCATATAAAGGTAATTTCATATATATATATATATATAGATAGATAGATAATATTAGTGGAAAATATACATACATATGAAAAATATATATCTAAAAAAAAATTTCCATACATGTATATTTTCAGAAAAAAAATTTTTCCAAGAGGAAGGATCCAGGTAGAACTCAATGTCTAGGACAGAGTAATGATATAATAAAGTTTAAACACTAATATTCCATGGAATATTAGTGTTTAAGTTTTTTTTTATATATATATATATATATATATATATATATATATATATATATATATATATATATATATGTATATATATATATGCTAGTAAGACCATTACTATGAGATATTTGCAGTAAGACATGCGGGTCCAGAAGCTGTTTCATGCGATATTTTGAATTGCATGATAATATAACACCTGCTGTTGCACCTTTTAAGTGCTTAAGTACCCTGTTTGGGCCATATTATGTAGGTCCCTTGCAGGTCTAAAGAGCCACATTATTTCAGTACATCAGTAGATATACTGCCATATATATATATATATATATATATATATATATATATATATATATATATATATATATATAAAGAAATATAGTCTTAAGATGTGCTATATTTATGGGATAAAGTGCTCAATATCAGAGATAGAGCGTGTAAAAATATAAAAGTGAAAAGGCGACAGTCTGTTTCATGCTATATGCAATCGTGGCCTGACGATTGCATATAGCATGAAACAGACTGTCGCCTCTAAGTGTTGACTTTATGTTCACTTATATATATATATATATATATATATATATACACACACACACATATATATATGCATATATATATATATATATGTGTGTGTGCGTGTTTGTTTGTGCTTGTGTGTTTTGTACATATATATATATATATATATATATATATATATATATATATATATCAGGCGGCCTGACGATTGCGTCTAGCATGAAACAGTCTGTCGCCTCTGAGTGTTGACTTCAATGTTCGCTTTTATATTTATACTTACATACGCTCTATCTCTGATATTGAGCACTTTATCCCATAAATATAGCACACCTTAAAACTATATATATATATATATATATATATATATATATATATATATATATATATATATATATATATATATATATGCCTAAGATGTCCTCCTAAATAAGGCAGTAAAGGATTTGGGAAGAAAAGACTAACAAAAAATTACAAGCAGATAACGTAACTGCTCCAGTAATTGAGGTGGCACATGATGTCAGCTTACCATCAAGTAAGTAAACACATTTAAGTCTCTGGGAAGTGTTTTAACAAACGCTGGAATGTGTGGCCCAGAAATTCGAATGCGCATTGCAATAGAGAAAGATGTCTTCCGTCAGTTAATCGAAGTCACCGACATAAAGTAGTATCCCTCTGGCTTTTCTATTAATACTTTTATAGTATTTTTTTTTCGTAAAAACTGCACCGCCTGCCAGGAAGAGATGCATATTATTGTTCTATTTCTACAATTCTGCTATCAAATATAAATAACGTCTGCTCAGCACAATGACAATATAAACGAGGTTTATGTCGAATAAACACAGATGTGAAAACGCAGCAGGAAAGTACAATGGTTCCCTCCCCCTTTGGGCAGTGCGATAAAAACCAATGTCGCAAAAGAGTTTATGAATGCTGGCGACAAATTGCTAAAGAAATTGTTCAACGAAAACAAAAAACAAAATCAGTTAAGCTGCTCATATGACATGGCTAAAAATTCTTAGCAGTCACAATAATAAAATACCCGAAATCAATATCAATACGGCCACTCATAAACAGATATATAACTGCTGAATTAAGGAAGGCTTTCTGCTACAGGATAACTGTTTAACACAAAATGTCGTATATAGAGCAACATATCGTACCAATAACGACGAAAAGTTTTATATTCGGGCTGCAGAGGTAAAATGAAAAAAAAAGAGGTACTATAATCATTAATTGAGATGGAAGATATAAAAAAGTTAAGGTGATAGACTGCATCCAATTAAGGGTGTTTCAAACTATTTAGTTGTGGCTCCCAAGTAACCTTGGCACCTGGATCCTTCAAAATACAATTGAAAAAAGACATAACATCTTGTCATAGCGTGATGCATAATATTGTTTTATTTCTACAATTCTGAAACATTAAATATTAACGGTATTTTAGTCGATAAACGTAAAGCACGTCACAAATATGTTATCAAACTTGGTTTAAATTATTATTACTTCTATAGACGAGAGTCTACAATATGCATGACTGAAAACATACGGACAACTAAAAAGATTGACAAGAAATGTATTTAAGATATTTATTTCAGTGTCATATTATACCGCTGTATTGGTTGTTTGGTTTTAGACGTTGTGGAGGGTCGTATATCCCGACAATCTTATCTAAAACATGATATTTAAACTGTGATAACTTAGGAACTCGCCATATCTTCAAGTAGATTGTTGTCCCGAGGTTTACAACGGTAAACTAGGAAAAAATATTTATATTATAACAATGTTTATTGCTAAGAAATATATCTACTTATAATGTTCATATTCTAACGTTTCCGCTGACATGAATTATCAAGATTATATTGAATCAATTGCTAGGACTGCTGCTAGGAAATTTGGTTCACAGTGTTGTGAGAAACAATTTGTTTGTCAGTATCTATCTTTATAAGCCTACCATTTATCCTTGCTTTGAATATTGCAGCACATCTAGGTTGATACTCCTGCTATATATTTAGAAAGCTTCCCTATGCTTTTTCTATAAATATTTTCGTGTTAATTGTTCTGATGAACTTTCCTCTATGGTACCTCAACTTTATGAATTTAAGGGCAGTACTAGATTGGCGGCAAGGTCTCTTCATTTTATAGTTGAAATGGTTGGATATAACCGTCCCCGGTAGGTAAGAGCCCACGTCTATCAACGGCGGGAGAATCCACGATTTATAAATCTACCAGTCGTCTTGCTTTGAATATTGCTGCCACATATCGTCTGGTGCTCCTGCTATATATTTAGAATTTCTTGATAAAATCAAAAGAAGAATCTGCAATGTTATTCGTCCCGACCTGGCATCTTGCTTTCAGTCACTTTTCCATCGCCATAACCTAGCTTCGACTGTCATATCTATAAATACTGTTATAGTAGTTTTTTTCTGATAAACTTTCCTCTATGGTACATAGACTTTATGAATTTAAACGCAATACTAGATTGGCAGCTAGGTCTCATTATTTTACAGTTAAAATTGCTAGATGTAACCCTAATTTATATGCTAACATTTTATGCTCTTGCATTTGTTTAACCGGGTTCTTGCTCTCCAGTCAACTTTCGTCTTCAAAAATTTAAATATAATATTAATCATCTTCTGTTTTCTTAATTCCTGTTATTTTTATTGTTCTTTCTACTTAATACTCTTTTTTCTCATATTCTCTCACACCCAGTAACCCCCCCCCTTGCGTCTTAGTGGCTTTCTTACCTTGCTTTGGGTGAAATGATCGAAACAAGTATTAAGAAACAGAAAACATTCCCGCGAAACAAAGAAAAGACTACTGAAACACCAATATCACCCTTCCTCTAAAACAATGAATAGTAGACAATTTCCCCACAGAGGAAAAGGAGACTTTATTTAACATGAATGTAGTTCTACAGAAGGATACTGAGAATACTGTGGATGGAACATGTGAGTATCGAAGAAAGAATTTTTAAAGAAAATTGAAACAAAAATATTCGTTATACTCAGAATCAGAAAGAGAATGTTGAATGGATACTTAATGAGAAAGGAGAGCTTAGAGAATTTGACACTCACAGGGCATACTGAAGGCAAGAAGGGTAGAGGGAACCAACGAGAAACATGCCTAACGGGTTTGTGTAAATGAATGCCAGATTATGTGGTGTTAGGTGGTAAAGAAACGAGCATTATTTACGAATGATAAGAATTTGTAGAGAGCTATGATCGTGCATAGCAAATGGCATATAAAATAGCTTAATATTTCAACTTTGATCACTCAGTAACTGAGTGTTAGCAGTGATTGAGTTTTTACGGTGTATCATCGTCTTTAATAGATTTCACAGATATTTGACTTTCCATAATAAGTAAAGGTCATCCTTGGATTTTGACATTAGACGATAGATAAATAGATAGCTATACAGACAGGCAGGCAGAAAGACCAAGATAGATAGATAGATAGATAGATAGATAGATAGATAGATAGATAGATAGATAGATAGAGAAAGAGAGACATGCGAACGGAGGGATAAATTGATAGAAGAATAGCTATCTATCTATCTATCTATCTAGATAGATAGATAGATAGATAGATAGATAGATAGATAGATAGATAGATAGACTAGGATATATAGACATATCTATCTATATATATATATATATATATATATAGAGAGAGAGAGAGAGAGAGAAAGAGAGAGATAGATAGAGAGGGTGAGAGAGAGAGAGAGATCCAGACGGAGGGATAAATAGATAGATAGATAGATAGATAGATAGATAGATAGGGTGAGAGAGAGAGAGAGAGAGAGATCCAGACGGAGGGATAGATAGATAGATAGGGGGAGAGAGAGAAAGAAGAAGAGATGCAGATGGAGTGATAAATAGACAGACAGAAGAATAGATAGAGAGAGAGAGAGAGAAGAATACATAAACAGAAAAATAGATAGACAGACAGACGGATAGACAGAGAGAGAGAGAAAAGGATAGCTAGACAGAAAATAGGTAGACGGACAAAAGGATAGAGAGAGAGAGAGAGGGAGGGAGGGAAAGAGGGAGAATCAAGATAAAAGAGAACAGAGACGTGCTAAGATCAATAAACACCCTTTGTCTCGTACGAATATGAGATGTGCTCACGTATAAGGGAATGAACTATGGAATGTATGTATATGTGTGTGTGTGTGTGTGTGTGTGTGTGTGTGTGTGTGTGTGTGTGTGTGCTATTTTTGACGGTTGGAATTTAAACTCAAATTTTTGGAACGTGAAACTTTGTTCTGCCATTACCAGCGAACCAAAATCTCGTGAGTAAATTATCACCCGGTTTGTCTGAATATCCTCTTGACATTCGGAGATGGGTGAGATTGTCGGAAATGTCAACATTACTGGCAGCAACCAAATTCTTGATTGATTTGGAAGAGACAATTTCTCCACTCCGTTGATAGTACCATTAAAGGATATTCATAATTGTAAGCATTTAATCTAAACTGTCAACTCTTTCGCCACTAGCAGAACTCTGCGGGAGTTTCAGAATCAGAGTATTACCATTCATCTAAATTTCGAGTAGATGCATGACGGGGTAATAATGGATAGCAGTTCGGATTGAAAATTCAGAGAAGCGAGTTCGAATTCCAGTCAGACCCACTTTCGTTTTAATAACCTTGTGTAAGGTACGAATCCTCCTCTTCGCCACAGCTATGAGTAAATAGCAGGACACACCTGGTTCTATAGCCTTGGATAGAAAATAGTCTACCACAGAAAGAAAACAACCTACTGCGAGAAAAAAAAATCTGCCTCGTCAGTCATGTATCGAAAGATAAATGATCACCTAAAATTTATCACGTATGCCTAAGACATTTGGATGATTTTCTCCAGCCTTTATGTAATTTTATATTCATAGATGACGTACTGTTTCCATATTTCGGCTAGAAACTGCTCCAGCCTTGATAGAGACCAAAACCGTCTTGCATGTGATTAATTATCTATTACATGACCTTTTCCACAAAAAATCGTCTCAAGCCTATGGCTACTCTATCCCCATTTCTATAGTTTAAGGATCAGGTTATTACCATTCATCTAAATTTCGAGCATGTTTATGATTTAAGACATCTAGTATTACATTGTGTTGTTAGCCATGTTGGGTTTGATAATTGAGTGGTTTTCCTTTGTCTTCTCCACGGTCGTTTATGGAGACACCACCTCTAGTTAGCTGGCCGTTGACTCAGGGTTCCTCCTCTCTTTGTAAGGTCTTGTTTTTCGTCCTACTGGTTTGCTAACAAGCCGCCTCACTCGGGCGAATTTGGAGTAGTATAGTCCGTTTAGTCGCTGACATTTCGACTTACCATATAGATAATTTATATATATAATTTTATTTCTTTAAAGCATGGGCGACCAGGAATCATTTCAATGTGTTTATCCAAACAGTGAATCTGAGTTCTTCAACTGGAATCGTTGATGTCCTCATGTACCACATTTTGGTGATTTCGATTTCAAGGTACTGGTATTTTGATAATTTTTTTGAAAATCTTCAAAGATCCATTACAGTCTGCAAGGACTGCTATATCAATAAGAAGGCATATTCAGTTTTTGTGGTCTAGGATGACGGTGTCTGGAGCGATTAGCATTGCTTGTTCTGCCTGTGTTGTATAAAGTCCCATAAAATTGTTACAAGTCCTATCTCTGCAACTAGTTCTGGGTAGTGTCCATACCAATTTCTTGCTGCTTACTTTCTGTAAAAGTTGCAGATATTCAAGTACAGATATTGGTTTTATATTCAGTGAGCGCCAATGCCGTGCAACCTGATACAAAGTCAATTGTTTCTGGATATTTATCACAGAATCTGCATTTTGGGCTAACAGATTTTTTTATTTCGTGTGCTTGATAATTTCTAGTTAGCAAGCATTGGTCCTGTGCAGCAAGAAGTAGACCTTCGGTTTCAGGTGTTAACTCTGCACTATGTAGCCACTTTTGGGGACGGGATTTGTTTACATCAGCTTGTTTGGTACCGGCAGAATACTGACCGTGAAAAGGTTTTTTCTTGGCACCGTTTCTGTGTTTGGTCCATTGAATTTGATTTTGATTTCTTTTTTAAGGTTTTTGCCTCTATAGTAGTTGCATTATGTTTTAGTTGCATCTCTTCACCCATTTGAAATTCCATTTTGAACTTGTTGACTTCCATTATTACTGAATAAAGTTCCTTAATTATTTCATTTTCTTTGACGAAGACCATCACCCAGTCTTCAAGTATCTTTGTTGTAGTTTTGTAAAACAGTTCTAGTTGAACTAATCCCCTGCCTCCTTCGTGCCTGAGCACACACAGAGGATCAACATCAGCCTTGGGATTTTTCATGCGATGGCAAGTAAGAAGCTTTCTCGTTTTGTTATCTATTCGCTTAACCCTAGAACACTAACCCTGGGTATATAGTACCCAGCGCAAATTTTCCTATTTTTAATTACAATTTTCAGTACCTGATTTTCTTTACTAAATATGTTTTTCAGTTCCTATTAATGTTAATTCAAATTACAAATTTTGAAGTGCCTGCATGTAAAATATTTCAAATAAAGATTTGTATTTAATATATTTTTTAATATTTTCAATATGGTGTGATATAGCCATGGTTAGCAGTGGTGTAACTTTAATTGATGGTTAGTGTTCTAGAGTTAATGTCAGCTATGGTCCAGTTAAGGTTGTTGAAACAGCATTGCACCACCGGGAGAGCCAAGTGTTTATGGCTGATACTCTGTTTTTTGAATTCAAGTTGGTATTTAATACCAAACGCGCACGTCTGTAGTATTCTTTTCTTACTTTCTCCTTCATTTTGTAAACATTTTTAAGTGTAATTAAGAGAAATAAGAATAAAAAGGAAAGTTAGAAAAAGAAAAAGAGAAAAATCAAACAAATAAGATATAATAAAGAAGTTAAAAGGGGAGGAAGAGAAAGAAAAGTCGTAAGACGAGTCAATATAAAAATCGTTTTTATTTTATTATATATATATATATATATATATATATATATATATATATATATATATATATATAGTGTAACTCGGATTTAAGAGAAACCCGGATATAAGAGAGATTTTCTCTGGTCCCAAATTAGAGCCTGTGTTAATGTATATAAAATAGACCAAACCCGGATATAAGAGAAACCCGGATATAAGAGACTTCTTCTCCGGTCCCGACAACTCTCTTATATCCGGGTTACATTGTTTATATATATATTGATTTTTTTTCTTCTCTTCTTCTCCAAAACACCCTATCTTGGCCGCATGTAGGAAGATCAGTACAACTAAGCATACCCGTTCTATAACATCGAATAGCCCAAGTGAAGTCTTAATTAGTTGCCCGTTTTCTGGGGGAACTTATATAATGCACGTCCTAAAGCTAGTAGCAATTGTTCTTCTGGATGCAGGCCGAATACTGATCATATTCGGTCGGGTCGCCCATTGAAGAAATCTGTTGTTTATTTAGACCCGAAACTTCTAGTGACATGGGAGAAACAACACTGACGACGCACCTAGATTCGGCACTTAAAGGTGAATTTTTAATAAGGCATCCTATATATGTACATAACGGAGTTGTATTGCACTAAAATAACAACCAAAATGTTTATGACTGATCTATTGTTTTATGAATTCAAATCGTTATTTAGCACCAGACGAACAAACTTGTATTATTCTTTTAATAATTTCTCCTTCATTTGGGCTTGCTGTATTCCATCTCCTTCGCTAATTCATAGGTATCTATAGGCTTCTTCTTGTTCCAGTTCCCTAATCTTTGTGACAAAGTCTAGATCTATTGAGTTTCTTTCTGTAATTCTCCCTTTCTTGAATGTTACTTTTGCACATTTATCTAATCCGAAATCCATACCTATGTCCTCACTGAAACATTTCACAGCTTTGAAGAAACTCTTAACTTATTGCCGAAAAGCTAAGAGTTTGACGCCATCCATATAGAGTAGGTCATTAAATAATTTCTTGTTTACTTTGTATCCATAACTATTATTGTTTAGTTCATGCTAAAGTGAGATTAAGGTCAGACAAAACAGAAGAGGCGACAGGAGGGAATCTCCTTGAGTGGTTCCTTGACGGATATTCAAGTGGTTGGAAGTTGCAGTGCCTTTGGTGTGATTTAGGTATTTTTTTTTGCACATTCCTATGCTGTGTTTTAAAAATCTACTATCATCGAGGAGATTTTGGACATTTCTAAAAGCTTAAGGATCCAAGAGGGTGGTACTCTATGAAAGGATTTACGGTAATCTATCCAAGCTTTACTGGGATTTCTGCCGTTTTTCCTGCTATTTTCCAGGATCATTTTGTTTATCACGAGTTGATCCTTGCAACCATATGAACCTACCTGACATCCTTTCTGTTCCAAGGGAAGAATGTTGTTTTCATCAAAAAAAGAGTAAGTACAGTTCGTCAGAACAGACGTGACTAATTTATATGTGGTGGACAGACATGTTATTGGCCTATAATTTTTCGGATCATCTGTTTCACACGTTTGTTCGTAGGAGATATTTAATATGTTCAGTGATCCATTCTGGGGCTTCATTAGGATTATTAACTAGCATTGATAATGTTTGTGCAAGAGTTTTATAAATTGATGACAGATGATAAGGCCAGAAGTTGTGCATCTTGTCATTTCCTGGGAATTTCCATATTTGGGATTTCGTTAGAGCTTGACTAACATTATTCTTGGTTATATTTTTTTCCATTCTTTCGCAGATTTATCTTTCATTCTTTCTGTTTTCTCGTTTAGTCCTCTCTGCATTGGAATTATATTCTTTGGGGCTGTTGCAAATATTCTACCAAAGTTTTTGCACTATTTACGTTATTCGGATTATTGTCCTCATATTTGTCGCCATATTTATCACAACGTTTCGGCCGTTGTACGCTCCAGCCGTCTTCATGTGCTTGAAATATCGAACTGAACCCTTTATTTCGCTCACTGGGATAGACTGTTCTAGTTCCACGTACCATGTCTAATAGATGTTAGTTATCAGTTATCTCCTGTTAATTCCTCTCTCCAAGTTCTCCACCGCCTTAAACAGGTATTGAACTCACACTCTTTGGGTCATGACACGGGATCTAACCAACGCCTTTATCCACTGTGCTATGTGTCCTTGAGGACGCATGACACGGTGGATTAAGTTAGATCCAGGGACAGGACCCAAAGGGTGTGTGTTCAATATCTGGTGGAGAGGGAAATTAACAGGAGATAACTGAAGACAATAAGAGTGATAATAATCAAAATTTAGAGGGTAGCTCATCCCCACCGACTACAGGGTAGTGGAGGGGTCGCTTAGGAATTCATTAAATAAAATTAAAAAAAACAACAAACAAAACAATGGATTTTACATTTGGCGTCATTTCGCACCATCGTCAAAATACAGAACCTTAAAACGTAAGATTTTCACCCAAAAACTTCATTATAAAGAACATGACCGGTTAGCACACTAAGATTCCATCTGCAGCCATCTGTAAACCCGGAGAAAAATACCACGCCAGATAATAAGTCAATACGATCTTTAACCATGCGTGTATATATATATATATATATATATATATATATATATATATATATATATATATATATATACTATTACATCATAACACATAAGTTACTACAACAAAATTGTACATTTTTGTTTCGACGTTTAATAAACAACGTCTCATCAGGTACTTACCTGATGAGACATTGTTTATTAAACATCAAAACAAAATGTACAATTTTGTAGTAGTAACTTACATGTTATGATGTAATAGTGTATAATAAATATTTATTGCTCTACTCTTGTATTGAGCCCTGTTTTAAATTAACGTTTTGAATGTTGGAATTTTATCCTTCGTTCTTTTACATCTGTATATATATATCAAAGGAAATAATAATATGTGTATATATACATATTATTTTTACTGTTATTATTATTATTATTAGTAGTAGTAGTAGTAGTAGTAGTAGTAGTATTTCTTTTGATTTTTGTTGTATACACATTTTCTAATGGGTCACAAACAGAGATCCGATATCAGAAATGGCTTCATGACATTTTCCACTGATCATATTTTATTAAAAAAAAAAAAAAAAACACCTTAAGATCACACACGTTTTACCTAGATAAAACTGTTCATAATGTCTGGGTTGTATTTGTGAATACAATTGTTTGTATTTCTTTAAAGAATGGGCTACCAGGAATCCCTTCAGTGAGTCTATCGAAACATTTTCCATTAAATCTGAAGGCTCCAACTACAACTGGAATTATTGATGTCCTCACGTGCACATTTTTGAGATTTCTATTCAAGATTCTTGGTTTTTGATTTTTTTTTTTGACGATCTTCAAAAGAAATACTGTTATGTCAATATGGATGCACATTCTGTTTTGTGGCTTTGATCAATTATAGGCTTCTTCTTGTTCCGGCTCCCTGAGTTTTCTGCCAAAATTACATCTACGGAGTATGTTTCTCTAATTCTTCCTTTCTTGAATGTTGCTTATGCTTACTCATCTAATCCCAAAATCATAATTATTATTATTATTGCACCCTTACATTTTCTACTGGATATTTGTGTAAATTAGTCTATCAGAACCTTTTCCAATCAAACCAAGGACCACAAATCCAACGGCAATTATTGATCTTTCCTGTCCGACATTTTTTATATTTCCATTTCAAGAACATTAAATTTTAATAGTTATTTTATCTTTACATATACATTGCAGTCTCCAGGAACCGCCATGTTAATGAGAAAGCACATTCTGTTTTTGTGGACTTTCATTACAATGCCTGGACGACAAGTTTTGATTGGTCTGTCTGTATGCATTGCAATATCCTATAAAATTGTTACAGGTATTGTGTCGATAACCGAGTCTCTTTTGCAGTTGCAGATTTCTCAGTGCAGGCATTGGCTAATCATTATTATTATTATTATTATTAAAAAAACAAAATGATTGACGTAGCTCTTCCAATATTTTTACAAGTAGAGAAGAGCGAGTTTTAAGCCAAGAAGGCACAGTATTTGACAATATTCAACAATATTTGGCAGTATGTCTGTCTTCTTCAGGTGATGGTTAAAATTGCATACAAGTAAAAAAAAATATAAAACAAAAATAAAATAAATAAATCAAGTATATATCTTTGTACAAACGTCGCTTTGTCTTGAGAAAACGGTTGTACTGGTAACCAACAGGTCAGGACAAATGAAATGCAGCCAGCGTAAATTGCATGCAAGTGAAACATTATGATGTGGAGGGTAATGCTCTTTAAACTCTTTGTTAGTTGATTACTTACTAAGAAGAGTTAACCAAACAGCTTAATATAAATGCCATGGAACTCTCCCCACATTCCGTTCATTCAACTCAGAAAGTTATTAGCTTACATACGTAACTATCCTCATAATTTTTAAGGTTCACAAGGTTGGTGTATACTAGATATCTATTTCAGAATGTGCATCTTAAGATGTTCGTCGAAATTACTGTCGTGTGTAATAAAATGTCTCGCAAGTTCCATTGATATGACATTGCTATGTCTGGCATTGAAGTCTCATAAATTAAATTATATTTGGTGCATTGGACGGTGAATGGGAATCAGATGATATTTAAGCATTTCATCCTATGCAAGGCGGGAGTGCCACTAGCACGCAGGGGGTGTTTGAGTAAAGGATATAGAGAAGGACGGGGATCAGGATCAAGGCATTAGAAGATTTCGATTGACATTACATCTGAATATTTGTAGATTATAGCTCTCAGGGAAGCAAGTAAGAGGAAGGGAGTTCTACTGTAGGGAAGTGCGAGAGAAGAAGCTGTTGTAGTAGAAGAGGCGGTTACATTTAACTGTTTCGACAGTGAACGGATGAGACCGTGATGTAAAGCTAGTAGCACGCTTACATTTAGGCAGTTGGGGTACCAGTGAAAGTACCTTATCAGACCAATAGATACATTCTGCAGAAAACGTTATGATTCTCTTTAAATCTGTGATAGAATTGACCTGAGCCATGTTGCTGCACAACTAACTTGTTCATCCTAGGTAGATTGTGATCATGGAGGACATAATGTTACACCGAATATTAAATGGTAAATATATTTCACGTGGAAAGCGGACATTGTTTTTTCAGTATCTGTCTATATTTCTGAGATGAGATATTATGAACATTATTTACATTTTTCGGACTATTGTCCTCATCTTTGTCGCCATATTTATTAAAACGTTTCGGCCGTTCAATATCTGTCTATATTTCTGAGATTAAGTATTATGTACACTATTTACATTATTCGGACTATTGTTTCATCTTTGTTGCCATATTTATTACAACGTTTTGGCTCTTCAGTATCTGTCTATATTTCTGAGATGAGGTATCATGTACACTATTTACATTATTCGGTCTATTGTCCTCATCTTTGTCGCCATATTTACTACAACGTTTCGACCGTTGTACGCTCCGGCCTTCTTCTGTTAATTCCCCTCTCCAAGTTCTCCAGTGCCTAAACCGGGTATTGAACTCACACTCTTTGGGTACTGTCACTAGATCTAACTAACGTCTTTATCCACTGTGCCATGTGTCCTTGGGATAAATGATAATTAAGATCCATTAGACATGGCACCTGGAACTAGAACATTCTAACCCAGTAAGCGAAGAGTTCAGTTCGACATTCTAACCACCTGAAGAAGGCCGAAACGTACAACGGCCGAAACGTTGTAATAAATATGGCGACAAAGGTGAGGACAATAGTCCAAATAATCTAAATAATGTCCATTGTTTTTTTGAAAGATTGTGACAGCATAATTTTTTTTAATTTTTGCATCATGTTACTGTTCCACATTGTCTCGTCTGCCACTTTTAATTTCACTTGACGCCACCATTGAACGAAACCCCCGATGAGAAGCCGTTGCATTTTTCTATTAGAAATCTAAGCTTGAAAAATCTGCGTTCCTTTCAGAAAGCAACTCAAATGATTTCACGCTAAAATAACAAGCCACCAGTTACTTTTTCCTACATGTCGACAGAAAAAAAATGTTCTCCCTGATAGTTTAACGTCAACCATTCCAACGTGTACATCGGCATCGAATGACACTCTGAGATTGATCCAGTCGCAGGATAACAATGGGCGATAACTGCGTATCCATTTCAACACAGTCAAAGAAAGAACTGAAACAATTATGTATATTGGAAGGAAAACATGAAAATACCCCAACAAATAAAGTAAATAAAAATAAAGATGAATTACTTCTATTTGTTTAATGTTTCCTAGTTCATCTAATTAATATTTCGGCAGATTATAATGACCCAAAACGTGCATAGTGGTCCTATTTTACCATCAAGGTTTCATTTCGGTCTCCTTGTGTCTTTGTTGATTTTATTGCAATGATTCCACTATATTCTGTTGTGGTAGGATCTACCTAATTTGCATAGTGGAGTACCGACCATATAAATATGGTTGGTACCGGAAAGAGAGGGAGGAATCAAGAGATTCACTCTCAGTTGAACTCTCTGCATTTTGCAGTGAGGGACCCGGACGAGGCTTTGTCGAGAGGCAGGGTTTCGTCCGGGGTGGTAGACAGGCCTTGAACCCGTCTAGACGGGTTCAGAAAGGCCATATTTTTGGCAGAGCCTACGGGCTCGGAGATAGCCACTTTAAACCGGCCTTGTGCCACATTTTATCCTCGTGGGTGGATAGATAAATACAGGAACCAAGAGATTCAACCAGAGACTCTGCCCGACTGCGACTCAGTCAACACATTCTCCAGGAACGGTCTTACCAGGAATATACAAAAGACTATATTTAAATATTGTGTACATTTTCTTGTTTCAATACATTTTGTTCTAAGTACATTTTGTGTTGCATTATTATTCCATGCATTAGTCAAGTTTCAACATATTCCCAGCCTTCTTTCATTTTGAATTTCTAAAAATAGTTGTATATATATTAATAAGTTAAAGCAGTTTTAGACAAAGTTTCAAGCGCTGTATTTACAGGCCTTCCTCAGAAGTTTGCTTCATTTGGTACGCACCCAAAATTATTAAGTCCCTCTCCCATGGAAAGTTAATGTAAAAAAATACATTGGCACAAGAGAAACGTGGGTTAATATCTCAAGGAATTGGTTATGAATTTTGAAACTACATAGGAAATTTATCGAAAATGTAATGTACACTGTCGGCCAAAGCTTTGTGATCACTCTTTTGATTTCAAAGAATCTCTTAACATTTGAAGGTTACGTACATTTTTCAAAACTAATTTACAAACTGAGGTCTAGAGTGACTTTCTTTTGATACTTTAATGCATACATTTTCGCTAAAAAATTAATTTTTTAAGCCTATCTAATGTATTTGTAAACATTTCACCACAAGCAAGGCAATAAAGCCACTAGGACGCAAGAGGGTTACTGAGGGTTAGAAAATGAGAAAAACTACTATTAAGGAGAGAAACAATAAAAGAAAAAGAATTAAGAATACAAAAGATTTTGCTGGCTAATGTTAATCTAGGGTTGGAGGATTTTCAAATTTTAGTTAACCCATTCTCTGAAAAGAATAGGACGCCACGTACTAATGGGTAAATAATTCTAACATCCAAGCTTAGGAGTTAATTAAACTTAAGAATATAGGAAACATGTTAATTATTATTTAAGAGGAGTACCTCAAACTTTTGGTCTATGATGTATGTTCGTTAACAGCCAGCGAAAACAGTGTATTACATAAGATGAAATACACAATTCAGATGTAATGTGTTCTACGGTCGTAGAATATCAGAAAAATACAAACGATACTAGAAGAAGGAATAGAAAATGGAATGGAAGGCATGGTCGTACATAATCAAAAAAAGAATACTACATTCGAAGAATATGATGAAATATGCAATTTCAATAGCAAGATTTTGCTGTATGGTTGTAAAGAGCTAGGGAAAATGTTTTGTTGTCAGATAAATTTGTTCGTTTGCTTTTAATTTATTTTAATCTTAATATTATTTGGAAAAAATAAATCTGTAATATATTCTTCATTGTTCACGAGCTCTTATCAACGTTTCATTCGGTTGACAATGACTTGATGTAGAAATCCCTGAGTCTTGACTCGAAGAATACATCGAGTCAGGTTTTCAACTCCACGTCATTGTTGAACGAAACCTATCGCAAACTGTTGGCAAAAAATCGAAAAAACAGTAATAACATGTAAACGCTAAACCACAAGAATACGGAGAATGCTGTAAACTTTCCCCGACAAGATCTTGAATAACATTTTTGGTTAAATTAACAAGGTGGGGGCGAATAATGTAGAGCTAAATGAGCAGTTGTCGGAAATGTTC
The DNA here is from genome assembly GCA_903632075.3 of Acanthosepion pharaonis. Taxonomy (NCBI): domain Eukaryota; kingdom Metazoa; phylum Mollusca; class Cephalopoda; order Sepiida; family Sepiidae; genus Acanthosepion; species Acanthosepion pharaonis. The sequence goes on from CAHIKZ030000768.1 coordinate 1,797,502, forward strand.
TTTTTTGTCACCAATTGTTAGATGTCTGAAAAGAGGTAAAACTTAAATTTAAAAAAAAAAAAAAATTAATCAAATGTTGTAGAGGAAGAATATCAGTGGAGAAAAGAAATAAATAGATCTGACAACACAATAGATCAAAGTGGAATGATGAAATACACAGTTCCGATTCAAAGGTGCTTAACAATCGTACAGAACTGGAGAAAATGCTTCGTCAACACAATATAAACACAATAAACAGTTCAACTGAATGGTAATATATGTCGGTAGACAAATGAAAATATTGAATTTATATAACTAAATGAAATATCTGAATTCCACAGTAATGGTAATATATGTCGGTAGACAAGTGAAAATATAGAATTTATATAACAGAATGAAATATCTAAATTCCACGATAATGGTAATATATGTCGGTAGACAAGTGAAAATATTGAATTTATATAAGAGAATGAAATATCTAAATTCGACGAGAGGAAGCTGCATGGTTGAAGGCAGTAAAAATTCTACAATGTTGTAAAAGTTTAGCATACACAGTATAACTAAATACGATGCATATTGTAGACAACCAGTGGATGGATGTAATGAGATACAGTACACAATTCATTTTGCAGATGGTCTATTCTTTTATTCAAACAGGAAAATAGCGTATGGACGTAATAATTTGGAATACAAAATTCATTTTGCAGATGGTCTATGCCTTTATGCAAACAGGAAAATAGCGTTAAAGCGTAATAATTTGGAATACACAATTCATTTTGCAGATGGTCTATGCCTTTATGTAAAGAGGAAAATAGCGTATGGACGTAATAATTGGGAATACACAATTCATTTTGCAGATTGTCTATGCCTTTATGCAAAGAGGAAAATAGCGTATAAACGTAATAATTTGGAATACACAATTCATTTTGCAGATGGTCTATGCCTTTATGCAAAGAGGAAAATAGCGTATGGACGTAATAATTTGGAATACACAATTCATTTTTCAGATTGTCTATGCCTTTATGCAAACAGGAAAATAGCGTATGGACGTAATAATTTGGAATACACAATTCATTTTGCAGATGGTCTATGCCTTTATTCAAACAGGAAAATAGCGTATGGACGTAATAATTTGGAATACACAATTCATTTTGCACATGGTCCATGCCTTTATGCAAACAGAAAAATAGCGTATAAACGTAATAATTTGGAATACACACTTCATTTTGCAGATTGTCTATGCTTTTATTCAAACAGGAAAATAGCGTATAAACGTAATAATTATGAATACACAATTCATTTTGCAGATGGTTTATACATTTATGCAAACAGGAAAATAGCGTATAAACGTAATAATTTGGAATACACAATTCATTTTGCAGATTGTCTATGCTTTTATTCAAACAGGAAAATAGCGTATAAACGTAATAATTTGGAATACACAATTCATTTTGTAGATGGTTTATACCTTTATGCAAACAGGAAAATAGCGTATAAACGTAATAATTGGGAATACACAATTCATTTTGCAGATGGTCTATGCCTTTATTCAAACAGGAAAATAGCGTATGGACGTAATAATTTGGAATACACAATTCATTTTGTAGATGGTTTATAACTTTATGCAAATAGGAAAATAGCGTATAAACGAAATAATTTGGAATACACACTTCATGTTGCAGATTGTCCATGCCTTTATGCAAACAGGAATATAGTGTATAAACGTAATAATTTAGAATACACAATTCATTTTGCAGATTCTCTATGCTTTTATTCAAACAGGAAAATAGCGTATGGACGTAATAATTTGGAATACATAATTCATTTTGTAAATGGTCTATAACTTTATGCAAACAGAAAAAAATAGCGTATGGACGTAATAATTTGGAATACACAATTCATTTTGCAGATTGTCTATGCTTTTATGCAAACAGGAAATTAGCGTATAAACGTAATAATTTGGAAGACACAATTCATTTTGCTGATGGTCTATACCTTTATGCAAACAGGAAAATAGCGTATAAACGTAATAATTTGGAATACACAATTCATTTTGCAGATTGTCTATGCCTTTATTCAAACAGGAAAATAGCGTATAAACGTAATAATTTGGAATACACAATTCATTTTGCAGATTGTCTATGCCTTTATGCAAACAGGAAAATAGCGTATAAACGTAATAATTTGGAATACACAATTCATTTTGCAGATTGTCTATGCCTTTATGCAAACAGGAAAATAGCGTATGGACGTAATAATTTGGAATACACAATTCATTTTGTAGATGGTCTATAACTTTATGCAAAGAGGAAAATAGCGTATAAACGTAATAATTTGGAATACACACTTCATGTTGCAGATTGTCTATGCCTTTATGCAAACAGGAATATAGTGTAGAAACGTAATAATTTAGAATACACAATTCATTTTGCAGATTCTCTATGCTTTTTATTCAAACAGGAAAATAGCGTATGGACGTAATAATTTGGAATACATAATTCATTTTGTAGATGGTCTATAACTTTATGCAAACAGAAAAAAATAGCGTATAAACGTAATAATTTGGAATACACAATTCATTTTGCAGATTGTCTATGCTTTTATGCAAACAGGAAATTAGCGTATAAACGTAATAATTTGGAATACACAATTCATTTTGCTGATGGTCTATACCTTTATGCAAACAGGAAAATAGCGTATAAACGTAATAATTTGGAATACACAATTCATTTTGCAGATTGTCTATGCCTTTATTCAAACAGGAAAATAGCGTATAAACGTAATAATTTGGAATACACAATTCATTTTGCAGATTGTCTATGCCTTTATTCAAACAGGAAAATAGCGTATAAACGTAATAATTTGGAATACACAATTCATTTTACAGATTGTCTATGCCTTTATGCAAACAGGAAAATAGCGTATAAACGTAATAATTTGGAATACACAATTCATTTTGCAGATGGTCTATGCCTTTATTCAAACAGGAAAATAGCGTATGGACGTAATAATTTGGAATACACAATTCATTTTGTAGATGGTCTATAACTTTATGCAAAGAGGAAAATAGCGTATAAACGTAATAATTTGGAATACACACTTCATGTTGCAGATTGTCTATGCCTTTATGCAAACAGGAATATAGTGTATAAACGTAATAATTTAGAATACACAATTCATTTTGCAGATTCTCTATGCTTTTATTCAAACAGGAAAATAGCGTATGGACGTAATAATTTGGAATACATAATTCATTTTGTAGATGGTCTATAACTTTATGCAAACAGAAAAAAATAGCGTATAAACGTAATAATTTGGAATACACAATTCATTTTGCAGATTGTCTATGCTTTTATGCAAACAGGAAATTAGCGTATAAACGTAATAATTTGGAATACACAATTCATTTTGCTGATGGTCTATACCTTTATGCAAACAGGAAAATAGCGTATAAACGTAATAATTTGGAATACACAATTCATTTTGCAGATTGTCTATGCCTTTATTCAAACAGGAAAATAGCGTATAAACGTAATAATTTGGAATACACAATTCATTTTGCAGATTGTCTATGCCTTTATTCAAACAGGAAAATAGCGTATAAACGTAATAATTTGGAATACACACTTCATTTTGCAGATTGTCTATGCTTTTATTCAAACAGGAAAATAGCGTATAAACGTAATAATTATGAATACACAATTCATTTTGCAGATGGTTTATACATTTATGCAAACAGGAAAATAGCGTATGAACGTAATAATTTGGAATACACAATTCATTTTGCAGATTGTCTATGCTTTTATTCAAACAGGAAAATAGCGTATAAACGTAATAATTTGGAATACACAATTCATTTTGTAGATGGTTTATACCTTTATGCAAACAGGAAAATAGCGTATAAACGTAATAATTTGGAATACACAATTCATTTTGCAGATTGTCTATGCCTTTATTCAAACAGGAAAATAGCGTATAAACGTAATAATTTGGAATACACAATTCATTTTGCAGATTGTCTATGCCTTTATGCAAACAGGAAAATAGCGTATAAACGTAATAATTTGGAATACACAATTCATTTTGCAGATTGTCTATGCCTTTATGCAAACAGGAAAATAGCGTATGGACGTAATAATTTGGAATACACAATTCATTTTGTAGATGGTCTATAACTTTATGCAAAGAGGAAAATAGCGTATAAACGTAATAATTTGGAATACACACTTCATGTTGCAGATTGTCTATGCCTTTATGCAAACAGGAATATAGTGTAGAAACGTAATAATTTAGAATACACAATTCATTTTGCAGATTCTCTATGCTTTTATTCAAACAGGAAAATAGCGTATGGACGTAATAATTTGGAATACATAATTCATTTTGTAGATGGTCTTTAACTTTATGCAAACAGAAAAAAATAGCGTATAAACGTAATAATTTGGAATACACAATTCATTTTGCAGATTGTCTATGCTTTTATGCAAACAGGAAATTAGCGTATAAACGTAATAATTTGGAATACACAATTCATTTTGCTGATGGTCTATACCTTTATGCAAACAGGAAAATAGCGTATAAACGTAATAATTTGGAATACACAATTCATTTTGCAGATTGTCTATGCCTTTATTCAAACAGGAAAATAGCGTATAAACTTAATAATTTGGAATACACAATTCATTTTGCAGATTGTCTATGCCTTTATTCAAACAGGAAAATAGCGTATAAACGTAATAATTTGGAATACACAATTCATTTTGCAGATTGTCTATGCCTTTATGCAAACAGGAAAATAGCGTATAAACGTAATAATTTGGAATACACAATTCATTTTGCAGATGGTCTATGCCTTTATTCAAACAGGAAAATAGCGTATGGACATAATAATTTGGAATACACAATTCATTTTGTAGATGGTTTATAACTTTATACAAATAGGAAAATAGCGTATAAACGAAATAATTTAGAATACACAATTCATTTTGCAGATTGTCTATGCCTTTATGCAAACAGGAATATAGTGTATAAACGTAATAATTTAGAATACACAATTCATTATGCAGATTCTCTATGCTTTTATTCAAACAGGAAAATAGCGTATGGACGTAATAATTTGGAATACATAATTCATTTTGTAGATGGTCTATAACTTTATGCAAACAGAAAAAAATAGCGTATGGACGTAATAATTTGGAATACACAATTCATTTTGCAGATTGTCTATGCTTTTATGCAAACAGGAAATTAGCGTATAAACGTAATAATTTGGAATACACAATTCATTTTGCTGATGGTCTATACCTTTATGCAAACAGGAAAATAGCGTATGAAAGTAATAATTTAGAATACACAATTCATTTTGCAGATTGTCTATGCCTTTATTCAAACAGGAAAATAGCGTATAAACGTAATAATTTGGGATACACACTTCATTTTGCAGATTGTCTATACTTTTATTCAAACAGGAAAATAGCGTATAAACGTAATAATTATGAATACACAATTCATTTTGCAGATGGTTTATACATTTATGCAAACAGGAAAATAGCGTATAAACGTAATAATTTGGAATACACAATTCATTTTGCAGATGGTCTATGCCTATATTCAAACAGGAAAATAGCGTATGGACGTAATAATTTGGAATACACAATTGATTTGGTAGATGGTCTATAACTTTATGAAAACAGGAAAATAGCGTATAAACGTAATAATTTGGAATACACACTTCATTTTGCAGATTGTCTATGCTTTTTATTCAAACAGGAAAATAGCGTATAAACGTAATAATTTGGAATACACAATTCATTTTGTAGATGGTTTATACCTTTATGCAAACAGGAAAATAGCGTATAAACGTAATAATTTGGAATACACAATTCATTTTGCAGATGGTCTATGCCTTTATTCAAACAGGAAAATAGCGTATGGACGTAATAATTTGGAATACACAATTCATTTTGTAGATGGTTTATAACTTTATGCAAATAGGAAAATAGCGTATAAACGAAATAATTTGGAATACACACTTCATGTTGCAGATTGTCTATGCCTTTATGCAAACAGGAATATAGTGTATAAACGTAATAATTTAGAATACACAATTCATTTTGCAGATTGTCTATGCCTTTATTCAAACAGGAAAATAGCGTATAAACGTAATAATTTGGGATACACACTTCATTTTGCAGATTGTCTATGCTTTTATTCAAACAGGAAAATAGCGTATAAACGTAATAATTATGAATACACAATTCATTTTGCAGATGGTTTATACATTTATGCAAACAGGAAAATAGCGTATAAACGTAATAATTTGCAATACACAATTCATTTTGCAGATGGTCTATGCCTATATTCAAACAGGAAAATAGCGTATGGACGTAATAATTTGGAATACACAATTGATTTGGTAGATGGTCTATAACTTTATGCAAACAGGAAAATAGCGTATAAACGTAATAATTTGGAATACACACTTCATTTTGCAGATTGTCTATGCTTTTATTCAAACAGGAAAATAGCGTATAAACGTAATAATTTGGAATACACAATTCATTTTGTAGATGGTTTATACCTTTATGCAAACAGGAAAATAGCGTATAAACGTAATAATTTGGAATACACAATTCATTTTGCAGATGGTCTATGCCTTTATTCAAACAGGAAAATAGCGTATGGACGTAATAATTTGGAATACACAATTCATTTTGTAGATGGTTTATAACTTTATGCAAATAGGAAAATAGCGTATAAACGAAATAATTTGGAATACACACTTCATGTTGCAGATTGTCTATGCCTTTATGCAAACAGCAATATAGTGTATAAACGTAATAATTTAGAATACACAATTCATTTTGCAGATTCTCTATGCTTTTATTCAAACAGGAAAATAGCGTATGGACGTAATAATTTGGAATACATAATTCATTTTGTAGATGGTCTATAACTTTATGCAAACAGAAAAAAATAGCGTATGGACGTAATAATTTGGAATACACAATTCATTTTGCAGATTGTCTATGCTTTTATGCAAACAGGAAATTAGCGTATAAACGTAATAATTTGGAATACACAATTCATTTTGCTGATGGTCTATATGCAAACAGGAAAATAGCGTATAAACGTAATAATTTGGAATACACAATTCATTTTGCAGATTGTCTATGCCATTATTCAAACAGGAAAATAGCGTATAAACGTAATAATTTGGAATACACAATTCATTTTGCAGATTGTCTATGCCTTTATGCAAACAGGAAAATAGCGTATAAACGTAATTTTTTTGGAATACACAATTCATTTTGCAGATTGCCTATGCCTTTATGCAAACAGGAAAATAGCGTATGGACGTAATAATTTGGAATACACAATTCATTTTGTAGATGGTCTATAACTTTATGCAAAGAGGAAAATAGCGTATAAACGTAATAATTTGGAATACACACTTCATGTTGCAGATTGTCTATGCCTTTATGCAAACAGGAATATAGTGTAGAAACGTAATAATTTAGAATACACAATTCATTTTGCAGATTCTCTATGCTTTTATTCAAACAGGAAAATAGCGTATGGACGTAATAATTTGGAATACATAATTCATTTTGTAGATGGTCTATAACTTTATGCAAACAGAAAAAAATAGCGTATAAACGTAATAATTTGGAATACACAATTCATTTTGCAGATTGTCTATGCTTTTATGCAAACAGGAAATTAGCGTATAAACGTAATAATTTGGAATACACAATTCATTCTGCTGATGGTCTATACCTTTATGCAAACAGTAAAATAGCGTATAAACGTAATAATTTGGAATACACAATTCATTTTGCAGATTGTCTATGCCTTTATTCAAACAGGAAAATAGCGTATAAACGTAATAATTTGGAATACACAATTCATTTGGCAGATTGTCTATGCCTTTATGCAAACAGGAAAATAGCGTATGGACGTAATAATTTGGAATACACAATTCATTTTGTAGATGGTCTATAATTTTATGCAAAGAGGAAAATAGCGTATAAACGTAATAATTTGGAATACACACTTCATGTTGCAGATTGTCTATGCCTTTATGCAAACAGGAATATAGTGTATAAACGTAATAATTTAGAATACACAATTCATTTTGCAGATTCTCTATGCTTTTATTCAAACAGGAAAATAGCGTATGGACGTAATAATTTGGAATACACACAATTCATTTTGCAGATGGTCTATGCCTTTATGCAAACAGGAAAATAGCGTATGGACGTAATAATTTGGAATACACAATTCATTTTGCACATGGTCCATGCCTTTATGCAAACAGAAAAATAGCGTATAAACGTAATAATTTGGAATACACACTTCATTTTGCAGATTGTCTATGCTTTTATTCAAACAGGAAAATAGAGTATAAACGTAATAATTTGGAATACACAATTCATTTTGCAGATGGTTTATACCTTTATGCAAACAGGAAAATAAGCGTATAAACGTAATAATTTGGAATACACAATTCATTTTGCAGATTGTCTATGCCTTTATTCAAACAGGAAAATAGCGTATGGACGTAATAATTTGGAATACACAATTCATTTTGTAGATGGTCTATAACTTTATGCAAACAGGAAAATAGCGTATAAACGTAATAATTTGGAATACACAATTCATTTTGCAGATGGTCTATGCCTTTATGTAAAGAGAAAAAATAGCGTATGGACGTAATAATTTGGAATACACAATTCATTTTGCAGATTGTTATGCCTTTATGCAAAGATGAAAATAGCGTATAAACGTAATAATTTGGAATACACAATTCATTTTGCAGATGGTCTATGCCTTTATGTAAAGAGGAAAATAGCGTATGGACGTAATAATTTGGAATACACAATTCATTTTGCAGATTGTCTATGTCTTTATGCAAACAGGAAAATAGCGTATAAACGTAATAATTTGGAATACACAATTCATTTTGCAGATGGTCTATGCCTTTATGCAAAGAGGAAAATAGCGTATAAACATAATAATTTGGAATACACAATTCATTTTGCAGATGGTCTATGCCTTTATGTAAAGAGGAAAATAGCGTATGGACGTAATAATTTGGAATACACAATTCATTTTGCAGATGGTCTATGCCTTTATGTAAAGAGGAAAATAGCGTATGGACGTAATAATTTGGAATACACAATTCATTTTGCACATGGTCCATGCCTTTATGCAAACAGAAAAATAGCGTATAAACGTAATAATTTGGAATACACACTTCATTTTGCAGATTGTCTATGCTTTTATTCCAACAGGAAAATAGCGTATAAACGTAATAATTTGGAATACACAATTCATTTTGCAGATGGTTCGTACCTTTATGTAAACAGGAAAATAGCGTATAAACGTAATAATTTGGAATACACAATTCATTTTGCAGATTGTCTATGCCTTTATTCAAACAGGAAAATAGCGTATGGACGTAATAATTTGGAATACACAATTCATTTTGTAGATGGTCTATAACTTTATGCAAACAGGAAAATAGCGTATAAACGTAATAATTTGGAATACACAATTCATTTTGCAGATGGTCTATGCCTTTATGTAAAGAGGAAAATAGCGTATGGACGTAATAATTTGGAATACACAATTCATTTTGCAGATTGTCTATGCCTTTATGCAAAGAGGAAAATAGCGTATAAACGTAATAATTTGGAATACACAATTCATTTTGCAGATGGTCTATGCCTTTATGTAAAGAGGAAAATAGCGTATGGACGTAATAATTTGGAATACACAATTCATTTTGCAGATTGTCTATGTCTTTATGCAAACAGGAAAATAGCGTATAAACGTAATAATTTGGAATACACAATTCATTTTGCAGATGGTCTATGCCTTTATGTAAAGAGGAAAATAGCGTATGGACCTAATAATTTGAATACACAATTCATTTTGCAGATTGTCTACGCCTTTATGCAAACAGGAAAATAGCGTATAAACGTAATAATTTGGAATACACAATTCTTTTTTGCAGATGGTCTATGCCTTTATTCAAACAGGAAAATAGCGTATGGACGTAATAATTTGAATACACAATTCATTTTGCACATGGTCCATGCCTTTATGCAAACAGAAAAATAGCGTATAAACGTAATAATTTGGAATACACACTTCCTTTTGCAGATTGTCTATGCTTTTATTCAAACAGGAAAATAGCGTATAAACGTAATAATTATGAATACACAAATCATTTTGCAGATGGTTTATACATTTATGCAAACAAGAAAATAGCGTATAAACGTAATAATTTGGAATACACAATTCATTTTGCAGATGGTCTATGCCTTTATTCAAACAGAAAAATAGCGTATAAACGTAATAATTTGGAATACACACTTCCTTTTGCAGATTGTCTATGCTTTTATTCAAACAGGAAAATAGCGTATAAACGTAATAATTTGGAATACACAATTCATTTTGCAGATGGTCTATGCCTTTATGCAAAGAGGAAAATAGCGTATAAACATAATAATTTGGAATACACAATTCATTTTGCAGATTGTCTATGCTTTTATGCAAACAGGAAATTAGCGTATAAACGTAATAATTTGGAATACACAATTCATTTTGCTGATGGTCTATACCTTTATGCAAACAGGAAAATAGCGTATAAACGTAATAATTTGGAATACACAATTCATTTTGCAGATTGTCTATGCCTTTATTCAAACAGGAAAATAGCGTATAAACGTAATAATTTGGAATACACAATTCATTTTGCAGATTGTCTATGCCTTTATTCAAACAGGAAAATAGCGTATAAACGTAATAATTTGGAATACACAATTCATTTTGCAGATTGTCTATGCCTTTATGCAAACAGGAAAATAGCGTATAAACGTAATAATTTGGAATACACAATTCATTTTGCAGATTGTCTATGCCTTTATGCAAACAGGAATATAGTGTATAAACGTAATAATTTAGAATACACAATTCATTTTGCAGATTCTCTATGCTTTTATTCAAACAGGAAAATAGCGTATGGACGTAATAATTTGGAATACACAATTCATTTTGCAGATGGTCTATGCCTTTATGCAAACAGGAAAATAGCGTATGGACGTAATAATTTGGAATACACAATTCATTTTGCACATGGTCCATGCCTTTATGCAAACAGAAAAATAGCGTATAAACGTAATAATTTGGAATACACACTTCATTTTGCAGATTGTCTATGCTTTTATTCAAACAGGAAAATAGAGTATAAACGTAATAATTTGGAATACACAATTCATTTTGCAGATGGTTTATACCTTTATGCAAACAGGAAAATAGCGTATAAACGTAATAATTTGGAATACACAATTCATTTTGCAGATTGTCTATGCCTTTATTCAAACAGGAAAATAGCGTATGGACGTAATAATTTGGAATACACAATTCATTTTGTAGATGGTCTATAACTTTATGCAAACAGGAAAATAGCGTATAAACGTAATAATTTGGAATACACAATTCATTTTGCAGATGGTCTATGCCTTTATGTAAAGAGGAAAATAGCGTATGGACGTAATAATTTGGAATACACAATTCATTTTGCAGATTGTCTATGCCTTTATGCAAAGATGAAAATAGCGTATAAACGTAATAATTTGGAATACACAATTCATTTTGCAGATGGTCTATGCCTTTATGTAAAGAGGAAAATATCGTATGGACGTAATAATTTGGAATACACAATTCATTTTGCAGATTGTCTATGTCTTTATGCAAACAGGAAAATAGCGTATAAACGTAATAATTTGGAATACACAATTCATTTTGCAGATGGTCTATGCCTTTATGCAAAGAGGAAAATAGCGTATAAACATAATAATTTGGAATACACAATTCATTTTGCAGATGGTCTATGCCTTTATGTAAAGAGGAAAATAGCGTATGGACGTAATAATTTGGAATACACAATTCATTTTGCAGATGGTCTATGCCTTTATTCAAACAGGAAAATAGCGTATGGACGTAATAATTTGGAATACACAATTCATTTTGCACATGGTCCATGACTTTATGCAAACAGAAAAATAGCGTATAAACGTAATAATTTGGAATACACACTTCATTTTGCAGATTGTCTATGCTTTTATTCAAACAGGAAAATAGCGTATAAACGTAATAATTTGGAATACACAATTCATTTTGCAGATGGTTCATACCTTTATGTAAACAGGAAAATAGCGTATAAACGTAATAATTTGGAATACACAATTCATTTTGCAGATTGTCTATGCCTTTATTCAAACAGGAAAATAGCGTATGGACGTAATAATTTGGAATACACAATTCATTTTGTAGATGGTCTATAACTTTATGCAAACAGGAAAATAGCGTATAAACGTAATAATTTGGAATACACAATTCATTTTGCAGATGGTCTATGCCTTTATGTAAAGAGGAAAATAGCGTATGGACGTAATAATTTGGAATACACAATTCATTTTGCAGATTGTCTATGCCTTTATGCAAAGAGGAAAATAGCGTATAAACGTAATAATTTGGAATACACAATTCATTTTGCAGATGGTCTATGCCTTTATGTAAAGAGGAAAATAGCGTATGGACGTAATAATTTGGAATACACAATTCATTTTGCAGATTGTCTATGTCTTTATGCAAACAGGAAAATAGCGTATAAACGTAATAATTTGGAATACACAATTCATTTTGCAGATGGTCTATGCCTTTATGTAAAGAGGAAAATAGCGTATGGACCTAATAATTTGGAATACACAATTCATTTTGCAGATTGTCTACGCCTTTATGCAAACAGGAAAATAGCGTATAAACGTAATAATTTGGAATACACAATTCTTTTTGCAGATGGTCTATGCCTTTATTCAAACAGGAAAATAGCGTATGGACGTAATAATTTGGAATACACAATTCATTTTGCACATGGTCCATGCCTTTATGCAAACAGAAAAATAGCGTATAAACGTAATAATTTGGAATACACACTTCCTTTTGCAGATTGTCTATGCTTTTATTCAAACAGGAAATTAGCGTATAAACGTAATAATTATGAATACACAATTCATTTTGCAGATGGTTTATACATTTATGCAAACAAGAAAATAGCGTATAAACGTAATAATTTGGAATACACAATTCATTTTGCAGATGGTCTATGCCTTTATTCAAACAGGAAAATAGCGTATGGACGTAATAATTTGGAATACACAATTGATTTGGTAGATGGTCTATAACTTTATGCAAACAGGAAAATAGCGTATAAACGTAATAATTTGGAATACACACTTCATTTTGCAGATTGTCTATGCTTTTATTCAAACAGGAAAATAGCGTATAAACGTAATAATTTGGAATACACAATTCATTTTGTAGATGGTTTATACCTTTATGCAAACAGGAAAATAGCGTATAAACGTAATAATTTGGAATACACAATTCATTTTGCAGATTGTCTATGTCTTTATGCAAACAGGAAAATAGCGTATAAACGTAATAATTTGGAATACACAATTCATTTTGCAGATGGTCTATGCCTTTATGTAAAGAGGAAAATAGCGTATAAAGGTAATGATTTGGAATACACAATTCATTTTGCAGATTGTCTATGCCTTTATGCAAACAGGAATATAGTGTATAAACGTAATAATTTAGAATACACAATTCATTTTGCAGATTCTCTATGCTTTTATTCAAACAGGAAAATAGCGTATGGACGTAATAATTTGGAATACATAATTCATTTTGTAGATGGTTTATAACTTTATGCAAACAGAAAAAAATAGCGTATAAACGTAATAATTTGGAATACACATTTCATTTTGCAGATTGTCTATGCTTTTATGCAAACAGGAAATTAGTGTATGGACGTAATAATTTGGAATACACAATTCAATTGGTAGATGGTCTATGCCTTTATGCAAACAGGAAATTAGCGTATAAACGTAATAATTTGGAATACACAATTCATTTTGCAGATGGTCTATGCTTTTATTCAAACAGGAATATAGCGTATAAACGTAATAATTTGGAATACACAATTCATTTTGCAGATGGTCTATGCCTTTATGCAGACAAGAAAATAGCGTATGGACGTAATAAGTTGGAATACACAAATCATCTTCTGGATGATATATGGCCTTAAACACACAGCGAAAGTAGCGTATGGTCGTAACAAGTTGGAATGCACAATTCATTTGCTAGATCGTTTATGTCCTTATACAAACACTAAAGATTGGCTATGGGCGAAATAATTTGGAATACAGTGTTCATCTTTGTCATGGTGTATGACTTTCTCTGACCGTGAAAATAGTGTATAGACATAACGTTGGAATACACAATGCATCTGCCAGATTTATGGCCTCGTTTAAATTGTGTAAATCGCCTATGGACTATGTACCTCCACTTTTTCGCTCAAACAAAGCATACCATGATGAAAAAAGCTCCTAACCATGATGAAAACAAAATTTAATTGTCAAAATGTTTATGTTAATATTAAGAGGAAAAGCTCAAATATGCTTTTAATTATTTTATTAAATTCTTTAAATATATCTAGAACTTTCGAAATACTGGTTAAAAATTAGTAGTAGGAAATTTTACGCCTTTTTCTGTTCAAAATAGATTGATTTGGAAATTCTTGAAAAAATCAAATAATTGTCAAATTTTAATGAACCAATCAGGATTTATTCACAAATGAAAAAACTTTTTTTAGAATAGTTTTTTACAAACTCTTGGTAGAAATATATTGTATTTTCTTTTACAATTCTTATCTCTCCTTACTTAATGAAATTTCGAGAAAGGAAATCATGTCCCGATTCATATTTATATTAGTTGAAAGTAGAAGTCCTTGGCGAATGTAAATCATCTTTTTTTTTTTAAACAGTTACTCATTATCCGAAAATATCCTTTGGATCGTAAAATAAAATATGCAATCGAACATTATTTAATTCGAAAAAGGTTTTAATTGTTTTTATGAATAAAATACATTATAGACACTATTTTCTATTTTTTCTAAAGAAAAAATATCTTTGTTAAATAGTGAATTTTTACAAGAATTGCTTTTTTTATTTTAATTAGAATAATTTACAAAATTTTCAATTTGTTAAATTTCTGAACCGGCTAGTCGTATATTGTTATTAAGTAAAAACTATATTTGCTAATCATAAATTGAAAAGCTTTGTACAAATCATCACGTAACAATATTTTTTGAAGATTTTTGTATTTTTTTTTAATATGCATAAAGATGCTAATTTTCTATTGTATGGTGGAACATACACGACATTATCAGAAAATAAGAGCAATAAATATAGTAAATTTACAAAGAAAAATATTTAATATTCAATAAAATATTAGATTACGGAGAATATCTTCTTAAATTTTTATGATTACTGCGGACTTAATAATTATATACAGAAGGCGCTTTATAAGTTAATTCGGTTACTTCATTAACGCCTAAAGCCCTCGTAATACAACATTAGATGAACATCAATCTTCTCACAAGGTGGCAAACTCGCAAATAAATACCGACTGTTGGATTTCAAAATTTTTTTGAAACATTTAAGATTATGGTAAATAGTAGTTGCTTAAAATCAGATTAATTATACTTTAAATATAAAATAAAATTTGAGAAGAGTATACATATATATTTTTTGAAGGGTTTTAATTAAGATGAATTAATTGCAATGAAGGATTCGACAAAGGCGATAATCAAATTCGTTTTACAAAACAATCTTCCAATCAATTGAAATTAGTTTTCAAAATACAGCAAAGCATTTTGCTTATTGGCAATATTAGTTTAATCTATTAGCTTGAAATTAAACCTATAATAAAAGCTTCAAGAAAGATTTTTTTTGTTATTTTTTAAAATTCATTTTAAAAGTTAGGTATCATATTTTCAATGTAATTTTTTTTGTTGGGGAACGTAAAGGGTTAGAATAGACAATTCATCTCCAAGATGCCATATACAGATAGGGAAAACACAATGCAGCTGAAATGTACATGTTCTTAAACAATGTAAATACTGCAACGATATAATATGATTCAATGCACAATTACCATATCCTGCGCGGCTGCAGACATTGGATATTCTGCATCGAAGTAGAATGAGGGAATAATAAATTTCAGCTAAAACATGGAACACCGTTGTATCTATTGAGTAAAAATATTTCATCGGCGTAAGATGAAATGCATCATTTAGCTTGAAGATAGTGTGTCGTCGTAGCCAGCAAGTGAAAATATTGCATCGATGTAACAAAATGTAGCAATTTCCACGGGAAGAGAAGCGTTGTTGCCAGATATATTTTACAGTCATACCCAGGACTAATTCAGCCTTAAATCGTTGTAATGGTCTTATACAGCCAATAAAAGTAATAAAAATAATGAGAAGGGTACGTGCATGTTTGAGAACAATGAAATGATAGAATAGACAGTTTAGCTAAATGTGATATACTTTCTTAGACAATCAGTGAATATATTGTTTACCAAAACAAACCAAACCTTATTAGGTTTGGTTTGTTTTGTTTTACGGCATATCAACCTCAATGGGTCATTTAATGCCGACAACTTTTTTTTCTGGTAATATTTTTGTTTTGTCAAATATCTATTTCTGTTAATATATTTTTCCTCAAAAACGTATAGCTGGTAATATTATTTTTCCAAAAACGTATAGCTGGTAATATTATTTTTTCAGAAACTTATAGCTGGTAGTATTAAATTTTCAGAAACATATAGCTGGTAATATTATTTTTTCAAAAACGTATAGCTGGTAATATTATTTTTCAAAAAAGTATAGCTGGCAACATTATTTTTTCAAAGACGTATTATCACAGGCCTTGATGTTGGACGTAGTGGACCTGGGAACATCACCAATTAAGAGATAGTTCCACACTCCTCAAAACCTCCTGATTAGAGGCCTTGCTATTGGACGTAGTTTATCGTCTTACCCAGGACGCGGATGTAGTTTATTGTCATACCCAGGACGCGGATGTATTTTATCGTCTTACCCAGGACGCTGATGTAGTTTATCGTCTTACCCAGGACACCCAACATAAGATGGAATACACAATCCACCTACAAGATAGTGTATAGTCGTACAATTATAGTAAGAATGCTACATAAATTTTATAACGTGAAATAGAGAGATCAGTTCAATGTTGGGGAATGGTCGTCTGGAGTCAGTAAAACATTCTTCATCGACATAATAAGACTGAATGCCCAATTCAGCTTCGTTGGTTGCTTGTATTTTTTTATTTGTTTAACGGCATATCAACTCCTTATAGGTTATTGAATGTTATCAGGTCATCCCATGAGTTCTGACCGAATTTTGAATAAAGAAAACAAGTGACCAAATGTTGCCACTTTCGTGATGCCAACAAAAACTCTTTGTCACTTTCGTAATACTCGTTGTAGTAGAGACTTTGTAATCGCAGATACAACTATAGTAATGCCGATGAACAATACTAGTCTCAGACGCCATCGAATAACCTCGCTCTGATAGTACTTGCTCGATAAAACTCGCTCGAATAGTAATCCGTATAGTGATCGGAAAAGAGAGATGGTGTAGTGTATAGAACAGAAAATAGCGATCTGAATAGTAATAGAGGATAGAATAGAAATAGAGATCAGTATAGTATAGATGATAGACTAGGAATAGTGATCCGAATATTATTAGAGGATAGACTAGAATAGAGATTAGTCGTCAGCTATTTCCGATATATCAGGTCATTCCATAAGTTCTGTCCGAATTTTGAATGAAGAAAACAAGTGACCAAATGTTACATTTAATTACAGATTCAATCAACAATGTATTTTCCCTGATTATCTATGACTTCCTTCCATCTATTAACAAGCTTACTAATTCCATTACTGTAAAATTCTTTTGGCTTTGATTCGAAGAACTCACAAATGTCAGTTTTAACCTCTTCCTGTGTTACAAAAGCTGTTTCTTCCAAATGATTCTGTAAGCTACGAAACAAATGGTAGTCTGAAGGAACAAGATTGGGAGAATAAGGTGGATGAAGAATCTTCTCCCAACCAAGCTCTTCGATTTTTGTGACGTGATTCTTGCTGTGTGGGGTCGCGCATTGTCCTGATGAAACATCACCTCTTTTCGATACACTAGAGCGGGTCTTCTTTTCCTCAAAGCTTGGTTCAAACGCTCTAATTGCTGACAGTATATTGGAGCATTAATTGATGCATTAGGTGGTAAGAATTCAAAGTGGATTATTCCTTGGCGATCCCACCAGATTCAAAGAAGAACCTTTTGCTAATGAAGTTCTTTTCTCGGCTGTGGCTGGGGTCCTTCCCCTTTACCAAGTCACTGTCTACGACGCTTAACATTTCGATAAAAGATCCATTTTTCGTCGCCAGTCACAAGTCTATCCAAAAAGGTGAAACAAGTTGGCGAGAATGGAGAGAAGAGCAGATGTCAACTCGGGATTTGAGGTTGTTTTCAGACAATTCATGAGGCACCCATTTTCCAAGTTTAGGAACTTTTCCAAGTTGTTGAAGATGACGATGAACAGTTGTATGGTTTGAACTGAGAAACACTGCCAATTCCTCAACTGATAAAGCAAGATTTTCTTCAAGGGCTGCTTCAAGAAGCTTTTCATCAAATTCAACTGGACGTCTGGTTTGATCTTCATTTTCAAGGGTGAAATCTCCACCTCTGAATTTTGCAAACCATCTTCTGCAAGTTCTTTCATTCACACATTCCTCTCCATAAACTGAGTGAATGTTTCTAGCCGCTTCGGCTGCTGAGTTTCCTTTCTTGAACTCATAAAGCATTATGTGCATCAAATGATTCTTGGGTACTTCCATGTTAGCAGGGTTTTAATCAAACAAAATTTAATTTTATTGCTCTCTGAAATAAAATTTGATCAGTTTAAATGCATCTAAACAAAAATAATGTTCAGCTCCATTAGACATTATAAAATGCTCTTTAAATTTCTTTTATTTTAACAAAAAGTTAAAATTCGGACAGAACTTATGGAATGACCTGATAAAATTTAATTTTCTTGTGAGCTTTGAAACATATATATTATTTAAATAATTTTTTTTTTTTACGGTACAAAATTTAACGATAGCTAGGAAGAAGAAAAATTTATATGGCATTTTAAAAAGCTGAAAAAACGACCGGTTTCGTCCCAGCCCTATCAAGTTTATTTCTGGGATATAAAAAAAAGCGTGTAAATTTAATTAATATTAGTGGTAACGAATGGAGGGGGAAAATTAATTTCAAGAAAGCTAGAGTCTAATAACATTCAGACGCAGTAAGCATTCCCTCTGTGTACAGAGGGAAGGCCCACGGGATCTGATATAAAAAGGACTCTGGAACCTTCAGGTGATATGAGGAGTGGGACCTAGATAAAATCTAGAAATGGTCCGCACTAAAATCAAAAACACAATTCCTGCTATTTATTACATGGTCTGCAATAGATACATGTTATTCTGCTTTCACAATTGAATACATGGTAGATAAAACTCAGCTTTTGTGCATTTACATGTTTGTGTGGATATGATTACTAGAGGCTGTGATAGGCATGATTTATGTTGTCGTTTTCTTGAAGTTATATTTTAGAATACGGTTTAGATTTAAGAAATTGTAGGATATTTTATAGATTAATGTCATCAGAGAGTTCTTTCATGTTAGGTGTTTGATTTTTTTATTGGTATATAAATCGCTATGAGTCATTTAATGCTGAAATGTAAATAATTTGAACACATTTTTATGGCTTCAACTAAATATATTTTTCAACTACAGATAAAATGTATTGTTAGTCATTTTACTATATTGATTGTCGTGCTTTTTATAAAAAAATCTATTACTGGTGTTTTTACTATTAAAATATATTTCTATACTTTCATAGTGTTTTTGTTTTCGGTAGGAGTTCAGTATTTGCCCATAGCTGGGATCTTAACAAGTGCTACCACTTCGTGTCAGGGTGGGTCCAGGAAGAACTGCAGTTAAGTGTTCGTTGCAGAATCTTCAAAATGTCCAATGTTCCAAACAGAGGCGTTGTTGCCGGATACATTTCACCGTCATCCGCAGGACTAATTCAGACTGAAATCGTTCTAATGTCTTATACAGCCAATGAAAGTAATAGAAATAATGAGGAGGATTCTTTCCTGATACGAACAAAGTATTTTGATAACGACAATCGCTACTGAATGTAACACAAAGTCGATATTAAAAGTGGGTTTAACAGAAATCCCTTCGAAAAATGGATCAAGCCCCTTCGTTACTTTAGTGAGCGTAGGTTAGTTGTGGTAAAGGTCTGGGGAGCCCAGTGAGGATCGAAATCGTAATTGATCTAGTGGAATCATCTTGCTAAACATTACACCACATCTAAGTGCCCCTAAACGTAGCTTAATCCTACCTGACACATGTCACGTAGGTTTACCATTTAGACGTGATGTAAAGACGTGCAAATAATTTCCGAATAATGATTATTTGAATTGATATCAATGAATTTACTTTCCCCAAATACTGGAAACCTCTACTTGAGTATAAGAGAACAGAATAATCTATATAGCCTTCGTAACAACATGGAAAGCCAATGTAAATTATGTAATGACTGAATAATGACGCCATAAAATTGGAAGAATGAAAGTTTTTACACGTTACTAAGAAAAAACGTGTGCATAAACCCAATACAACGCACCCCCCTTTTTCCCCCACCCATCATCATTATATTTCGTAATGATGATGGGTGGGGCTCATGCTGAAGAAATAAATATTCATAGTTGAGATAAGAATGATTTTGAACAAAATATCAACAACGTTAGCCAATTATTCCAAGAAGTGGATAAACCTTTCGAAACAGAAATTATGGAACTGGAGTTAAAGCCATGATGCCACATACCACAAATCGATTTTAATAAAAATCAGCATGTGAAACTTATAAAAAATAAACATTCCCAATATCTCAGTAAAAGGACAAGTTCCAACAAGGTCAATTGAGTTAGTTTTATCCAATACTGCAAGATGCCACGAAATCCAAACACTAAACAAGAACTTGAGATGATGGCTTTAAATAACCTCGGCAGATTGCAACATTAATATAGATGTTAGTCATGGCACCCAATCTGTTCAGAAATATCTAAACTGTCAGTTGTATGCAATCATTTTCTCTGTTCAATGTTTATAAATGGTTTCCTATGGGTAAACCTGTGGATCTATGTGAAGTCGATCCTTCTTCGAAACTCTTGGATTGGTGCTACAGGATCGCAAACAAAGAACTCTGCCAAACAACGGAAACTCCATGACTTGAGGACTACCAATAGCAGCAACAACTAAAATCGATAGCCCATGTGATTCTAAAAATTAATGACATAACTCATCATGTCGCCGTTCCACACTACTTAAAACAAAAAATTAGGAAGAAAACGTCTAGCACTACTGATAAAACACGATAAGAGATAAGAGATCTAACAAACTGATCGGTCAATGAATTCCAAATATTTCCTTATAAGGAAGCGGCAAATATTTCTATAATCCTAATATCAATCCAAAACTTTGAATATTTTCTCAACTTTTCCAACTCTAACGCGTGTCTGTTTCTAAGGCCTGTCAAAATTCTACTGATTTAAGTAACTTTAAATTTCTCATTTTTTTTTAATTATTGGTGTATCGTTAGCCATCTGCCCATGTCTAGACTCTATTTAAGTCAGAATATTTTTTAGAGTTTCCTGTTGCCTGTCTACCAGCTGCTGTCGATGTAATAGCAAGTCATAAATTTGCCATACCAGACGACATTAACTTACACGTTTCAAATGTATTGTATTTTCCGTCGCAGACAAAAACTTCTCCTTCCTGCGCTGATCACCGATGGAGAATTATATTTTCGAATAAATCCCAAAGAATTCTGAGAATTTCATAATTCCAATACAGATTGCCGACAAAAAGACTTTGTACAGCAGTGTTTTTTTTTTTAAAAAAAATTGAAAATGAACGCTCAACTCAAAGGAGATCATCATGCTAAGTTTTGACCATCATACACAGCAATAAATGTATAATGAAGCATTTTGAAGTATATAGCAGCGATAACATGTGACGAAATATCCTAACAGAAGTAATCTATTTCTCCTTGGATTATCGAATAAAACGTACGTAAACCCCTACGAAATGAAGACAAACCTAAGCTTCTAGATGTGGCAGAAAAAAAAAAACAAACACCAAATTGAAGAAAGCCCTTTAGATTAATCAATATCATTGACAGTGCTGGAAGCGTTAACGCAGAATTCTTTCAAATTATTACGTATATATATATATATATATATATATATATATATATGTATGTATATATATATATATATATATATATATATATATATATATATATATATATATCATTTACACCGTTATTTAACTCCTCTCTTTAAAACTTCTCTCTGTTAAATTTGAATCCCCACCTTCACCTTTAGGCATTCCTGTTCTTCTTTCTACTGTTACACCCTCTCTCTAGACCTTTCATACATTTCCCTCTCACACTTGTTTCCCACTCCCACACATACACTCTCACTAAAATTTTATTTTTTATACCCAGAGTTATATTTTCCGACTTTTTTTTTGAATTTGTGGATCTGATGAATTGGATCGTGATTACCATTCCAATGTAATAAATTTTTTAACCATGGAATATTAGTGTTTGAGCCTTTTTATATTATATTCTTACGCAGTCCTGGACATTGAGTTCTACCTGGATTCTATCTTCTTTGAAATTTATATATATATATATATATATATAAATAAATTTACCTATATATATATATATATATATATATATATATATATATATATATATATATATATATATATACATATATAGGTGAGGCTGGTATTTGAGGACATATTTTATGGATTAGTAAAAACCTTGCTGAACAAATGAAAATAATCATATTTGATTAGAAACAAGTAAACATGAAATTTACCTAACTATTATTTAATTTTATTCAATAAGACCACCACTAGCATCAATAACTGCCTCTACACGAGGTCGAAATCGTCTGCAAGCTTTGATTAATTGGTCCTTATTTATGTCAGACATCACTCGAACTATTGCAGCTTTAAGAGAGTCTTTGGTGTTATGAGGCTGTTTATTAACCTCCTACTCAACAACGCTCCACAAATAATAGTCTAGTGGATTGAGATCTGGAGAGTTAAAAGGCCAAATACTGGGTGTGATGTGGTCGTACAAATGGTCAGCCATCCATGCTTGTGTTCATAGAGCCTTATGGGATCGAGCCGAGTCTTGCTGGAATACATAAGTCCTGCCGTTGCATATGTTGTCAATCCAGGGCTTGACAACTGTTTCTAGAACTTCAATATAAGCAGCAGCATTTACTCTATGACCTTGGGGAAAAAACTGTGGTGGCATAACATGTCCTTCATTGCTAACAGCACCCAATACCATAACACTTGAAGGAAATTTTGGGCGGCTCATTCTTGGCACTTCAGAAGGGTCGGAACAAAACCATCTGTCATTTCTTCTTTTAAGTTTTTGATCTTGAGCAAAATTTTTCTCATCTGAGAAAAACTAAATCACACCAGCTTCTGAAAGATTTTTAAGTTTGTTTAAAAGCCGTTTGGATGTGTTTAAACGGTTTTATTTTGTTTTTTGTTCAGACATAAATTGACCTCTCCTTCATCACGTAGAACTTGCCTACCGAACGCTCCTTTGTGGCCGAGACGGTTAAGGCACATCAGCGTAAATGACGGTTCCGTATAGTATGCAGGTTCGAATCCTGTCAAAGGACGAATATTTTCTATGAAAATTTCTCGGACATTCAGGCCGGTAAATGTTATTTAATACTGTTTATTATAAACAGAGCATTTACTTAAATACTTGTATCTATAAAAAAGAACGTTAAACATAAAAAATGTCTTTAATAAATAAATTGTCGGACTTTGTTCCATTCTTAATATATATATATATATATATATATATATATATAATCTCGAAGTAGGACTTCTTTATACTCTACATGCTTGTAACTGACTTCTACAAACGGTTACCTCACACTCTGTCACAATCTCTGCTCACTCTCTCTATATATTCTGACTGACGCTGGGTATTTAACGGCAGCAGTCCAAGTAACACTCTGGTCGAGTCCACTTATATGAAAAAGGGGAGGACTCCATAACACTTATAATTATTAATACCTTGGGTACCTCGAGGCGGTGTAATATTTAGCAAGCTTGCCTCACTAGAGCATTTACTAGTGTGTTCCATCCTCGCTGGATGCTCTCTACTTTCGGCCTTGTGCCACATCTAAGCTACGCTTGGAAAATCACTATAATTATTAATGTCTTAATGTTATGGTTAGACTAAAATAGAAATAATTATAAAAGATTAATCTTAAATTTTACTATGAAATTAAAAATGTCCAATTTTAAATTTTATCTGTATTAAGTTTAAAATATTATAAAATTATACATACATACACACACACACACACACACACACATATATATATATATATATATATATATATATATATATATATATATATATGTATGTATGTATATCCGGCATTATTTGTTGCCGCGTAGAATTCTTATTATAACTGTTAGATTATTCTATGAAGTTTCACCTCACTCTACGCGTACTACAGCAGGTATCATGCAACTTAGATCAAACTGGCGCATGGCCGGTTTGTCGAATAATAAACTGGTTCCCTCGTCCTGCCTTTTCTGGTGAGGATGGTGGCTAAATACTGTGCCAGCCTGAAATCAAGACCTTTTATTATAAGGTCGCCAATGTCCACTTAACACTAGGTTGTTGATTGGTCTCCATAGCTATATATGCAGCCAGCTGGTTAATAACATGATGTCATTGGATGTACGACAGGGGCTCCAGTAGACTGAAGCCAACAGCCGTGATGCAAGGTTTCCCGGATGGAATAAATGTCTACATCTCCGTGCACAAGGCGACACAGAGATGTGGACATTGATTCCATCGGTTATAGGCTGTGGTTTGACATAGTCAGTTATAGACTACGCTAAGTCTACCTGCCCAAGACACGTTACACATGAATGAATAATCTCAAACCCTCAGTCCCGATATATGAAGGGAATTGCTTAAGCGACCAGTCAAGTAATTGAGGATCGGGACTCGTATTAAATGTAAATTTAAATGCAATGTCAATTGTTATCTTCTGTCTTCTTAATCCTTGTTCTTTTATCTCATTAATAGTAGTTTTTTTCTCATATTCTCTGACACTCAGTAACCCCCCCACACACACACATGCATGTTAATGGCTTTATTGATTTAGTTTGTTTTATTTTGTTTTACTAAAGCCAACAGCCGTGATGCAAAGTTTCCCCGATGGAATCAATGTCCACATCTCCGTGCACAAGGCGAGTCTTTCAACTTAGGTTATGGGCTGTGGTCTGACATAGTTATAGGTTACGCTAGGTCTACCTGTCCAAGACACGTTACATATGAATGAATAATCTCAAACCCTCAGTCCCGATATATGGAGGGAATTGCTTAAGCGACCAGTCAAGTAATTGATGATCGTACTTGTAATGTTTCTATGGTTAGTCGCGGTAGTTGTTGAATTAAACAATGTTTTGACGCAAGCCTTTTCTTTACTTGATTTGTTTACACGTCTTCCATCTCTTTTAGTTAAAAAGAACTAATTACTTTATCAGATCTCTTCGCAACAAAATCGTACAAAAAAAAAAAACTTTTGAATTCTGAGAGCGTCAAGACATCATTCTATCTTGATGGTCACTCAGTTCCCTAACAGGTATCGGTTGCAAATTCGTCGTGTAGTCTGAAACCTTTCTTGTGGATGCCAACATTCAACTGTTTGCCTCTTTCGAACCTCGTCAAACATTCTGCCTCCACTCTCGCCAGTCCTAATTCTTCATACAAAAAGAAATAGCTAAGTATTAAGTATGAGAAAAAGTATGGTGTAGCAACTACAAATTGGAGATGTCAAAATGAAGTGTTTCAACTCAGGACGGATAATGTGACACAAATTGCATTGGTATAGCGAAAGATCCATTCCAGTATGTCCATCAATTTACAGTTGAAATGGCTCGATGACACCGTAAGTTCTATGCTAACATTTTCTCCTCTCGCACTTCTCGCTTGTGGAACTCTCTTCAGGTTCCTTCCTTCCCAGTAAACGTTGATCTTCAAAAATTTAAATGCAATACCAATTATCTTCTGTCTTCTTAATTCTTGTTCTTTTATCTCATTAATAGTAGTTTTTTTTCTCATATTCTCTAACATTCAGTAACCTCCCTTGCATCTTAATGGATTTATTGCTTTGGGTTGGTGTATTTTGTTTTACGCCATATTCAAATGTAAATTTAAATACAATGTCAATTGTTATCTTCTGTCTTATTAATTCTTGTTCTTTTATCTCATTAATAGTATTTTTCTGTCATGTTCTCTAACACTCAGTTTTATGCCATATTAACATCAGTGTGTAATAACACGCTGAGGTTAATATGCAGTAAAATCCGGACAATATTTTTAGGATATATTTGTATAAAAAGAATATGTATTAATATTTTTTTTTAAAATGAATCGCTGCTATTTTTGCTATACAAATCTATGTTTATACTTTCAGAGTGTTTTAACCCCAGTCTAGGGGTTAACTATTTTCCCATATCTTGGACACTAAAAGAGGGTGGACCTGGGAACAGCAGAAATAAAGAAATGGTTCCACGCTCCTCAAAACCAACCCATCAGCCTAGCTGTCGGATGTAGCTTATAGTCATACTCTGAAGCTTTTTTGCCTTAATTGGGGGTGAAAGTTTCTGCAAATTACAAAGAAACAAGTAAATATGCTTAGAAACAAAGAATTATGAAATTCTATATGATATCAACTCTCTCATATAGCAATATATGCTGAGGAATTCCTTCACATTAAGAACAGACCGGAGGCAACAGAGATATGGTTTTACAAAGGCTTCTGAAAATGCTATGGACGGGGTATGTTATAAAGAAAATGAAGAAAATACTTTTCTATTTAGAACCAGTTTAAATTTCTCGGACAACTGTTAAATAATACTTTAGTGGACTATTTCTTTCGAGAAAGTTTATCTCTACTCGGAATTCCTGAGATTGACCTTTGAGGTCAGATGGAAGACAAAACAAGGAAGTCGATTTTGATTGGCTGAGCCAGTGGGGAATAGGTAAAGAGAAAGGGTTTTCAGTGAATACTTTCTTAACCGTCAAAAAGTGTAGACATGTTTTCTTTCGTGTTTGGAACGGTTCCCCATTGGAGAGGGAGGGAACCCCATTGGATAGATATAAGATGTTGAAATGAACGTTAATAAAATACCTAAGTTAAAATTCCCCGTGTTAAAGTTGTTTTATGTCTGGACTGAAATCAACTAGCGATCACCGGCCGAGAAAAGAATGCAACTTTATCATCAAATTGACGCCGTCGCTCAAGACCCTCCCTAGCGTTAAGGGGACTGTACAACATATGTGTGAATTGGCGCCGATGAGTAAGACCACTCTCATCAGGGGGTTATACAAAACAGCTCATCAGGAAGGAAGTGTTGGAAAATATTGACTTCAAAAGGCGAATAACTGACCCACTAAGCGTTTGTAAATGGATGACAGAACAGTAGGCAGCAGATATAGGAAAAAAATAAACGTTGCCAAGTCTTTGGAATGAGTTCCTGAAGAGGCACGTAATATAGAACCAGAAGAAGCCCTGTTACTAAATGTTGGCGTTTGTTTCATTGCAACCATTTTGATGTTAATGTCTTGTTCAAATAACTTATCAATTGCTCATTGAAGCTTTCCCTGTTCAGTAGGATGAAATCTATGCATTTTGAAGAATATATATATATATATATATATATATATATATATATATATATATATATTGGTTGGTGCAAAATAATGACGTAATAATATCGTTTTTTGACGTAGTTTTTAACGTCAAAAACGACATTATTACGTCATTATTTTTGCACCAACTTAATATATATATATATATTCACAGAAAATATCGATATAATTTCGAAATGATTAATGACCATTATTCTCACACTTCTCATTATTGCTGCTTTTGTTTTGTCCGATGCGTTCTTCAGCCTTACTCACTTTGGAAAATTCTGACCTTAGTCGCTGCTATAATTCCACGATCTCTTCCAATTAATATTTACATCCTTGCGGTTTTTAGCATAATATTTCGGCTGAGGGTTTCTTCGACCTTCCTAACTGGGTGAAATTCTGCGAGTAATTGAAATTTTTTTTTCTCTTCCAAATCCTCTCAAATCTAATAGCTTTATTATTTTTTTGTTTATTCTCATGTCTCCACCGATGAATTCTTCGGTCTTTTCTCAATGTGTGAATTAATCAGTCATTGTCATTATGACACAACTTATTTAGAAACGCAACCTCCGCGTATTTATTTTGAAAATATTTCTGCCGATGCATTCTGCCGTCATTATTTGAAATTCTGAATGAAGTCTCTGTTATTATTCTCCGGCCTCATCAAACAACTATCTCGTGTTAATAATTCCCCAAACCCATGATTGAACCATTAAGTAGCGTTATGATTAATTTCTGGTTTTGTTTAGCACCTTTATTCTTCAAAGAATCAAGTACAATTATACAGAAATTTCCCCCGCATCCAGTCAGCATGGCTGATGTTTCAACTCCACGAGAGCGCCTCGCTGCGCTTTGTTGGTCTCAAGTTTTCCACTGACCTGAGGTGGAACAACTACATTGAATCAATAGCTACATCTACTGCAAGGAAAGTTGATTCTCTGTGTCGCGCCAGAATGTTTTTCTCGCCTGAGTCCATCCTTCAAATTTACCATTCGTCCTTGCATTGAATACTGTTGCCATATATGATCGGGAGTCACTGCTGTTCATCTCGAGGTCCAGAAAACGGATATGCAATGCGATAGGTCCTGATCTGGCATCTCGTCTGCAGTCACTTTCCCACACACGTGATGTGGCTTCCCTGTCTTTTCAACACATATTTTCATGGTGAGCTACTTTTACTGGTTTCCAAACTGCATGAATTTAGACATGCTACTAGGTTGGTATTTAGGTCCTACTCTTCCACTGTCGGAAGAGTTAAATGAAACCACCTCTTCTCCTGTTCATCGCAAAATTTACGAATTTATTCTGCGACCTTTAAATAAGCACAGTAGATATATTTTGTTTTTGTTTGGTTTGTTGAGCGGCATATCAACAACTCTATGGGTTATTCAATGCCGAAATCTAAATATTTTGAAAACAATCTTATTTATCAATTACAGATAAAATGTATTGGTAATGTCCCTATAAATATTAGTGCCTCCAAAACAAATTTATCCACCATAGAGTAACCTCCCTGCCTCCTATCAGCACGGGTGATGTCCAACTCTACGAGAGCGTCTCTCTGTGTCTTCTTGGTCTCACGTTTTCCTCTGACCTGTGGTGGGACAACTACATTGAATCAATAGCTTCATCTACCGCAAGGAAAGTTGGTTCTCTGTGTCTTACCAGAAGGTTTTTTCTCGCCTGAATCCATCGTTCAAATCTACCATTCGTCCTTGCATTGAATACTGTTGCCATATATGATCGGGAGCCACTGCTATTCAACACGAGATCCTTGACAAGTCCAGACATGGATATTCAGTGTGATAGATTCTGATCTAGCTATTAAGTCTACAGTCACTTTCTCACAGATGTGCTGTGACTTCCCTCTGTCTTTTCTACAAATATTTTCATGGCAACTGGTCTGACGAGCTACTTTCACTGGTGTCCCAACTGCAAGAATTTAAATATAAATAGGTTGGCATATCAGCCCCAAACTTTCACTGTCGAAACAGTTAAATTTAACCTGTTTCTTCTCTGCACTAGCCAGTGAATTTGATTTGCTTCCTTTGATAGCTATAATCTTCAACTATTCAAATGTAATGTCAAACATCTTCTGATTTGATCTTGTTACCCGTCCTTTTCAAACACCCCTCTTTACTCTTTTCTCCTCCCTGTAAACCCTGGAACCCTGCCTTGCTTAGAAAATATTAAAAAAAAAATAACTTCAGTCAGTCATGAGAAAGAACTTTTTCTTCAGTAGATCGGGTTTAAATTATGATATTAACTCCTGTTCTGAATCTAACCTTGATTTGTCCCTTAATAAATATACTTTATCGGTGATATCTTGTCCAAATATTTTTCTATTTCCTGATTAACAAGAAAAGAATGTCAAATGTTTAAACATTAATTGACGTTGGCATAAACTTAAATCTAATACATTTTTTGAAATATGGTACAAACAAAAAATAGCTAGACGGGGGATCGGCAACCTTTTTGCTAAATATGTGCCGACTTAGGGTTTTAAAATCATTCAGTGTTCCCACAGCATACGTATTTTCATAAAAGTCAAGGTCAATATACCTGTTCTACAATATATTTTAATAGTAAAGGACTCTAGTATATATTAAAATTAAAATAGCTAAATATCTTCTTTGCGTTGTAATAGTTATTGTTCGGACTTCGTGATGTCATTTTGCATACCATTGAAATTGCTTGGAAGTTTGCCGACCCCAGGTCTAGGATCGAAATGAGGCCTAAGTGATTTTATCTGGGTCTCGTTTATGACTACCAACAGTAAAGTCTAAACATAAAACCTTTAAATCATTATTCACAAATAGGAGAAAAGAAATTAAGCAAATCAATTTTTTGGAACATTCAATGAGAACAATGCTTCTGTTTCATATTATCACATATTTTTTTTAAATGTTTGGCTTTATACTTTCGCAACCTTTTGCTATGTGCCGACTTAGGGTTTTAAAACAATATATAGTAAATATACTGTTAGACCAGTAGATGTACGTACATGGAAACAGAAACATCAGCCATTACAATGGCTGTTAATAGAAGCATAATAGGCTAAACAAAGGGTCGGCAACTTTTTGCTATGTGCCGACTTAAGGTTTTAAAACCATTCAGTGTGCCAAGAGCATACCTATATTCATAAAAGTCAAGTTCAATATACCTGTTCTACAATATATTTTATACTAGCAGGTTTCTCAAGATCACTAACTGTTATCACTTTTCCTGGTATTGATTGGAGTTTCCTTCCAAACCTTTTGCATAAGTTCGTGTGGAATGTCAGCATTTTGATTATGTCATTATTTTTTCTTGTTGACAGTCCTCAACTGACGTGGTTTTTGTCCTTTGGCAAATCTCACTGAGATTATGTAGCGCCAGTCTTTTGACCTAGTAGATTCGTTCTTTCTTTTTTCTAACTATATGCTAACTTAGGGTTTTAAAATCATTCAGTGTGCAAGCAGCATCCGCATTTTTATACAAGTCAAGGTTAATACACCTGTTCTACGATATATTATATATATATATATATATATATATATATATATATATATATATATATATATACTATATATAATTTAGTATATATTAAAATTGAAACAGCTAAATATCTTCTTTGCCTTTCAGTAGTTACTGGTTAAGACTTTGTGATGTCATTTGCGACTGCGTGCCACTGGAAATTATTTGGCTTGCCGCGTATGGCACGCGTGCCATAGGTGGCCGACCACTGGCCTAGACAATGTCAAAGTCACATCTAATTAGAAATCTTTTCACCGGCAACGTTGAACTAAATCTATTTTTTTCCCCGCTATCCAAAAACAGAATATTCATTCAAGACATTTTACAACCCGAAATGGCGTAAAATGAAGAAGCGGTTAAATTAAATTATATGGGGAACATTTCCAACCTCAAAAATAATTTTATTATTTGTTAAACGAGTGGTTGCAAAAAGAATTATGCGCTTAATTCTAAAACCTTAAAACCAAAACTGCTCTTTTTTAATCATCTCAGAAAAACCTCTTTTGCCTACCATATTTTTTAATGCCAACCTCCAGGGAGTGAGTCATGGCGCCATCCCATTCTCAGGTTTTTCACTGGCGTGAAGAAAATATTATATTCAATCAATTGCTAGATATGCTGCGACGAAATAGTTTCTTTTCCCCACCAGAAACAATCTCTCCTCGTTTCTAAATCTGCCATTCATCCATGAATTGAATATTGCTACC
This sequence comes from Acanthosepion pharaonis, assembly GCA_903632075.3. NCBI lineage: Eukaryota > Metazoa > Mollusca > Cephalopoda > Sepiida > Sepiidae > Acanthosepion > Acanthosepion pharaonis. The sequence goes on from CAHIKZ030000768.1 coordinate 1,829,534, forward strand.
ACACCTGGTCTGGTGCTTCTGCTACTAATTCTTCACAAAACTTAAAGATGAATCTCGAACTTTATCAGTCCTGACCTGACATCTCGGCTTCAATCACTTCCTACTGACGTACAATAAATTCTCACTGCCTTTTCTATAAATATTATCACGTTAATTGTCTCTGCCTTTTCTATAAATATATATATATATATATATATATATATATAAGTGATAGAAATTATTAGGCGGATTTGAATACTCATAATTAAATAATTCATCGAATCTAGAAGAATCATCAACAGAATGCAGAAAGCAATGTACGACCATTTCGTCCTATTTTCGGACTCATCAACAGTTCGCCCCCACTACCAAGAATAGAACACGGTCTGTTACGCTACGACGCAAGCTCCATACCCACTGGACCAATGGTTGTCGGTGACGAAGAGGTAACAAACTAGATTCGATATAGCGCCGCTCTTCACAAATTCCGTGGTGTAACTAATCCAAATTTACCAACGGACTGTGCCCCCACGATTCACCTCTTTTATCCCCAAGCCGCTCCGTCCAGAGCATTAGAAGCCGGTTTCAGTAAGGACTTACAAGTGATAGGAATTATTAAGGGGATTTGAATAAGCATAATTAAGGAATTCATCTATATAAATATAACTGCAGATTTGCTTGTCGCTTGACTGAACATAAGCAGTTGGGCATAGTTTTTGTCACTCTGCTCATCACTGCTCCTGAGTGGAAGTAGAAAGCAACTGTCATGCTCGGGTGGTTTCTTTTACGTTCGAAGGTGACTTTGGATTCACATCTTGATCGATGGCAACGACCTCAACCGGAGATGGGCTGAAGATATTTATTAGCGCAACCACTAAACTTCGGCGCTTCTTTTTTATCAAAATTTGTCACAATATCGCACAAATTTAACTGTGACGCATGTACGTGAGCTACCCTTATCAAACCGAGTGCCATCAAGCGTATATCGGGCTTTCTATAGTGGTACCCTAGTTTCATTTTGTTGGCGCGTTGTTATCTGACTTAACAGTAATCGGTATTTCTGACAATCGCAATATGCTTCTATACTGTGGGCTTTTGTCTTTCAATTTCTACACTTGAATAATGATTAATATCAACTGATTGTCCTTTTTTTTTTTTTTTTTTTTTTTTGTTTGCTATTTTTGTCGACTTGAAGGAATTCCAAAAACGTTACTAATAACATTCACAGGCACAAGCCAGGAAGGTGTGATAAAGATCTTATCATTTTTCCGAATTCGTTTCCTAATTATTTTACCTTTGAAAACATCCTTTTTATCTTTGTTGTTTCTTTCATCTTTCAACGGGGAAATGTCACATTTGGTAACCTTCAGACAACCTTCAGAACATCTAAGATTGAGGTAATAAATATATAATTAGGAGTGCATTACCTATGTAGTATGTTTAGAACATTCGCATTCTGACCATGAGACTCGCTTTCGAATCTCACTATGGTCGATTTGTTAGCGGTCGATCCCAGTGTGCGGCACCTTTGGTATGTGCCTGAAAACCATACCACGGGTTGACCCAAGCCTTGTAATTGAAATTGGAGACGAAACCCTTGGGGTCCATCGATAGCTGTGCTAGCACAAAGTAACAAGTCATCATGGCTGAGGGTTTGAACGTACAGGCCTTGTTCACGCTAGATAACACGTTTTTTCCCAGAAACTGTAGCTAAGATCTGCTAAGCATAGTTGCAGTATAAACCACAGGTTAGTTTTATGGTTGCTGAATAAAGACTAATGTACCAGAGCAAGCGTCTGCAATAGGAATTGGCTACCCGCCCTAGTAGGCGCGTATTCTCGAATACGAAATCCAGCTATACTATACCTATGTAGTATGCGTATAGTATAGCTATAAATTATATAATTTCTTCAATTTCGAATCAGTAAAACGCACACAAAAACAACAACTATTAACCCTTTGAGCTCTGACCACCGCTTTATCGGTAGTAGAGAAAAATGAAAAAATGAAAAGCCACCGGTTGAACGGTGGTAGAGAAAAATCACTTAATGCTCAGCTACTGGTTGAACGGTGGGTAAACATTTATAACTATTTTTATATCTACCGTGAAACATTAAATAGCAATTATTTGCGAATTTTGACTCAGGAGCTCAGGCAAAAGGGTTCAGGAACGCTGTGTTCAAGGGGTTAATGATAGCTAAATGACAAATTATGCTTTTAATTATGTTGTATTTGTCAAGTTTAAAATAAGGGAAATTCTATCTCACAATGCAGCAGTAGAGAAAAAGAATTGCAGAGGCTGGATCAACTCTGAGTAATTGCTTCGATGGATGCGGTGTAATGGCTAAATGCGCGAGACGAGAAATTGGCGATCGATTTCGAGTCCGGGTTGAGATTGTAACAATTACTTTCACACCGTTGAAAAAGGTATAAAGTCATCACTTTTCCCACACCCCTCTTAGCTAGTTACAGATAGGGTGTGCTTTTTATTTAACAGCGCAGCTTTACGTTAATAGTAGGCCAGATTGGAATCTTTAGCCGTGGCTGGCAATCCATATAGGAGAAGGACAACTCTGAATACAGAACTGTATGTGTCCTTAGAACTCTAACTAAGGTCCACTCTGCATATTTGCCGTATAATTCCCAGGCTGGCTCTGCGAGAAGTTTAAGAAACATATGCCTGAGATGGAAACTAACAACCATGCTGAAGACGAGAAATCACAATGATTTGTTCCTTCAAGTCGGAACAGCTCGGATAATGATGATGAAAATGAGGGCCTCGATACTGAAAAGTGGTTTGAGAGTTAGGTCAGTTTTGCCTTTACGTGGTACTTACTAGTGAGGCTGATACTAACGTGGTACGCTCTTCAACATTAGATATAGGTAAGCATTTGATCAGTAGGAGACTTAATATTATTACAGTTGAGTAGGAATTCCATGTCTGTTCCTAATATGGCGTACAGAGTCCGTAGATGGCAAGAGCTTCTATAATTACGTCAAGGCCTGGGCGATGTAGCGCTTTGTGCATTGAACATAAAGTACCTCTATAATTACGTCAAGGCCTGGACGATGAAACGGCTTGCGCATTTAAAAGTAAGTGCCTCTATAATTACGTTAGGGCCTAGACAATGGAACGGTTTCCGAATTTAAAATTAAGAGTCTCTATAATTACCTCAGGGCCTTGTGCGATGGAACTGTTTGCGAATTTATAGGAAAGAGGCTCTATAATTAAGCCAGGGGATAGGCAATGAAACGTCTTGCGCATTTAAAAGTTTCTCTAATTACGTTTGGGCCTGGGCGATGGAACGGTTTGCCAGTTTCAAAGTAAGAGCCTCTATGATTCATTCAGGGTCTAGGCGATGTAACGGTTTACACAGAGGTGGTCATCTCTGTTTTGAATCTCTCTCCGACAAGTGCAGTGAGATCTCTTCGAGAAAACGGTTAAACTGACAAAAATAAATTTCTCTGTTACTTCTTATATGTTACGAAATGTTGTAAGCCTCTCGCTTATTTATCGCTATTTCCAGGGAAAACGTTCCATGCTTCCACCAGCTCTAACCTTCTCAACTAAAACCAACAATGCCATTTACAATGAGAAACTTATATCTATATCCAAAATTTTACCCATCATCTACCTCACGAACTTATCATATCATGTACCTCACGAACTTATCACATGAGGTAGATCGTATGATAGATTCGTTAGGTACATAATATGATAGGTTCGTGCTGTTATCGCTCTTTCCAGTAATGATGGGAGTTTACTTCCTAATCTTTTGTTTGAAGTCGTGTAGAATGTCAGCATCTGAATTGTGTCTTTACGCATTTCAGCTGTGGAAAGTCAGCAAGTGATATGGTTTATGTTATCTCGTACAATTCTTTGGAATGTTGAGGCGCAAGTGAACAATTTTTGAAGAAGAATGGTTTGCGCCAGCAGCTAACTGGTTTCGCTCACTCATAGTCATTTTTAATCCTTGATCTCAGAAAATAGATCTTTGCAGCTGATAGAATGTAAACTATCAGCTGCAAACATCCAAGCCACGAAGGAATTTTGTCCAGTCCGATAACTTAATGCCTAGACACTCATTATCTAATTAATTTGCAGAGCCAATGGCAGAAAAATATCAGTTGGAATTATGCGACTTGCAATGAGATGATTTCTTTTTAAATCAAAATTTAATTCCGTATTGACTGCTGACTTTTACAAAAAATATGTTTTGTCAATAATCCGAAAATAATGGTGTCATTATTATGGAAGTATATATGCTTGCGAACAACTTTTTTTCGAAAATGAAATGTACGAAATATCGTTTAAGAGCAAGTCTGGAAGATAGCCACCTGGATGACGTTTTGCTTCTGTCATCGACAAATATTTTACCTGATAAGAAGTTATCGAACGATAAACAGAAATAAGTGTCTCAATAAATAATTTACGGTTTCTAAATTTATTTCGTCTGTAATAAGGAATTTTCACTTTTTGTTGATTGTGTTTGTTTTTATCCTGTTATTCCTGCGATAAAGAACTTTGTTTAAATAATGCAACACTAACATCGCAATTTTTTCTTTAAGCCGTCAGACAAAGGCAGTCTTTTGGACGGAGCGATCTGGGATTGAGAAATTGATATCATCCCCTCTTGAGACACTGCTTAGCTGACTGGCCCGCCCTCTCCAAAAGGTTGCCGATCCCTGTTTTAATCCATCGTTATCTTTTATGACTATAAAGGGTTATTTTTACTGGTTATAAATGTTTGATTTGATATCGATGATACTTTTTTAAGCTGTGACATTAAAGTCAACCAGAAGAGATCGAAATGTCCGATTAAAGAAAAATCTGCCTCCCAACAGGAATCGAACCTGTATTCCTTTTTCCATTAGGAAATCACTACTATAGCCCCTAACACATAGGTTACACGGGAAGTGTACATCACTTAAATAAATTATTGAACTTTGCCCTATCATGACGATGATACACTTGTCGGAGTTATCTCCTCCTTAATTTCCTAACTTTCACTAGGGCACGCTCTCCCTACACTATAAACACTGGGCGATTTCTTGCCTCGTTCTCTTTTAACTTTGCATTTCAGTGGACACATTTAAAAGATGTGATCTCTTGCAGAGTTCTGCGTTTTGCCCACTTGTGGGAAAATGCTATCTAAACATACACACACATACACGTACGTACGAACATGCACCAAAATACGAACTCTTTACGTTCACACACAAACACAACCGTTGATGTCTTTGTCCATTGTGAATTTTGTTGTTTAATACATATACTTGTTTTATATATATATATATATATATATATATATATATATATATATATATATATATATAAATATATATTGGTGACCCCGACGTGATCCAATATATTGTAGTGATAGGCTTACCATTGTTGTTTATTTCCGACGGGATCATTAAATACGTAGCTGTTGTATTATCATCGTTGTAGTGATTGAGTTGCCAATATTTAACTTGGGCTAGGAAAGATGAGATTAAGGACAATGCGTGAAAGCAATGCAATTTATACTTGACGTAAATAGCACATAGAATAAAACACAAAACTGAACTGAATGATTCCAAAGCATAACAATTAGATTTATTAATGTTTGATGTACATGAATGTGAACTGAAAAAGTAGGACAGAGTCGCGTCCCTTTGATTAGGTATTAGTTGTACCTGAGTTCATATTAAGAAAGTTTGGAATTGTGAGTTTGCAAAGTTGGTAAAAATTCAGACATGATTTCAGAGTTCGTGAATGTTGGTAATTGTCTTTAACGTCTGGTCAGTAATGACTAAGACGTGAGTAAGTGAAGGTTACATCTTGGCACTTGGTAACTACTACTCAAAAGGTTCACACGTGTTCGGTTTATATAATGGTGAAGTGGCTCCTAGCATATGAGCGGGAAAACAGATTGGTCGCGTGCAGGCGGTTTGATTGGTCGGAACTGACCAATCAGCAAGCTAGATTGGAGGTGATTGACCAATGAATACTTGTTATATTGTATGAAAGTAGAATTTTACTTACCAGATAGGAAGAGTGCATTTCCAAAAAATAGGTAAGGCTGGTTTGTTGTGGAAGATTCCACACTTGCACCCCCAAGGTTTCGGGATATAGCACAATGGGGAGCCTAAGTGCTTGCAACGCAATGTTTATTGACCTACTTAAGAAATACAAAACTCCCGTTGGGACCTTTTCGATATTATATCTGCTCTATTTGTGGATGCGAAACATAAACACAGTAATTTTGTATATGGACTTTTTTAAAACTCGCTATTATGTTTTATTCACCCTAGTATACCAGTATACTCTAAAACGAACAACTAAAACACTAAAATACATAGCCTTCTATCATACTAAGTTAGTCCTAATAAAATGTCTACCGACCGTAAGTTGTTCATGTACGCATGCGCAGTCCAGTTTTTGTTTGTTCAACGGGTTAGTTGATTGGTCGGCCGGTTAAATCCTGTGTATTATTGGCCATTTATATCATTTCTTTCCGTTTTATACACCAGCGTCCCCGAGGACACTTCAAGACTTGGACAGTGATTCTCACAAGAGTCGAACGTTGAGATTAGTTATGCCATTACTGGTGTTGTTGTCATGTCTGCTTGAATTTTATCCAATGGAAGATTAAACGGCCTACACAAGAATAACACAATAGACCCATTCTCATCTCCAGTAGCGCAATCGACAAGTGCTCATCGCGCAGACAATTTACTACGATGTCGGCCTTGTTTCAATAATGCTGTATTTGTTGATTAAACAGACGCACGGACGAGGCTAGTCAGGAGATATAAGTCTGGATTTTAAGTCATTTACGGGGAATTTTATAGAATGCAATCAGCGAGAGTGATTATTCATACCGCTGTTGTTTTGCTATCTCCCCTGTATATCGATCAGCCGAAATAAGTTATATGAACTCTGACCTCTTCTTAAAAGAAATTTTGGGGAAATTATTAATGCGGGTTTTCCTCCAGGTAACGTTTATTATAATGAGTTACTTCTTTAGATTCTTTCTTTCTTTCTTTTTCATGTTTACTTGTTTTTTTTTCTATCTTTCTATCTTTGTTGTTTTTAATTTCCTTTCATTTATTCTGGAACTTTCTTTCTATTAACACTGATTTCTTTCGATCGAAATATCAGTCTATCACGCAATGCCATTCATTCTACACTACAAGAATAGTATTCCAAATACACTTTATTCATTATCTATTTACCAATCACTGATTCTATCTATCTATCTATTTAGATTTTATAACATGGGGTTTATTTTTTAGGGTCCCATTGTGAATGTGGTATTGTGGTATATGTCGGAGTAAAAGGTAAAGGGTGAATTCTTTTGGTGAATGGGTGATTTGTATTGAATGAATGGGTCGTGAATCGGGTTAGCTAGGTATAGGATAGGTAAGGATGACCAACCTCAACCCCAACCCCCACTTTAAGGCCATGTGCCACAATTATTGTATTTTACAATAATAAATAGAATCTATCTATCTATCTGAATCAGTTCATTATCTATCTATCTATCTATCTATCTATCTATCTATCTATCTATCTATCTATCTCATTCTGTTAATTATCTATCTATCTATCTATCTATCTCATTCTGTTCACTATCTATCTATCTATCTATCTATCTATCTATCTATCTGATTGTCTGTCTGTTTCCTCTGATCTTTCTTTCTTAACATACAAAGATAGATAAAATCGAAAAGAAGAATCTGCAATATTATCACTTTCCCACTGACGTAAGCTTGCCTCTCTGTGTCTTTTCTATAAATACTTTCATAGTAATTGTTTGGATGAGTTCTTCGATATAGTATGCCTTGTGCCACATTTTTCTGTATTGAATCGGAAATAAATATCGCCCTTCGCTGTGGTAACTAGGCTTTTTGAATGTAAGCCCATCACGAGACTGGCGTCGAAATCTCATCAATTTACAAATGAGCTTGCTAGATTTAACCGTACATTCTATATTAAGCGTTTCTTTTCACGTACATATCTCTTGGGGAACTCCCTTTTGGCTCTAGGCTTTCCAGCCAACTTTAATCAGCAAGAATATAAATGCGATGTCAATCACTATCAACGGTCCTACTGATCATTCTTTTGTCTTCGCGCTTATTATTAATGATTCTGTTCCTAATTCTTCCTCACCCTGTAACCCCTTGTGTCTTAGTGGTTTTACTCCCTTGCATGCGATGATACAGATAGATAGATAGATAGATAGATAGATAGATAGATAGATAGATAGATTTATCAGCTAGAACGGCATGTCATCTTTAAGAGTTGGGATCTGAATCATCCCAATGTGACGTCTTGGGAAATGGTTAAATCGGACGAGAAGCAGACCGGATAAGAATTTGTCAAAAATTATACGTATTATCATTTTGTACCTATATTAAATATTTACTAAACACTGCGCATATTTTTTTACCTTTACCCGATTAATTAAAAATTAGATAGGTTGATATGAAATACTGTTGATTTTTATATATATATATATATATATATATATATATATATATATATATATATATATATATATATATATATATATATATATGTGCTCCTGAAAGATTTATTTTAGTTGAGCTCTCTGGAGAGGAAGTGTGGGTTTGTAAACAGTGGCTATTACGGCTAATAATGCAAGACTTTTCGGTAAATCGAATCGAGTTCTCTCAGTCACCGTGTGTTTACCTAAAGATAAATACGCTTAAATTCACCTTCCTTCCTGCCGTGTGTCAATGGCTTAGTTGTAGAATCCCCCGACTGACGCCAATTCAGTCGGGTTTCGATCCTAGCGAGAGGCAACGGATATCGAGCCACACTGATGAGCTGTGATACTGCGAAACAGTCTGTCTTGGATGACAATGTATATATGAATATATAATATTATTCCGAATTACCTTATGAATAACTAAATTGAGTGTAGTGAAATCTCTGCATTTTGCGTAGAGGATTACTATTATATCTGAACATGTATCTTCGGACAGATCACAGGAAAAAGTATAAAAGAGATGCCTAGTCCTGCGGATTCCAACCCCGCAACAGCACATTCATTGCACTAGGGAGGGGCAATGGAATATCGACGCCAGTGCAAAGTTTGTTGCGCGGACTTGCTCTACCCACATCATTTATCACTCATGCTGAAAGTTACGTAATGTGTTTATTTTCTTTTTGCATAATAATGTTTTCGAGAATTTTAGAAATTTTCTAGAATCGTCCTCGAATTAGGTACTATATAGTACTTTAGTATTTACCACCAATATTTGTCTTGTTGATAGTTGTATTTTTGTTGTTTGTGAAGTGATGATCAATATGTGTACAAATTACACCACTTTTTGATGAATGACAAGTCAACCTACGAAAGTGTTTAGTGCATCTCTAGCCAGTGTAAGAAGTTAATCGTTTTTGTTGTTGATATTCGAAATACATTATTCCAGAGAATAAAAGAATTGATAGACACTATTGTTGAAAACTTAGAGAGATTTGGGAAATGCTGAGTTACAAGTAATAAACATTTTAGCTGTTTTAAATTTATTACATTAAATGTTAAATCTAATATATTTGATGAGGCCATTAAGTTATAGTTGCCTGCGAATTAGATTTTTAATAGATTTTTCATCTTGGTCGTAGTTTGGGTTAATCTGATTAAGACAGAATAAAAGTTTTATTTTTGTTTAAATCAGGATGATTGCTTGTATTATTTTCTACTAAATTTTGTTAAGGCTGATTTTATTTGGTCATCGACAACATGGAAGTAAAATTTATAGTTGGTAAATGAATATGTTTCGTAGATATTTATGAAACAATATTCAGGAAAAAGATATTATTTTTACACAGTAAATCATGACACACACACACACACACACACATATATATATATGTGTGCGTGTGTGTGTGCATATATATATATATATATGTATATATATTATGTATATACATATTATGTATAAATATGTATATGTATATTATATATATTATGTAAATATATATATATATATGTATATATGTGTGTGTGTGTGTAAAATGATATAGAAAATACGAAAGAACTCGTTCGGTAAATAATACAAAGTTCGTTGGAATCATATTTTTAAATAAATAATTATATATATATATATATATATATATATATATATATATATATATATATATATATATATATACATTCAACGTATGGGGGTCAAGCAGCTCAGTTCTAGGAACAACACTTCGCAGGTTTTTGAATTCAGAGTTGTCCTTCTCCTAGGCCGCTTGCCATCAAGGCTATAGAACCCAATCAGCCCTGCTATATACCCATAGCTGGAGGGAAAAGAAGAGGATTAATACCATTCCAAAGGTTATTAACACATAAGTGAATATAATGTCTTCGACTGAATTTCTAAATAAGCTCTCCGATTCCTCAATACGAACCGCTACTCCAACCTGCCTCTTATATGCATGCAAAAGCGTGAAACCCAGGATTACAAACTTATAGTCATACAACTGAATATGTTTGCACTATCACAGATATTGAGCACTTTCCACTAAGTACCGTGCATATATATATATATATATATATATATATATATATATATATATATATATATATATATATATATTAAGGCATTAAAGACTAGAAATTTTTTATTGTAGGCCATGATAAGTTTAAATAAAACACACACCAGTCTACCGGTTTCGTCCCCTCTCGTCAGAACTATTAACGGAGAACTAAGATTATGAGAAAAAGAAAAAGAAAAAGTCTGTCCTTTATAAAAATCGGCAAAAAATTTTGAATTTACCTGGTACATATATATATATATATATATATATATATATATATATATATATATATAGTACAGGTAATCGATCAGCTAGTATATAATCCGGGTGGATCCTACTAATATTAATTATTAAAACTGATCACAGAGAATTCGATGTATTTATTATAACAGAGCATATGTTTTTTACCGCAAAATAAAATTAACTCCCCATGGGGATAGTCTATTTTAACCTGGTATATATATATATATATATATATATATATATATATATATATATATATATATATATATATATATATATATATATATATTTAGGTTTAAGAAAATACATTTTCAACTGAGCACTGTTGAATGACATGCTAATTCAGAAAACAACAGCCACCTGCATTAATGCGAAGCTTTTCAGCAAAAATGAATGGAGCACTTCGGTTGTTAGGCGTTTGTTTACATTTGTAAAAACAATAAGCTAGATTTGGATGACACAATCTGTTGTGTGAAGATAATTCAGTGGTAGAGACTCTAACACCAAATCGGTTGGGTTTCAATCCGGGCTTGAAGCATTTGGTTGTCTAGTCGCACTGAAGAAACACAGCGAAACAGTACTGTCTCCGAATGACACACACTCACACACACACAAATATATATATATATATATATATATATGTGTGTGTGTGTGTGTGTGTGTGTGTGTGTGTGTGCGTGTGCGTGGGTGTGTGTGTGAACACTGTGTGGTAAAAGTTTAGGGACACATACTGGATTTAATAATTAGTTAGTTTACTAGTTTCTTGGGTTTAATTAACTTCTACGAAACTAGAATGCTGAAACTATTTGACTTATTTGTGAATAGTAACCATTTCTTTAGAAAATGGGTTACTTAAATTTTAAAATTTTAAAATCTGACAATGCTAATATTGCCATTATCCAATAAGTTAGATTAGGCAAAAGGGGTTAAAGTTTAATTTTTTAAGAAGACTTCATTAAGTAAACTCCTCCTGGCTTGAAGTGAGCTTGTATATTAATTTTAAAAAATGCACGCAAATTTTAATTTGTCGGTGATTCTTCTTTCGTCTATAGTGCACCTATATTTGTTTGTTAATATCTAGCAGTCTGTAACCCTTTGAGTCTTGCGTTCCAGAACAATTTCTACCCTTCTGCCTGAGCTCCTGTGTCAGAATTCACCAATAATTGGTATGTAATGTTTCACGGTAGATATAAAAATAGTTACAACTGTTTACCCACCGTTTAACCGGTGACTGGGTATTAAATTATTATTCTCCACCACTGTTCAACCGGTGGCTGGGCATGACATCATTTTTCTCTACCACTGTTCAACCGGTGTCTAGGCATTAAGTCATTTTTCCCTACAACTGTTCAACTGATGGCAGAGCATTACGTCATATTTCTCTAACACTGCTAAATCCGCGGTTAAGCCACAAAAGTTTAACCGCTTCTTTTTCTGTCTATTCATATTTATCCTTTTTCTCTTTATCTCTCTATTGATTTTAATATCTTCGTATCTGTTTCATCTGCTCATATATATCTATGTGAGTATCAGATTCTCTAAGCTCTCCTTTCTCAGAAATTTCAGCTACCTCTTTCTATCTATCTATCTATCTATCTATCTATCTATCTATCTATCTATCTGTGCCTGTTCTTATCTATCTATCTATCTATCTATCTTAGTCTATTCCTGTCTCTGTATCTTTTCATATGCTTTTTATGAAGACCTTTAAACTTTTTTATATATTTTTTATATAACGTTACATCTTTATCAGTGTAATTCTATAAATATACACCTTTATCTATCTATCTATCTTTCTAACTATCTATCTATCTATTTATCTATCTGTCTGTTTTAGATTTCTCTGTTATATAATTAATATATATATAAACACACGCACGCGTGCACACACACACACACACACACACACACACACACACATATATATATATATATATATATATATATATATATATATATATATTCCAGCCTGTCCATATCTATCTATCTATCTCAATATATATGAAATTGGGTAACTCTTCTAAGAGCTGAACATATTGATCTCTCACCCAAATCATCGAGCCTCAGTCCAATCTGGAATATTAGGAAAATAAAGATGACAAACATCTGAAGAATTAATAACGTCAATTTGTACCTAAGAAATCAACAATGATCTTTAGAAAAGCCTCGCGATATCAGTATCTTGTAGTGTCTTGTAAATATTAAATTTTCAACTTAGGTTTCAACACTTTCCTCTTCTTGAAGGTTTTTGCATTGCTTGCAGCCATGACATTTTAAACAAAGGCCTTCAATAACGCAATTATATTAAAATATGCCTCCCGGAAATTAAAGCAAATTATTAACAATAAGAAATCTTTCAAAACAAAATCAAATGAGGGCTAAATTGCTATGCCATACCTTTCCTCCTGTCTTCTTCTTTTACGGGCGTAGGCGATCATGGCTCTCCACTTTTCCCTATTCCTTGCAGCTCTTTATATGTGTTGACCTTTTGCTACTTCTCCCAAACCATGTTACGTTATCCACTTGCTTACACCTGCTAGGTATGTCATTCATTGCTTTCCCTTGTTTCTCTTTCCTTCTATCCGCCCTGTGAGTAACAGATTCTTTAAGTTCTCCTTTCTCAGAAATTTCAGCTGCCTCTTTCTGATTTTAAGTATAAGTTTTCTCCTTCTTTGCATCCTCTCCAAAACCTCATTGTTGCTCACATGCCTGGTCTATGGTATCCTTAGCATCGTTCTGTAGAACCATATCTCTGCTGCCTCGAGTCTCTTCTTCATCTTTGAGGAGACCGTCCAACATTAGCTGCCGTAAAGGAGGACAGAAATCACGTAGCAGTTCAGTACTCTTTTCTTTGTTGTCAACGAAATCATCTTGTCTCGTAATACGATGCCTAGCTTTTGGAATGTGCCTTTGGCCATCCCAATATGTCTTCGTATCTAGGGTCGCACTTACAGAAAACTTCCCAGATATTTAAATTTCCGCACCTGCTTGATTTTAGTGTCTCCGGCTCGTAAATCGCATTTAGGGATCAAATTTTTGTATTACTGATGACCATTCATTCTGTCTTGTAGTTTATGCTTTGTCTCTTCTTTTTATAATGCCAATGGATATTCGTTGTCACTTTCGTAATGTTCATTGTAGTAGAGACATTGTAATCGCAGATACAATTTATAGTAACGCCGTTGAACTATACTGGTGTCAGACACCTTCGAATAACACTCGCACTAATAGTATTTGCTCGATAATACTCGCTCGAATAATAATCCGTTTAGTGATACAATTAGAGAAATAGTATAGTGAATAGAGAAAAGCTATCCGTAGAGTAATAGAGGATAGACTAGAAATAGGGATCCAAATAGTAATAGAGGATAGAATAGAATGTGGGTCATATAGACGCCACACGACTTCCTATATATACGTTTCCTCTATCGATCCATTTTAATTAATAATGGGATCGCTTGTGTTTACTCTCTGGCGATCTATGGTCAAAATCAAGTGTCGACAGTGACACTTTATTCATATATAGAATTTCTCTTATACATCAGTTAATACTGGACAATTTGCTGACAGCTGGAAAAGTGACTAAAGGCTACAGAAATGTGATTTCACGCACGGTTGTTGTGACTACGATCGATATAGTGAGAAGTTTTAAAGACAATGTAATCTAGAAAGAGACCGTTGACATTTCAGTGTCCCATCACGAGAAAAGAGAGCTTCAAACATATTGAAAACAGGAGGATTGATTGATCTTTTTTTTACGAATTATCAACATTTTGCAACCTCTGTCTATATTTCTGAGATGAGGTATTTTAACTATTTGCTCTATTTACAGTGTTGACCTTTACCCTCATCTTTATTGACATTTTCACGTCATTTCGACTGTTGTACGCTCCGGCCTTTTACAGGTGATATACGTTGGAATTTTGAACCGAACCCCTTATTTAATCCACAGTCTGGCATGGCAGAAGGCCGGTGCATATATCGGCCGAAAGGTCGTGAATTGGAAAATAAAATAAAATAAAGATGAGGACAGCAAACAAAAAATATTCGGAGATAATAATGATTTACTGATACAATTCTTACTAATTAATCCATAGCTGGAGGGGAGATGAGATGCATTCATATCTTTCCTAAGGGTATTTGCGAGTAAGTGAATATAACAAATACGATTGGAATTGGAACTCGACTCTCCGATTTACGAAATAAGAAATCAAGGAGATGAGTTCGAATTCCAGTCGAGTTTATTATATTCACTTACGTGCTAATAATCTAGGGAAAGGTATATATCCATCTGCCTCTAGTTAGGGTTAAATAGCAGGACAGGCTGGGTCTTATAGCCCATGGCGACTAATCTAGGAGACTGAAACTCCGATTTCAAACTAGCCTGGAAAGCGTTCGTCTCTGTCAGTCTAGCTTGCCCAGAACACACCACTGCTACTGCGGCTGCGGAACCCCTATAATCCTTATCAGGTTACAGAACACGTGATTAACCGCAGGCTTTCTGACAATTCCTCCAATGAATCCACATTTAACAAAGCTAAGAAAGACTATGAAACAGCCCTAAAAGATAGTAGATTCCCAGCAACTCTCACATACTCACCACAGAACACAGAAAAGGCCAACAGGAAAACAAATATCATATGGTTCAACCCACCGTACAACAAAAACGTAAAAAAAAACGTAGGAAAAATATTCTTCCAACTCTTACACAAACACTTCCCGGAATCAAGCACCCTACACAAAATATTCAACAAAATCTCAGTAAAAATCAGCTACAGCTGCACCGAGAACATGGCACAAATAATAAAAAAGCACAACAGGAAAATTACCAACAAACCACACGAACAAATTAAACCCACGTGCAACTGCAGAATAAAGTACGAATGTCCCTTAAACGGTAATTGTTTACAAAACAACGTAATATACCAAGCCACGATAAAATCACCAGATAATGAAGAAAAAGTATACATAGGAGTAACTGAAAAACCCTGGAAACAAAGAAATTATACATACAAAACATCTTTCACAAATAGTAAATATGCGAACAGCACAATGCTTTCTAAGTATATTTGGGAAATTAAAAATAAAACGCACATCACACCAAAAATATCTTGGAAAATAAGGGAAAGATCATCAGCCTATAACAACCAATCAAAAACTTGCAAACTTTGCTTGGAGGAAAAAATAGCTATCATTACTTTCCCAGACCAAAATAAATTATTAAATAAAAGACCCGAGCTTATCTCAAAATGTAGACATGAAAACAAATTTTTATTACGTTACTTAAAAATCGAAAACGGAAAAAATAAATAAAAATAAATAAATAAACAAAATAACAATAAAATAAGCAAAATTAATTAATCCAAACAAATTATCAAATCACACCTGTTAGAATAGACGAAATAGAATAAAAAAAAAAAAACAATGAACCGAAATAAATAAAGTAAATAATAAACAAATTAGCAAACCATTATGACCAAAATATTAGTTAGACTATAAAAATCAAACCAAAAAATCAGACGAAAAAATGGCTATAACTGTTATATAACGATAAAAAAAATACTACGTTACTTAAAAATCGAAACCAAAAGTAGAAAATATACAGTATAACAAATAAATAATAACAAATAAAATAAATTGACCTAAATTCATCCAAATAAATAAATAAACTAACAAACCGATCCCGATAAACTAATCGTTAGAAAAAACAAATAAAGGTAATCAATCCAAATAAATACATGAAGTAATAAACAAATTAAAAACTGTTCCCGCCAAAATAATAGTTAGAGTAAACTACAACAATCAACTCCAAAATAGAATAAATAGCTTTAGTTATCTTCCGAAACCAAAACAAAACTATTAAATAAACGATATAAACAAATTTTTACTACGTTAATAAAAACACCAAGTAAAAAATAAATAAATAAATATATAAGATAAATTAAAAAAATAAAAATTAATAAACAGAAACAAAATAATTTAACCCAAATAAATAAATAAACAAATAAATGACTTCAAAATAACCGCCAAAATAGACTACCCACGATGCACCACTGACCCGTATATATATAAATAGCCGAGAAAAATAACAGCACTCCTGGCCTGACGATAGCATCTAGCATGAAACAGACGGTCGCCTCTAAGTGTTGTTGACTTCTATGTTCACTTTTATATATACGATTATTTATTTAAAAAATATAACATAAATATGTTATAAAATCATAATTATTTATTCAAAATTATAACATAAATATGCTATAAATGCCCGTATACACCAATCATATATTTGTGCATACATGAAACTATATATATATATATATATATATATATATATATATATATATATATATATATATTGTAAATTTCTTATATATATATATATTCTTATATAATTCTTTTATAAATATATATATATATATATATATATATATATATATATATATATAAATTATATTAGTATATTATATATATATATATATATATATATATATATATATATATATATATACGATAAACATATAGTATCAATATTATACTTCATCTATGGATAAAAATGATATCATAGATAGAGAGTATGTAAATATAAAACTGAGGTCAACACCAACCGGTGACGATCTGTTTCATGCATGAACGAATCTTCAGACCTTGTGTGTTGTGTTTTGGCTCGATTCTTTCTATATGCTGTCAATAGTGCATTATGGGTATCAAGGTCTATTGAATTATCCTAGGGGTGTTCGCTAGACGGCTAATGAGTGGAAATAATTGTGGATCCGAATGCAGCCATTTAAAGCAAGTTTATAGTGTTGTTTGCTATTTTCTACCTCATTATTTATTCTTGATTACTTAATTATTTGTTATTAATTATTATTATTATTACATTTAATTGTTTTTAGGTTTTCATTAGTAACTACGAATATACGAGGACTGTCTGAATAGTAAAGAGACTAGTGCTACAAACTATTTATTTAAATTCCAAACAACAAACTATATCATTTCCTCTTCAAATTAGTCCCCCTCGAGTCTAATGCACTTTCCCAGCCGTCCCTCCGACACTTCTATGGACTGCTGGAAGGATTGATCTTGGATGTCCCCAAGCCCTGTCATTACGGCCGTGTTGATGGCTTCCTCGCATTCAAAACGGATCCACTTCATGATCGACTTGAGCTTGAGAAAAAGAGAAAAAGCACACAGAACAAGATCCATTTAATATGGAAGTTGTTCCAGTAAGGCGATGAGCTTCTCGGCTGGGAGCTGCCGGGTTCTCATGGCACTGTAAACTAGTACAGTGTCTTGGTTAGGCATTCACGAAATGCCCTGCCTCCTACACTACATTTTACTTTTCAGAAAGATATATATATATATATATATATATATATATATATATATATATATATATTCTGAAATATATATATATATATATATATATATATATATATATATATATATATATATATATATATATATATATATATATATATATATGATATATATATAAATTTTCAAGAGGATAGAATCCAGGAGCTCAATGTCCAGGACAGAGCAACAATATAATATAAAAGGCTCAAACACTAATATTCCAAAGTTATAATTTATTACACTGGAATCGTAATCACGATCAAATTCATCAAACCTACAAATTAAAAAAGTAATCGGATATTTTCGATTTTTTTTTATATATATATATATATATATATATATATATATATATATGTGTGTGTGTGTGTGTGTGTGTGTGTCTGTCTGACGATCGCAAATAGCGTGAAGCCTAGGGTCATAAACTCACATTAATCCAACTAAACACACACACACACACACACACACACACACATATATATATATATATATATATATATATATATATGTTTCAACATAACATATTTAATCCGATGAAGTTTTGAAGAATGAAACGCTTTATAAAATAAACGTTTGCCGATTCGTCATAAAATTTCCCAACGTGATGATATACACCATAGTGTAAATTAATTGAAACAAAACTAAGAATTCTCTTATTTTTTACTTTTTCGTATTTTTCCAATGAAACATGACCCAGTGCACATGTTAGTACTTCGTATGCCCATTCCATGAAGTCGTTCCTTGTAGATTGACCACAGATTCTCGATTGGATTTAAATCAGTAGAGTTTCCAGGCCTGTCTATTGTACTTTCATTTGCTCACTAGTAAAGCTTGCCAGTGTGTTTGTGCAGCGTTACAATTTTTGAACGCTTCCTTGGAGTATCTTCCATCGCAGACAATGCCGTAGGATAACTAATCGACAACCGAGACACTAGTGACTAGCGTGATAAAAATCTGATGCAATCACTGATGTCGCAATGTTTTTCCAGGCTAAACAAAATTCATCATACACCCTGAAAATAGATTCATATTACTGCGAACACTGCAAATGACCTGAGAAAAAATAGAAATTGATTACACCCTGTCAAACCAGTGCGTCTACAACTGACCGTATGGCGAAAGAAAGGAAACTAAAGCAGTTGTCTTAATTAATTTGTACAAGGGTTTATCAGTCAATGCTAATTGTTGAAGTATATAATGAGGATTTTTTGTAGTGATTGAACAGTAACTATTTGGTCATTGATTTCACTTTAGATCTGCTCAACGCCATCTTTCGTCATACATCTATCTTTCTCTGTCTCATGCTTTCTTTCTCTTTCACCATCTCTCTTCTTTACATTTTCTATTTCTTTCTCTCGCACACTTTGTCTGCGTCCGTCCTGCACACTGCTATTTTCCCCCATCCTCTTTCATCAGGTTCCGGCTTTTTCATTCGCCTCCTTTCTCTTCTTCCTTTTTGTCTCTCCCTCCTTTTGTTCATTGCTTTTTCGTTTCTTTGCACCCTTTCTTTTATTTTCCCATCTTCTTTCCACCCCTTTCTTCCTCTATTTTTCCCATCTTTCTTCCTCTATTTTCCCGTCTTCTTTCTTTTCTTTCTTCTTTTCCTGTTTTTCTTTCTTCATCTTCTTCCTCTATTTTCCGTTTTTCCCATTTTCTTCTTTCTGCACCCATTTTCTTCCTCTATTTTCTCATCTTCTTCCTGCACCCTTTTCTTCCTCTATTTTCCGTCTTTTTCTGCACCCCTTTCTTTCTTCTTTTTGCACCCCTTTCTTCCTCTATTTTTCATTTTCCTCTATTTTCCCGTCTTCTTCCTGCACCCCTTTCTTCCTCTATTTTCCCGTCTTCTTTCTGCACCCCTTTCTTCCTCTATTTTCCCGTCTTCTTTCTGCACCCCTTTCTTCCTCTATTTTTCTTCTTCCTGTACCCCTTTCTTCCTCTATTTTCCCGTCTTCTTTCTGCACCCCCTTCCTCTATTTTCTTCTTCTATTTTCCCGTCTTCTTTCTGCACCCCTTTCTTCCTCTATTTTCCCGTCTTCTTTCTGCAACTTTTTCCTCATTTTCCCGTCTTCTTTCTACCCCTTTCTTCCTCTATTTCCCCCTTCTTCTTTCTTCTTCCTCTATTTTCCTGTCTTCTTTCTTTTCTTTTCTATTTTCCTCTTATTTTCCTTTCTTCTTCTTTCTGCACCCCTTTCTTCCTCTATTTTTTCTTCTTCTTCCCTCTTCTTTCTATTTTCCCCCTTTTCTTTTTTCTTCCTCCTATTTTCCCATCTTTTCCCATCTTCTTCCTGTCTTCTTTCTACACCTTTCTTCCTCTATTTTCCGTCTTCTTTTCTCACCCCTTTCTTTCTATTTTCCCGTCTTCTTCCCTTTCTTCCTCTATTTTCCCCGTCTTTTTTTCTTTCTTCCTCTATTTTCCCGTCTTCTTCTTTTTTTCTTATTATTTTCCCATCTTCTTTCTGCACCCCTTTCTTCCTCTATTTTTCTTCATCTTCTTTTTTCTTTTTTTTCTTCCTCTATTTTTTTTTCTTCCTGCACCCCTTTTTTATCTTTTCCTGCATCCTTTCTTCTTCTATTTTCTCTTCGTTTCTGCACCCCTTTCTTCCTCTATTTTCCCGTCTTCTTTCTGCACCCCTTTCTTCCTCTATTTTCGTTTTCTTTCTGTTCTTCTCTGTCTTCTTCCTGCCCCTTTCTTCCTCTATTTTCCCATCTTCGTCTTCTTTCTTCCCTATTTTTTCTTCTTTCTACCCCTTTTTCCCATCTTCTTTCTGCCTTTCCCCTATTTTCCCCTTCTTTCTGCACCTTTTTTCCCGTCTTCTTTCTGCACCCTTTCTTCCTCTATTTTTTTCCCTGCACCCCTTTCTCTTTATTTTCCCATCTTCTTTCCTTTCTTCCTCTATTTTCTCTTCTTCTATTTTCCTGCACCCCTTTCTTCCCCTTTCTTTCTGCACCCCTTTCTTCTATTTTCCCATCTTCTTTCTTCTTTCTATTTTCCCGTCTTCTTTGCACCCCTTCTTCCTCTATTTTTCATCTTATTTCTTCCTATTTGCTTCTTTCTGCACCTTTTTCTTCCTATTTTCCCCATCTTTTCTTCCTCTATTTTCCCGTCTTTTCCTGCCAAAATTTCCCCTTTCTTCTTTCTTCTTTCCCCTTTCTTCCTCTATTTTTCCCGTCTTCTTTTCTGCACCTTTTTCCCTATTTTCCCATCTTCTTTCTGCACCCCTTTCTTCCTCTATTTTCCCGTCTTCTTCCTGCACCCTTTCTTCCCCTATTTTCCATCTTCTTCTTTCTGCCCTTTTTTTCCATTTTCCCTTCTTTCTGCACCCCTTTCTTCCTCTATTTTCCCCTTTCTTTTCTTCTATTTTCCCGTCTTCTTTCTATTTTCCCATCTTCCCCTTTCTTCCTCTATTTTCTCATCTTCTTTCTGCACCCTTTCTTCCTCTATTTTTCTTCTGCACCCTTTTCCTCTATTTTCCCATCTTCTTTTCTTCCTCTATTTTCCCGTCTTCTTTCTGCACCCCTTTCTTCCTCTATTTTCCCATCTTCTTTCTGCACCCCTTTCTTCCTCTATTTTCCCATCTTCTTTCTGCACCCCTTTCTTCCTCTATTTTCCCATCTTCTTTCTGCACCCCTTTCTTCCTCTATTTTCGTCTTCTTTCTGCACCCTATTTTCCCTATTTTCCATCTTCTTTCTGCACCCCTTCTTCCTCTATTTCCCATCTTCTTTCACCCCTTTCTCCTCTATTTTCCCGTCTTCTTCCTGTACCCCTTTCTTCCTCTATTTTTCTTCCTGTTTTCTTTCTGCACCCCGTCTTTTCTTTCTTCCTATTTTCCCATCTTCTTTCTGCACCCTTTCTTCCTCTATTTTCTCATCTTCTTTCACCCCTTTCTTCCTCTATTTTCCCGTCTTCCTTTCTTCCTCCTTTCTATCCATCTTCCCTTTCTTTCTCTATTTTCCCATCTTCTTTCTGCCCTTTCTTCCTCTATTTTCTTCTATTTTTGCACCCCCGTCTTCTTTCTGCACCCCTTTCTTCCTCTATTTTCTTCTTCTTTCTATTCTTCCCGTTTCCATCTTTTCTGCACCCCTTTCTTCCTCTATTTTCCCATCTTCTTTCTGCACCCTTTCTTCCCTCTATTTTCCCATCCTCTATTTTCCTCCCATCTTCTTTCTGCACCCCTTTCTTCCTCTATTTTATTTTCCCATCTTCTTTCTGCTTAAGCCCTTTTGCACCCCTTTCTTCCTCTATTTTCCCTATTTTCTTCTTATTTTCCCGTCTTCTCTTTTTCCCATCTTCTTTCTTTTCTTCTTCTATTTTCCCATCTTCTTTCTGCACCCCTTTCTTCCTCTATTTTCCCCTGTCTTCTTCCTGTACCCCTTTTCTATTTTCTGTCTTCTTTCTATTTTCCCATCTTTTTTCTTTCTTCTTCTATTTTTCCCGTCTTCCTGCACCCTTTCTTTCTATTTTCCATCTTCTTTCTTTCAATTTTCCCGTCTTCTTTCTGCACCCCTTTCTTCCTCTATTTTCCCATCTTCTTTCTGCACCCCTTTCTTCCTCTATTTTCCCGTCTTCTTTCTGCACCCCTTTCTTCCTCTATTTTCCCATCTTCTTTCTGCACCCCTTTCTTCCTCTATTTTCCCGTCTTCTTTCTGCACCCTTTCCCCTCTTTTTCCCATCTTCTTTCTATTTTCCTATTTTCCCGTCTTCTTTCTTTGCACTATTTTCCCATCTTCTTTTCTGCACCCTTTTTTATTTTCCCGTCTTCTTTCTCTACCCCTTTCTTCCTCTATTTTCCCATCTTCTTTCTGCACCCTTTTTTCTATTTTCCCTCTTCTTCCTTCCTTTCTTTCTATTTTTCCTTCTATTTTCCCGTCTTCTTTCTTCTTTCTTCCTCTACCCCTCTTCTTTCCCTTTCTTTCTATTTTCCCGTCTTCTTCCTGTGCAAATTTTCTTTCTATTTTTCCCATCTTCTTTCTGCACCCTTTCTTCCTCTATTTTTTCCCATCTTCTTTCTGTACCCTTCCTTTATTTTCCCCCCTTTTCTTCTTCTATTTTCCCGTCAATTGCACCCTTTCATCCTCTATTTTCCCATCTTCTTTCGTTTTCTTTTTCTTTCTCAATTTTTCATCCTGCATCGTTTTCTTTTTGAAGCCCTCTTTTTTTTCTTTTTCTTTTTCTTTTTCTCTCTCCTTCCTTCTATCTGTAAGTCATTCTTTTTTGCATTCTCCTTCTTTATTTCTTTCAATTTTTCCCCGTCTCTCAGGATCTGATCCTATCTATTGCATTTGTGTAAGATTTTGTTTTTCCATTTACATTAACAACACCAACAACAATACTCAACTCTGCAGAGATTTTGGGTTACATGTTTCAAGCATTTTATCGTTTGCCTTTTTTTCTTTCTTCAGGAACCGGCCAAATTTTTGCTTCCGTCATTCGGCCACAGTCACGAAACCCCTGTCCATATTTATTCTTCCGACACGAGGGGAAACGTGTCAGAAGACATCACTCATCTTGGACAGAGAATTCTTCAAGAGCCCAGAGAAGTTCAGTTATGATGAAGAATGGAAAACCAATTCAGATCTTTGGAACTTACACATTTGCGCCGGCCTTCATTAGAAATCTTGCTTAAAAAGAGTTTGGCCAAATAATGATTTACAAAGCGTAACACAAGGCCGCAAATGCAGAGTGCTTAGGGATGATCGAACTTACCTCTCAGTCAGAATTAACCTAGCGAGACAAACTCGGGCATGTAAAAAAAACAAAACATTTAAACTGTGATATTTATATAGAAAATAGCAGCATGGCCCGGCGTTGCCCGTGTTTGATTCAAAAATCGTACGACTCATACAGCAATCACTATCACTTGACTTAAAATATTTTTGCCCTTCTCACACTGCGAATTTTTCTATACTAAACATTAAATTTCTTACAAAAAAAAGAAGAAAAAACAAAATGAACACAAAACGATCAGCTTTAAAAAAACATGGCAAGTGGAACTAGAACAGTCTACCCCAGTGAACGAAAATAAAAGGTTCAGTTCGACGTTCCAGCCACCTGAAGAGGGCCGGAGCGTACAACGGCCGAAATGTTGTAATAAATATGGCGACAAAGATGAGGACAATAGTCCGAATAATGTAAATAATGTATATTATTACCATTATTTATTTCCTTTGATTTCTCTTGTATATTCATTTTTTTCCCGCTCCTCACAAACTTAGAAATGTCACCATGACATTTTACACTGAACAATTTTGGTAAAAGAAATGAAAAGACCACCAAAGGTCACAAATATATAAAAATCTTCGTAATGTGTGAACTGTGCGTGTGAGTACAATTTGTTTTAATTTCTTTAAGACATGGACTACCAGGGATCACTTCAATGAGTATATCGTAATCTTTCTAAATCAAACCGAGGGCTTCAACTACAACTGGATTTATGTCCTTATGTGTCATATTTCTGAGATTTTCACATGAAGATCCTTGTATTTTGATAATTTGTTGAAGATAAACAATACATTATAGTCTGCAGGAAACCCCATTTCATTTATAAAGCATATTCTTTTTTCTGTTCATTGGTCACCGCGTCTGGGCGATTAGCTTTTATTGTTCCGTCTGCGCGTATTGTATTATTATTATTATCAGTTTTATTTATTAATTTATTAATTTATTTATTTATTATTATTATGATTTGAATAATTATATAACAACTTTTTGATTACAAATTAGTATTTCAAATTCTTTTGATAAAAATAAAACAACTGAAATAATTTGAAAGAATATTAATTTAGAGTAATTTTAGAGTAATTAATTAAAATAGTAATTTAGAACAATTAAAGGAATATTATTGAAATCCTAAAAAATATCAAATTTCCAACTGCTTTATTGACGCTAGTAAGTGTGTATGTATAGCGTTAGCGGCTAACTGCACTGGAAATGGAATCGACAGAGTTCAAATAACTGGGAAAGTCTTTGGGAAAGATATGAGTCCATCTTTTCTCCTCCACATCTATGGATTAAATAGCAGAAGCTGAATTTTCTAGCTTTCGTTCGCAATATATATATTTTTAAGCATTTCAACCTAACCAAGGCGGGAGTGCCATTAGCACGCAAGGGATTACAGAGAGTGAGAGCAAGATTAAAGAGGGGGGGTGTTTGAGAGAAGGATATAGAGAAGGACGGAGAGCAGGATCAAGACACCAGAAGATGTCGATTGACATTACATTTGAATATTTAATGATTATAGCTATCAGGGAAGCAAGTAAGAGGAAGAGAGTTTCACTGTCGGGAAGTGCCTGATAAAGAAGCTGTGGATGTAAAAGAAACGGTTACATTTAACCGTTTCAAAAGAGTGGGGTCGATATGCCAGCCTAGTTGCAAGTTTAGTTTCAGGCAGTCTCTGAAGTCAAAACCAATTGAACGTCAAATTGACAACTGCACCGCGTAAAAATTAATTAGCTACACAGAAAAACAAAGACAAAAGAATCTGTCTGAGGAATTTTCAAATTTAACTTTCCTACATCTTCACCATTTCTTCTCAGCACTTAATTATAAAACAAATGTTTACATTTATACTTTCTCCTTCTCTCCACTACATATATATAATTCCATCTGACATGCTTACACCTCTAAGCTACAGAGTGCATCGATGACCAAGGAATGTTGTATAGTGCCTTAGATAGATTTTTCTGTGACTCTCAAAATAGACATATTGACTCAGTTTTGTATCCTAATGTAAACAAAGCAATTTCTAAAGAAGGGGATACATTTTTTATTGATTAATCCAACAGATTTTTATTACTTAAACTTTATTTTTAGTGGATACATATATTTTAGTAGATGCGCTATTTATTTATTAATCACTGTGTTTATTTATTTTCGTCTACCAGCCTGAATATTTCAGAAATCTTATTAAAGAAAAATATGCGCTCTACGGCAGGATTCAAACTGGTATTCTCCTAAGGAATTATATCTGACAAGCTTTGACCTTTTGGCTAGAGTACAAAGAGGAAAAAAGCGTCATGTGATTAGATTTTAATTTTTCATTCGTGAGACATGTAGGCGTTAAAGAAATAGAAAAAAAGTTATTTAACCTAAAATATATGTCCAACATGTAGATGATATTTTTGTTTTAGCTGAAAACAATATTTAATAATGGCCACTCATATTTTAGTAGATACGCTGTTTATTTATTAACCACTGTATATACTTTACTTATTCTTTATCTTATCATTCTATCAGATTTCGATCCATATTTGATCTGCATTTGACCCCCAAACTCATAATTTTACTCAGTATTACTGTCTCTCGTTTCTCCAACACCACAAAACAACCAGATAAGAAATAATGCAAGTTTTGTTGTTTCCACGTCTGTTTCTTATTTTTACGAGTATTTTTGGATATATAAATGTTAAATTATTTATTCACACTTATCTTCCCCCATACACAATTGTCATTGCATTTAAATCTTTAAAGATCAAACTTGACTAGGAATCAAGAAGCTGAAAGTGATTTCTATAAGCGATAGAAAGAAATTGTTAGCTTAGAACTGATGGTTACGTCTAGCCATTTAAACTGTAAAATGATGAGATCTTGCCAATAATCTAGTATTCAGCTTAAATTCATAAACTCTAGTTACGCTAGAGGAGAGTTTATCAGAACAATTGTCATGAAAGTCATTATAGAAAAGGCAGAGGGAAGCTATGTTATGGCAGTGGGAATCTGCAACCAGTTTGGGACCAATTTGCTTGTGGCACAAGGCAGCAAAATTCAAGCCTCCTTTCACAATACTCGTTTGGGAAAACGGCTTGATTACTACTGGCACTCGGGCGGTCGCTTTGTAATTAGTTTTCAACCCTCTATTAGCAATCAGTTTCTAAATGTCCAATTTCAAATAATATAGAAATATATTATATTACGTATAGACATCATTTCCTTCTTAATTTTGCTTATCCTTTATCTTATCCTTCTGTCGAATTCCGATCCATATTTGATCTACGTTTGACCCAAAACTCATAATTTTAATCAGTCTTAATGTCTCTCGTGTCTCCAACATCATAATACGGCTAGATAACAAATAATAATAATAATAATAATGGCCACTCCCATTTTAGTAGATGTGCTGTTTATTTATTAACCACTGTATACTCTTTACTTATTCCTAATTTTATCATTCTATCAGATTCCGATCCATATTTGATGTACATTTGATTTGTTTTGTTGTTCTTGTTTCTCGTTTTAAAAGGGATTTTTGTATATATAAATGTTAGTTTTTTTTTGTAATTATTTACTCACTATTTACATTATTCAGATTATTGTCCTCATCTTTGTCGCCATATTTATTACAACGTTTCGGCCGTTGTACGCCGCGGCCTTCTTCGGGTGTTTGGAATGTCGAACAGAACCCTTTATTTTGCTCACTGGGGTAGACTCTTCTAGTTCCACGTGTCATGTTTAAATGGATGTCAGTTATCAGTTATCTCCTGCTAATTTCCCTCTGAAAGTTCTCCACTGCCTTAACCGGGTATTGAACTCACACTCTTTGGGTCCTGTCACTGGATCTAACTAACGCCTTTATCCACTGTGCCATGTGTCCTTGGGGAAATAATGTACATAATACTTCATCTCAGAAATATAGACATTTATTTACTCACTATTATCTCCCCTTACACAATTGACATTGCACTTAAATCTTTGAAGTTCGAAGTTCTCTAGATCTGGGCCGCCCGCGGCGGGAGTCAGGTTCATTCGGTGCGGACAGCCAGCATCGGCCTTATATCCGAGAGTCAAGTTACTTGGGAACGAGGCGAAGCGATATTCTCACTATAGGACAAGCATTTCACACGAACAGGTCGTTAACATGTGCTTCAACGAAAATTGTTCTTTCCTTTTCCTCTTCATGCCGTAATATTTATTTCTTAATACTAAAAACTCATAATTTTAATCAGTATTACTGTATTTTGGGTTTCCAACATCACGATACAGCTAGATAATAAATAATACTCGTTTTGTTGTTTCCACGTCTAGCTGTTTCTCATTTTTACGATTATTTCTGGATATATAAATGTTAGAGGATTTATAATTATTTACTCACGCTTATTGGCTCAAACACAATTGACATTGTATTTTCATTGAAAATAAAGCAAGAAGACGGAAGAGAGTTCCACAAGCAAAATAGCGATAGAAAAAAACTGTTAGCGTATATATAAATATAAATAAATATATATATATATATGTATAATTATTTATATATTATATGCGCGGTACTTATTAGAAAGCGCTCAATATCGGAGTTAGAGCTAACATATTTGGTTGGATAGATGTGAGTTTGTGACCCTGGGTTTCACGCTTTAGCGATCGTCAGACAAACTGATTAATGTTTTAAAAAATTTGGGTTTATGTAGATTGCGTGTATTGGTGTTATTGTGGAAGTGGTGGGGGAAATTTCGTCGTTTTGTCATTCATCGTACTAACGCAAACATCGATGTATGCAGACACATATACATACTTGGTCGTCCGTCGGGACTCATACATATATAAACGTATGTGGGCAGTTTCGGCTATGACACATGTATGTATACGGGTGGTGTTATGTCTATACATACACATTTGTATGTTGAAATGTTGAAATTTAAAAATTGGAAGTGAGGCGGAAATGTCTCGTTAATGTCTCGTGAATGTATACATGTCATATTATGTATTTTTCCGCTGAAAAATATTTCCTCGCATGTATGTATATACGTGTGGTGGGGTTTGTGTAAAATTATGATAGGTAAAAATTATTATTATTTATATTTAATTTTAGATTTTTGAAAAAAAAAATAAATAAATAAAAAATGAAAAAATGGGGGTTTATTTGTTATATTTAAAGCTGGTTATTTTTTTGTTTTTGGTGACTGTGTATATGTATCCGGTAGAAATTTGTAATCCTTATTGGTTAATTTATATGGTGATGTTTAATATTCAATGTGCTGGGTGGGAGGGTAGTTCAATTTAATAACGGGTCTATATGATATGATGGGATAGTAATGTTGCAAGGGATTGGAGACAATGATAGTTAGCTAATAGTTATTGTAAATTGGTAGAAATTGTAAATTGGTAAAAATGATTAGTAACGGTGGTGGGAGAATGATAAAACCATGAATGTAGTCATAGTGGTGGTAGCTTGAACTAAGAAGTGGTTGTTGGTGTTTTATTTTATTTTTTTATATGTATTAATTTATTTTGGTATAAATCCTGATAATAGGTATTCTGTGTAAAATTATGGTAGTTGGAGATTGCTATAATTTTTAATTACAAAATTATTATTATTATATTAAAGCTGCCTGGTAATAGGTGTTTATTCTCATGGTAACATATGGAAATTATATCTGATCATATTGTTTTAAGATATTAAATATACTGGGGGAGTAATAAAGATTGAAGTGGATTTATATGTTAATAGAGGGTGTGATGTGTAAGTGATGGTGCTGCGCGTTGGTGGTAATGATAATATTGTTAGTTAATAGATATTGTAAAGTGGTAAAAGTGATTACTAATCTTCAACTACCATAATTTTATAATTTTATTTTATAATTTTAAGAATACAAACTTGAAATGAAGATTAGTAGTCCAGGAATGCGGGTTAGTAGTAAAGTATATTTACAAGTCTCGGTAATGGAAGCCGTAATTATCTCTCTTTCTGGACTCTCGTAACTCTGAGTGAACATCCTGTGTCGACCTTCGTAGTATAAGTATACTTTGGACGAGTCCATTTTGTGTACAAGGGGCGAGCCCCACAATATGTATATATATATATATATATATATATAGAGAGAGAGAGAGAGAGAGAGAGATTCAACCACAGAGAGAGTGATTCGCTGTATCACAGCTCTTTATTGTGGCTAGACGTCCTATTGTTTCAAATCGGGATCGAAACTCGAACGATTTGGCATTAGTCAGACATCCTACCCTCTAATACATCGGCGCACGGCAGAGAGAAGGTTTTAAATTCTTTCTACTTTAAACTTTAGTAGATACACATGTGTGAGCAGTGTTCTTTTTAAACAGTGGGAATTACACCGGCTTGTGCATTCGAGAGTCTTAATAATGTACCTTCCGTCTAGGGTCGAAGCTGACCCACCACTCTTTTAGGGGGAACCCCTGTCTAATCCAACTTGCTTTGACCATGCCCAAGCAAAGCGGGCTAAGTTCGGCTATATTCAATCAAGATGCATAAACCGAATGTAGTACATAATGTTGCCACTCTCCTTCCAGGGCAGTAGACATAGTACACTAATGTACTAACAGCAAGCAAGAGATTACTTCAGAGTTGTTAATAAGTAAATATCAGATGAAGTAATTTTAAAAGTGAAATACTTTTAATGTTAAATTCGCTTTATTTACATAAAATCACTTTTTTTCTTAATCGATTCTCCTCAAGCAAGATAGATAGATAGATATAAACAGACTGAAATAGATAGATAGATAGATAGATAGATAGATAGATAGATAGATAGATATAAACAAACTGAAATAGAGATAGATATAAACAGACTGAAATAGATAGATAGATAGATAGATAGATAGATAGATAGATAGATAGATAGATAGATATAAACAGACTGAAATAGAAATAGATAGATAGATAGATAGATAGATAGATAGATAGATAGATAGACTGAAATAAACAGACAGAAATAGATAGATAGATAGATAGATAGATAGATAGATATAAACAGACTGAAATAGATATAGATAGATAGATATAAACAGACTGAAATAGAGATAGATAGATAGATAGATAGATAGATAGATATAAACAGACTGAAATAGAAATAGATAGATAGATAGATAGATAGAAACAGACTGAAATAGATAGATAGATAGATAGATAGATAGATATAAACAGACTGAAATAGAGAGAGATAGATAGATAGATAGATAGATAGATAGATAGATAGATAGATAGATAGATAGATATGAAAGGACTCAGATAGATGGATAGATAGATAGATAGATACATAGATAGATAGATATAAACAGACTGAAATAGATAGATAGATAGATAGATAGATAGATAGATAGATAGATAGATAGATAGAAACAAACTGAAATAATTGATACTCCCCAAGCAAAGCGATCATGTCCCTCTAAACTCTAACGGTTACTTAGAGTAAAAGAAGATGAGAAAACGTGAGTGAAGAGAAAAGAAAGTGATGAAGAAGATTTAGGAAGACAGAAAATGGTGATTGCTGTTGGATTTAAACTTTTGAAAATGGTAGGTGACAAGAAAGCAAGAAACCGTAAGAAAGTTCTCCAAGAGAGAAATGCAAAGAGAATTATTTTTGGATTGCTTGAAGGCAGCTCCAGATTAAAAAGTGTTTGCATCACATCTTGCTATCGTAGGGAATAAGTGAATAACTTCGCTTACATCTTCAAATGCTGCCCAGCATAAAGGTGGCAATGATTGACAAAGCGTTCTGCTAAGCCATATCTTCGTCGAGGTCAAATCATTCTTCGACCTGGTACTTGTAACATGTAACCCAATACAACCTATATATATATATATATATATATATATATATATATATATATATATATATATAGTCTTTGTCTCACCTTTCTCTCAGATTCTGATCCATATTTGATCTACGTTTGACTCTAAAATCGCAACTTTACATTTTTATTTTACATATTTTTATTTATTCTTTTCGGTTTTCGATTTTTAAGTAACTTATTAAAAAAAATTATCGTTTATATAGCAGTTATAGCTATTTTACACACGCACACGCACACACACACACACGCGCACATATATATATAAGCGTTCCACCCCAAGCAAAGCGAGAAGCCACTAGGATGCAAGGAGTTACAGAAAATTTGGAGCAAGATCAGATAGGAGTGATAGAGGAAAGGATGAAGAGAAGGATAGTGGATAGATCAAGGCAACTGGAGATGTCGATTGACATTACATTTGAATAGCTGGAGATTATAGCTCTCAGGGAAACTGGAATAGGGAAGGGAGTTCCACAGGCGAGAGGTGCAAGACATGAAGCTATTGGAGTAGAAGAGACGGTTACATTTAGGGGTTTCGACAGTGAAAGGGTGAGAGCGGGATGCCAGCCTCGTAGGGCGTTTGAATTCATGGAGTTTGGGAACCAGCGAAAGTTTAAGTTAGTGAATTCTGTCATAATCCTTCCTTTCAGTTCATCTTTTGTTTTACAATTTTGTCGGTTTTGGTGTTACAATTTTGTTGTTTACAGTCTTATTGGTCTTTCACTCATCTGCGCCCCACACATAATAATCAAGGAGACTGCAGTATGGGGTCTTAGGTGGGCAGGTGTTACGTGTGATGTGGTCGCAGAATCATCCGACATCCATGACTGAGATCTATTGCTTGTGTCGCATGGTGCAGAGTCCTGTTGCCAGACATAGTGTCTTCTAGCAGCCACCCTCTTGACTTAGGGCAGAACTACCTCCTCAAGGCAATTGATATAGACCTCCGTGTTGAATCTCAGGCTCTGTGCGAAGAATGGAGGCATAACATTGCCATGACTAGTGATCATTTCAAACAGCTTCGTAATCACCATTAGACTCATCCAACTCTTTTTGAATTCTCTGCTCTGTTCTCAGATTGACACCTAAACACTCTGAAATCTTCATATTGGAGTTTCCGGCGCGAATACCAAGCAGTACAGCGCGCCGTTTCCAAATTTCTGGGCGAGTGCATTGCATCATGAAGGCCTTTTTCTCAGAGATGGTGCCCAACTGACCCTAATATAATGTGCTGTAGACTAAATAAAAACAACGCGGATATGCGAAATTAAAAATAGTATGCCAACAATTTCTCTCTCTCTCTCTCTCTCTCTCTCTCTCTATATATATATATATATATATATATATATATATATATATATATATATATATATAAAATAAAAATTAAGTAATTCATCCAGTCTAGAAGAAATCTAGAATGCAAAAAGCACTGGACAGCCGTGTCATCCCATATTTGGGACTCCACTACAGAGAATTCAACCCCGGACACGTTACGCTGTCAGACAAACGTCATACCAACTATACCAACGGGCCTCGGTGACGAAGGGTTAGCGAACTAGACTCGATATAGCGCTGATCGATCACATATTTCGTGGTAGAACTTATCCAAGTATCTCTTACCCATAGCATATTAGGTTTATAATACCCAGAAATCCTTACACGGATGTCCTCAAGGACACATGGCACAGTGGAGAAAGGCGTTAGTTAGATCCAGTGACAGGACCCAAAGAGTGTGAGTTCAATATCTGAGAACTTGGAGAGGGGAATTAACAGGAGATAACTGATAACTGACATCCATTAAACATGGCACGTGGAACTAGAACAGTCTAACCCAGCGAGCGAAATAAAGGGTTTAGTTTGACATTCCAAACACCTGATGAAGGCCGGAGTGTACAAAGGCCGAAACTTAGTGATAAATATGACGACAAAATGAGGACAACAGTCCAAATAACGTAAATAGTGTACATAATACCTCATCTCAGAAATATAGACAGCTACTGTCAATCGTTACCTTTTAGATCGCTGGATACTGTTCTTTTATTTTCCTTCGTTTCACTGTTCTTGATCCTGTTTTTTTTTATTGTCTTTTCTTTTCACTCTTGTTTTCTCACTCTCTTTCACTCCTTGTAACTCCCTGCTTCCTAGTAGCATTGTCAGTTTTCTTGGGACGAAACGAACGAAAAAAACTAATATATTTTATAAAGCCCATACATAAGGAATCTAAGATATCCAGTCGATATAACATAAGTTTTTCTCTCCCACAACAAATATCCCCCAATCAACATACAGAGACTACCACACAGAAATAAAAATGTCGACTTGATGCACACGCACCCACATCATCACTAAAATCCTGCAAGCGCAACTATGATGCACAAACGCCAACATCTTGCTACCATCTTCAAGAATTATAGATACGGACACTACCAAACTGACAGATAAAAAACACTAATAATTCAAACGTACACAGGCTCAACACAGACAAACATAATATGACAAAGACACGTGACGTCTACTGACCAATGGAAAGCGAGAACACGGGACTTAAAGTAACGGAATTTTATCTTCCATAATTCATCTCCAAAATTATTTTCTGAAAAAAAATAAATAAAGCGAAATATGTTACATTTATAAAGGTTTCAGATTTGTTCCTAATCCTATCTATCTATCTATCTATCTATCTATCTATCTATCTATCTATGCCTGTTTCTATCTATCTATCTATCTATCTATCTATCTATCTATCTATCTATGCCTGTTTCTATCTATCTATCTATCTATCTATCTATCTATGCCTGTTTCTATCTATCTATCTATCTATCTATTTATCTATCTATCTATGCCTGTTTCTATCTATCTCAGTCTGTATATATCTATTTATCTATCTGTTTGTGCATGTGTATGTGTGTGTGTGTGTGTGTGTGTGTGTGTTTGTTGAGCGTATAGGACTCTCTCTTTTTGTGTTCATAGAGATGATAATTATCAATATATATATATATATATATATATATATATATATATATATATATAGAGAGAGAGAGAGAGAGAGAGAGAGAGAGAGTAGATGCAAGATCAATCAAACACGGCATTTGGATTTTGGCATTTCTCTATCGTGACAGAAAATCGACGAAGCTCGGTGATATGGCTTTTGTAGAAACGAACTTGGTTAGAGGATATAATGGCTTGGCACCGAAGTCTTGCGTGATCCTAAGGACATCATCTGATGAAAGCTTTGTTGAAAGCACAGCTTCTATTTCGATTTATCTCTCTCCATCCCCTCTCCTCTCTCTCTCTCTCTCTCTCTCTCTCTCTCTATATATATATATATATATATATATATATATATATATATATATATATATACTAGCTTAAAACCTCCCCTATCGGCAGGCAATTAGGCCATCTCCTGCGGGAGGGTCTTCATTAAAACTTTGGCTTGATGAAGAGTTTAGAATCCCTATGTCTGTGCATATTCTCAGCATTTGAAACTTTCCTGGATGTCGTTTGACCTGGGTTTTCATTTGCAAGGGACTTTCTTTTACTCGCTGCAGCTTTGGCTCTTTTGATTGCAATCTGGTCCTCTGTTGGCGGAGATTTCTTTTTGCGAGGCTTACTCTTGCCGTATGCGGTAGGCAACAATAAACTACAGAATAACTCAAAATTTATCGCTGAATTTAAGTATTGCATTAATATTTAAGCTTACCTTTTAAAAGTTAAACGATAATTCTTCTACGCTATTTAATTTAAAGACAATTTGATGTGCGTAGGTCCTTATTTTCCTTCCTTATAAACCATTATTTTTATTTCATCGGTGACTTTCTCAGGATTTCGCAGTTAAATGTAATTATTCACAAATTTATTTCCAAGTTATGAAAAACTTTTTATCGTACAGAAAACTTGTCACAAAAAACGACGTAAAAAATTTCCGAAAACTATCGCAGTAATGAGAATTTGGGAAGACAAGCTATTGAAAATTAGAGAGTTGTGTCCCTTTAATTGAAAAAGTGTGACATAGATTTTAATAATGTTGTTTAATACTAATTTTATTTAAAAATGATTTGTGGTTAGAATGATCGTTTTTTGACTATAAAACTCGATATGCAAGGAAAGTTGCTTCCTGATGTTATCAAGCCTGCTATCTTTGCAAAGTGCCTGAAGACCTGACCAGGCCTTGACCCAAGCTTGTAAGTGAAATTGGGTAGAGAACATCGATGGTTGTTTTGGTACGAAGCGATATGACACTGTGAAAGTAGTTTTGGAGGTATTGACTATGTTTAAAGTGTTGCGTACGCCAGATAAGACGCTCTCTCCGCGAAAACGTTACTAAGGGGCGTTACAGTTGCTATAGTTACGGTACAACCCAGAGGTGGGCTCAGTGGGTGTTGAGCAATCTCAAGAATCCAAAATTTAATGATTGCAGTTCCGGATCCAGCCCAAAATGGGTTTAATTTGCTGACGGAATCGGCCTGATTCCTAAATGGTATACTTTATTGAGCTACGGCCTCTAAGAATAAAGTTGAAAAAGTATGACAAATTGAAATTCGCATTTATTTGCATATATATACATGTTGAGAAAATTGCATGACAAATTGGGGAAACTTTTTTCATTTGTCATACTGTTCTTATATATATATATATATATATATATATATATATATATATATATATATATATATATATATATACCTCATATATATATATATATATATATATATATATATATATATATATATATATATCATTATATATATATATATATATATATATATATATATATATATATATATATATATATATATATATATATATATATATATATATATATATATATATATATATATTATAAAGCGATAATTATACATTGAATCAATTAGCATGAAGTCCTTGAAAGTTTTTCATTTGTCATATTGTTCTTGATATATTTTCATATATATATATATATATATATATATATATATAATTATATATCTTTCCTCATATATATATATATAGTTTTTCATTTGTCATACTGTTCTTAATATATATCATATATATATATATATATATATATATATATATATATATCTTATATCATCCTATATATATATATATATATATATATATATATATATATATATATATATTATAAAGAGATAATCATACATTGAATCAATTAGCATGAATTCCTTGAAAGTACTTGCTGCTATAAAAAATACACCAGATCCATCTGACAACAATTTTATACATAAGGATCGCATCATTCAGTGGATTGTTAGTAGTTTAATGCTTTTATTAAGTCTGTTTGCGAAGCGATTTCGCCATTAATTGCATTAATATTGCTAATTGATTCAATGTATGATTATTTCTTTATAATATAAAATATATGCTGCCTAATATAATACGTTTATGAAAACAATTGATCCGCAGTACGAAATTCCGGAGAAAAAAACCTACTAAGACATATCACTCTATTAATTGAAGTATGTACTTAATTCATTTCACGTTAACTGGAAAAAAATTAATACAAAAGAATTCGTGGATTTACCAAATTACAAAATTCATATAAAAAATTCTCACTTGAAATATTTGAACTTTGGCATTGCGACTTGCACGTTCCAATATTATATAACCGTTAATAAATAACATATTCTTAAAAAAAACATCTTTCAGTCTTCAACACATTTATTTCGTTTGTTAGTGAAGAGATTTCGCCATTAATTACATTAATGTTGCTAATTGATTCAATGTATAATTATCTCTTTATAACAGTGGTTTTCAACCAGGGTTCCGCGGAACCTTAGGGTTCCGCCAGTACAGTCCAGGGGTTCCGCAATTTCTAAATTAGAACACGAACAAATAAACAACATGTTAAATTCAAATTCGAAAATCTATTTTATTAACCCACAAACTGTCAGACGGCCGATTAACTGTTGTTATTTTTTTCAATTTCCAAATCATCGAAACTCTTTTACAGATTTTACAACCATGGATAGATTTGTGAAAAACGCAAGACAGATGCGGATGAAGAGACACAGGATCTGAGGCACTCTTTTGAAGCCGAAACTACTACCAGCAATGCTGCCTCATCGAAATCAAGAAATGGTGGAATTAACCTACAACTAAAAGTTCGTCAATATTGTGAAAACTACATAGCTCTGGGATTTACTTGGACTGGAAACCCAGAGTGCCCTTCACCTTTGTGTATTATTTGTGGAGAGAAGCTGCCTAACAGTGCTATGGCACCAGCCAAACTGAAACGACATTTAGTAACTAAACATCCAGAGTTGTCGAGCAAAGATGAACAATATTTTCAACGACAAATGAAATGTAATAAAAGGCAGGTTTCTATGTTTGCCAAAAGTTCAAGTTGAGTGACAAAGCACAAGAAGCAAGTTATGCTGTGGCGGAGATAGTTGCAAGAAAAATGAAATCTCATACCATCGCTGAAACTGTAATTTTACCTGCATGCCAAGAAATAGTGAGGATAATGTTTGGAGAGGATGCTGTATCAGAAGTAAATGAAATTCCACTTTCTGACAACACAATAAGTAGGCGCATTCAAGACATGTCAGGAGACATTGAATGCAATCTTAAATCAGAAATACTGAAACATAACTTTTTTGCACTTCAAGTTGATGAGAGTACAGACATTAGTGGTAAAGCACAACTCCTTGTATTTGTTCGATTTATTGATGATGAAGCTATTGTAGAAGACTTCCTGTGTCTCAAAGAATTGCCAGGGACAACGAAAGGACAAGATGTATTTGATGTTTTGAATTCATATTTAGAGTATTGTGGATTAAACTTGAAAAACTGTGCTGGTATTTGTACAGATGGTGCCCCTGCAATGACAGGATGTCTTAAAGGCTTTGTCTCAATCGCACAAAAACAAAATCCAAATATTATCCATACTCATTGTTTCATTCATAGAGAAGCACTAGTAGCTAAAACTCTTGGATCTGAACTAAAATCTGCATTGGATATGGTAGTTAAAATAGTTAATTACATCAAGATGAGGCCACTTAAATGTCGACAGTTTGAGAAACTTTGTGTGGGTATGGAAGCAGAACATTCCACCTTAATCCAGCACACAGAAATACGATGGTTGTCAAGGGGGGAAAGTATTGTCTCATTTTTACGAATTAAGAGAAGAGTTATTGACCTTTTGTTTGCAAGAAAACCTGAAAGACTTTGTAGAATGTTTAAGTAATGGCCATTGGTGTTCGAAGTTAGCATATCTTGCCGATATATTTCATGAACTAAACCTCTTGAACAATAGCATGCAGGGCAGGAACGAAAATATCTTGTCTTCTACTGACAAAATAAATGCTTTTCAGAAGAAATTGACAATATGGAAGAAACGCATAGCTGCAGGAAATTTGGAAATGTTTCCATGTGTTTTTAAAAGGAATTGTCAAGAAATTACGCTAATTCTTTTTTAACCATTTGGACACTTTGTTAACAAATCTTGACAAATATTTTCCATCAATATCTGTTGAGCAGTATGACTGGATTAGAAACCCATTTGTAGAATTTGAGCCGCCTGAAGAACAGTTCACATTAACAGAAGAAGAAGAACTTGCCAGTGTTCTAAATGACAGGACATTAAAGCTGAAGCATTCTGAACTTAACCTGAATGCATTTTGGTTGCTGGTTGAAAAGGAATATCCTGCAATTGCCCAGAAAGCGCTACGACTTCTTGTGCAATTTTCAACCTCCTACTTGTGTGAATTTGGATTTTCAGCTCTGACAACCATCAAGCACAAGAAACGAGCTCAATTGCGGTCTGTGGAAGATGAACTTCGTGTGTGTCTGTCAAAAACACGACCCAATCTTAAAGAGTTGTGCAAGAAACACCAGGCTCAATTTTCCCATTGACTTTTTTCATAAGAATAAATGTAATCTATTCAAACATGTACACTTTTGTTTTCATTTCATTTACAATACTCTGAACATGGATATTTTCATTTTATTACAAATTGCATTTTTTTGTATAATTAATTAAATGCTGTTTTTTGCATAAGACAACCAAATTATTGCACAGGGGTTCCTCGAGCCAGTGGAATGTTTCCATGGGGTTCCACTCCAGCAAAAAGGTTGAAAAGCACTGCTTTATAATATAAAATATGTGCTGCTTAATACAATATGTATATTAAGATATTTTTATGTTTATACATTTTTTTATTTATACAAATATTTAAGTAAATTCTATGTTTATAACAAACAGTATCAACAACATTTACCGGCCTGAATGTCCTAGAAATTGTCATAAAAAATATTCGTCCCACGACAGGAATCGAACCTATATCCTATACGGAATCGTCATATAGCCTGACGTGCTTTTACCGATTTCACCACGGAGAAGCGTTTTCGTTTAGTAAGGTCGATTTTACTGTTTTTAAACTACAATTTTCTATGATTTTCCCACGTACATTCATATCTGCTCGATGCGTATCCAAATGTAAACAAATGACGTCACACATTATAAAGTGGACAAAGTCCGACAATTATTTTTAAGCATTTTTATGTTTCTACATTCTTGTTTTTTTTGTCTTTTTTTTTATAGACACAAATATTTAAGTAAATGCTCTGTTTATAATAAACAGTATTAACAACATTTACCAGCCTGAATGTCCGAGAAATTGTCATAGAAAATATGCGTCCTCCGACAGGAATCGAACCTGTATCCTATACGAAACCGTCATATAGCTTGACGTGCTTTATTTGCTCAGGAACCTTTGTTTCTTCAACGCTGACAGCACCAACCTGCAATAGAGATTAGCAAGCTAACCACTCAAAGGGATGATCCTTTTTTGAACCGAACAGTCAATCATTATA